>CM060832.1:127302500-127835000 GCA_030762175.1 Metallyticus violacea | reverse complement strand
AAGCCTCCCTTTAAACAAATTTCAAGTGAGATAATGCCAGACCTCACACAGAAAATTGTATTGACAGTTTTAAAACCTGAAGAGCCGGTTATGGTTGCTCTAAAGTTTACGTTTATGTGGTCTTTGTTTACAATTCATTGTCGTTCAAGCACCAGTGCATCTATAGCTTAGCCAATAAAATGTAATTTATTTTAAGCATTGTGTTTCCAACAGAAAGAAGTGCAATATTTGAAACGGAACTGTATTAGAGTGTAGGAAGGTTCATTCATTTTGCCTTTAGGATTTTCGTTTACTATATAGATATAAGTTTTTGCTCAAGATTTAGGTTTTGATACACAAATATACGAATAAACAAATAAAAACAAAAGGAAACTATGTAAAAATTAACTGATTTTCGTAAATATCTTTTGTTTAGATTTAAAATGTTATAAACTATACCTTCCTATGTATTTCATTCATAGGTCAAGAAAATGCCTGTTATAGCTCTATTAAAATACTCATTACTAAGACGAGCAATGCTTTCAAATTTAAATTCGGCAATCACCATGTTATATGCTAGGAAACTATAATGTAGCTCTTCCATTCCAGAGAATTAGATTTTAGAATTAAAAATGTCTAGCGTATTAAGCGGAAATTCTAATAAACAAAATGTTTCAGTGGTACTATCGAAACAAATCACACAAGGTGCAAGATGGAAGGAAACGCTAGAAGACCAAAAATTCAGAAATTCACTAGTCACTTTAGAATTTACCTCTTTTAAATTAGCAAACAACCCCGACAGTGAAATGAATAGTTTATACGTTTTCTGCTTTGTGCTTTAACACGGGAGCACATAATCATTTGTGTGAGGCTCATGTCAGAGTCCGCCTCTACGTAATTTATGAGGAAAGCGGTGTAATAAGTCTCCCCAGATTATTCCTAGAAGCGAATAACGAGAGAAGTAGCAAGTGCATGAAAAATTAACGCTGCAAGTCGCAAAATTATGCGAGATTAAGGCTTTGCTTAGCAGTACAGGTGCTTATTGTAGAGAATAACTGTACTCGTTGTGGCAAGTCTGGCTGTTTGTAGGGTTATTTGATAAAGTATCCGTTTATTCTACTAATCACCTGAGCCACCAAAACAAAAATTAAGGAAAATGTTGTTTAGCATGTGCCATATATAAAGAAGTGTTAAAAGGTGAATCATACAAGAAACTCCTAGCTAACATATTTTATTCCTGCCATATATCTCTAGGTCGATTCCCAGATATATGCGTCATTCCTGGTGTCTAGTGGTATCCATACTTACCTGTAAACCTAAGGTCGCGGGCTCAATCCCGGCCAGGGTTGACGACTTTTTTCGGGCGTAAAAATCCTAAGTATGGTTCCTTCGGAAGGGAAATAAAGCCGTGGGTCCCGTGTCGTACATTTACGGCACGAAAAAGAATCTCAAGCCTGTAAGAACAAACCTCTAAGCAAAATATACCGGTCGTTTCACATCCTGCATTGAATGGAACGCTGATGATCTGAGATGTTAAAGAGCATCCGTAAGTACAACAAATCAATCAAACAAAAAATATAAAAGATTCCCAAATATGTCTTTGAATTTTTTCTCCCCTAGTAGTTCGTTCACGTATAGCTACAATATAGAAGGAATTCAAGGAGAAAGTATTAGAAGATTAGAGTAAAATCAACCAAAAGTATAAATTTTAGTAAACAAACTGTATTTTGTACAGTATGCACCATTTTCCGTGTCGTATAAGCTCAACTGTTAAAGTCATTTAAGCAAAAGCATAATAGTGCAAAGTTCAAGCTAATATATCCAAATGTGACAAAGATGCCTGACTACCCAACAGCTGGTCTGATTGTTGGGATATAGAGTTTTTCTGGTTGTAGTAGACTCTAGAATGATATACTGAGTTCAGTTTGGGATTTAAATAAGGGTTGGATAAATGTGGATTTAATTTTAAGCATTTTTTAAACAATGTTTGGGATAGCAAGAACATCAAATAAAGATCCACAAATGAAACTAGGGAGAATTCATAGTAAAAGTAAAACAATGGAAAGATTATTGAAATATTAGTACAGAATAAGGAGTTTAGACGAACAAATATTATTTGATATTTTATAATTGTGCGGAAAAGGATTGATCAATATGAAACGGATTTAAAAGTTTAAAAAAAGTTTAATTGGTGTGAGAGAAATTTGTAGGTATAGATAAATGATAACACTTTTTTATGGAATTAAATATAGAATTGAAAAATTTTAAATACGGTAAATTGTTTCTTGCTTCAGTAATAAAACATCCTTGAGTATTGATAAAATAACTGAAATTGGTTTAGAGCAAGTCGTAGGAAAAAGCTTAGATAGTAAATTTAGCAAGAGGAGGATTTGCATGTACCAGAACGGGAGATTCAAAACTAAAAGATTTAAGATGAAGAAGCATGTAATAAATGTGTGAATTTAAGGACAATGGTTAGCACACTCTTTTAGAATGCGAACAAACTAATATCCTTAGCGAAAGGTTAGAAATAGAGAAATGGGCCGGTTTACCAAGAGAAATAGTGCGCAAAAAGATACTGAATGTGAAGTTATGGAAAAATATAGAAAAGTATTTCGGAGAACTAATAAATATGATGAAGAACAGAGTCAGAAATATCTCTAGATGATAGAATTTAAATGTTAAATAGTTCCAAAAGCTCATAACCACGTGTAACGTCGTTGTTCAGAGCGTTTGGTGTCCTCAAGCGGTTAGTCCCGTTCAAATTTATGGAATTTCTGATAAAAATGAACGAACTTGTGACAAACCAATTCTATCTCAACAGTCTATGCATTAAAATGCTCAAATAAAAATAAAGTGTTCACCATTACCCACAATATTCAGAGCTGATAGTTACTTTGAATACACAGAATGTTGTGCAGATTATTATGAACAAAAAGTCACTACAGATAATTATTAAAACTTTCACTTCCATCTAAGTTGTCTCTATGGTTTTCGCTAAGCATTTTCAATTCATAGTTGAAATAAGATAATCGTTGTGTTTCTTACAAACTAATTTGTTTAGGATATAACTAACAGTGGCATGAGCGGTGATTCTAAAAGAATGTAACATATTTACTTATTAGATTAGAAAATATACTAATGACTTTTGATACAGTCAAACGTACTTGGCATTATGTACGCAAAGGACAATTTTAAAGCAAATAAAGAATCCTTACACAGTATTAGAAATACAAATGCTGTTCACTATTGAGTAGGGCATTTTTGGTTCACTCGCCAGTGATTGAATAGTTTTATTTATGGACGCTCTTTAACGTCTCAGGTCATCAGCGTCCCATTCAATTCAGGGCCTGGAATGGCCGACAAATTTTGCTCAGAGGCCTCTTCTTTCAGGCTTGAGGTTCTTTATCGTGTCGTAAATGTACGACACGGAACCCACGGCTTTACTTCCCTTTTGAAAGAAGCCATACTTAGGATTTTTACGCCCCAAATTCCATCGGTCGGGATCGAACCAGCGATCTTAGGTTTTAAAGGCAATATGGTTACCACTAACCACCAGGACCGAATATCCCAGTAATGAAATAAGTACATTAAGACGGTGATAAAAGAGAAAATAGGAGTTGAATTAGAAAATCTGCATAGAAATTTACTTTTTTTTAGTACTGAGCTAGCGGAAAAGCAATTTCTCCCACATATCTTTTGGACAAATGTTTTTGCATTGCAAGTAAAAACACCAGAACACAAGGCATTTATTTTCCTTCTTTCTGAACCGTTAAACATCCAATTTTCTAAAGCATTCAGCGGCTTTATATACCTTAATTAAATTCAGGAAACAATACTTGTGAATTCGCTACAAACCAGAAGTTTGTAATAATGTCCATCCTCTTTCTTTGCCCTACAGCTCATTCCCAGATTATGTGAAGAATTAGAAGGTTGCCCTTTTCCGTTAAAGGAGAGAATGCATTTTCAAATGTTTGAAAAATATAGCAGTATACGTATGTGTAGCTATAAATGCAAGTTGTATATGTAATCCAAATGCTGCACGTGAAATAGAGCTCTGTGCTGTTATTTTATCTAGCAAACATATGTCTTTACTTTGTTACGAGATGAATGCGCTTAAAGTTGAAACACATATCAGTGAAACAGCTGTGCAAATCAATCGCACTATATTTATTCATTTTATCGGCGAATAACTTGAGATATCAAAAGATGTAAATGTAATTTCTATGTTTTATAAATTGCTAAAGTTTATATATATTTAATAGGTGTTTTAAAGTTTATCCTAATGTTTTACATGATATTGCCTCCAGATAAATAACAGAAATTCTAAAAAAAAAAAAACATGCAAGATTATTCACATAAACATATGGTGTATTTCGCTGGTTTGCCTTACTTACTCTTTTCCATCTTCCATGGATCTGCATATTGGCTGACATCATAGTTCTGTACACTGGCGAAAAAATCCCACGTCGTCAATAGATCTGCAACACAAAATTGTTTAAATGAACTCACCTGTAGATAACCTCTAGTTTTAGGCCAGGATGTTGGTCCCCCATAATTTTTCTACATGTTTAAGCATTGTTCTAGAAGCAAGAGAAAAACGAGGAGGTGCCCCATCATATACTAACCACAAAGGACGTTATTATGGAACTTTCTCCAATAAAACATTAAAATATTCACAGTATGAGGTACCTGTCAAAAGGAGCAATTAACACATCGCTAATTATTTCAGGCTGTATACCAACGCTAAGCTGCTACTGGTGTCTTGTTTCCAAAACTACATGGAAATGTTTGCCAGTCCATGTATGAATATTGTAAACGTTCTGCTCTCCGTGAAAACTGGGGCAGATGATAATAACAATAGAGTACTTCGTTATAAAATACAAAAATACTTTGGCTTGTATGTCAGTATACCAAATAAATGCATTTAACTAAGAAAATGAAGGAAAATTGACCATGTGTATTCTTTTTTTTTCCTTCTTTTTTTCTTGTTTTATGTCCTCTATTAATGTCTTAGGATTTCTCTCATGCTAAGTAACACTCTGTATCGCAGCATATATATAAAACATTCATTTTAATACGCTAAGAGACATGTTCCAATGACTAAAAATTACTTTCATATAGTGAAAAACTAAAATAGAACTAAGACAACAAGTATGCCAGAACGAACTGTTTTTATATTGTGTGAATTTTTTCATTTTTTTTTAAATGACCAAGACCCAAGCTATTTCCATATTACATAAATGAATACGTTGAACACAGCAAGCAAGGATATAGTAGACTTAAGTTTAAAATCTGAGTAGCGCTCATTCGGCATACTATCCTAAAAGCCAATAATATTTATATCTCGCTTAGTGTGTTTTTTTGTTTAATAAATAGCCCTGGCAGTAGTATATAAGGAGATGAAACAAGGAAATTAGCCTTAAAATTGATCGCGCACGTAGAACCATTTCTCAACAGCACGTCCTCAAATAGCCGCTCCATTGGCCAACCGGATGGCATTTCTTTTGAACGTCATCGACAGTCATCTCCGACCACCGTCCTACCTCATACAATAAATCTTACAGGGGTTTCTGAGCTCGTTTTTCTTTTTCTGAAGATATTCAAGGCAGGTCACATTTTTTTATTCAGATTCATCCCGTGGAACTTCCTTCCGACTCGTTTTATTATCATCTTGAGAAAAGATTCTTCTCCTTTATAGCCACTCTCCCTCTTGCCTCTCCTTGAACCACTCTTTCCTTTGTACACACTTTTTTGTATGTTTTCCCATTCCCTGGCCTGTCGCCAATTTGTAAGGTGGATGAAGAAACATGGGTTATTGCTAAGGCGGATCTTTTAACTTTTTAAATGGAACATTTCGTAATGAAACTGTCCTCAAGTTTAGGAAACATGCAATTTTGGGACGTGACATTATATTTAAATGCATGGATGTAATACTTCATTCTGTTTCACCAAACTTTTTGACCCAAAAACAAACTAAAAATAAAAAAAAATGCAATAAGCTGCACGCTGTCATTTTGGAAGCTTTGCTAGGCCACAAGAGCAATTAACTGCACTGACTCATTCATTCCTTGAGATATGTAGTACTTTCTGATTCTCACACGTATTCAAGCAAAACCTGTTTTAGTTTCTTATAATGATTATCACATATAAATATTCTAAGAGTAAGGAATTGCAACTTATTCTGAATATATATCAGAACTGAAAAATATACTAATATATCAGTTTTATAAACGGCCCAATAATGTCCTGTCGACTGTTTTATGGGGCCTGCTTTACAAGGCAAAATGGTTCCGGCAGTCCATGGCTGCACGCGAAATAGACCGGCGTACTTGAACAGTTGATTACAATCGGGTGAGTCTGTAGGAACCAAGCAGTAAATGTTGTGTTTTTATATTTTTACATGAATGTGCATGTGCTTTTTGTAGATTAAGCGGTATATGGGTGTTCGCCACAAGGTTATGCAGGTTTGCGTTCATGCTCTGCTAGGAACACAGACTTTTCCTGGAACCTTTGAGACCTTCTTCCTTTCTCTTTCCTACTCCTTCCTGTAGGTCCTCTTGTCGACACATATTCAGTTTGGTGCAGTCAAGTACATTTGTACTCCAGGTTGTCTTTCCTGGGGCGTGGGCATTCGTGTTCCGTGTGATTTAAGTATGCAACCTAGCCTTGAGTTGGAGTGGGTGACGCTGTTTAGCGCTATGTGGTAGGATAAAGTTGAAGCGGAATTGGCGGTTCACGTGGCAGCCGAGGTAAGACAAAACAAACAATAAAGCAACTTGTAATCACTACTCTTTAATCCATTTGAATGGATTTGAAAAAGAACTTCTTTTCACCAATACAGATTTTAATCCCGATTTTTTCGAAACGGAAATGAGAAATTCTTGAATGTTGAATTCTTTTCCCCACAGTTCAATTATCCCGGCCTGCTTAGTTGCGATAAGTGTGATATTACAAATATATTTTGATAAGGCTTGTTAATGCAACCCCACGTTAGGCGCCAATTTTGAAGCCGTTTTGTCGATAGTGACAGGTTGGTCGCCAATTATGGAGCAATTTAGATGCTAATCGCCATATTTTGCAGCGGCGTACCATTAATTGACTATTGATCGCTTTGATGTTGTTGCTCACGCTTCATGATAAAAATGTCTCAAGGTTTTGTTAAGCTATTTAGTGACTCGTGCTCAACAGGATGGGAGAGGATATGAAATGTGTTAATAATCACACAATGAGTAGATCGGAATATGTATGGTAATTTATTATTCGCAAGATTTTTCGCATCCTCTGGAGTCCTGCGTGCGATAGAACTTGGCTGCGTCGAGTATAAATCTACCTGTTACGATTTCCAAGGAGACGAAATGAATATGAATATCTAACTGACTCTCTCTCTCTGATCTGAAATTCTGATGGGATCTCAGAGCTGATGTATCGGAACTGAATATGTGAACAGAGCTGTTGAACGATGCTCCAGTGGATCAAACGCCTCCTTATATATTCGATTCAAATTAACTAAACGTTGGCTTCTCCAAATCAACGGGGGTCACACAAATCCGTGCAAGTCTCGCGCCTTGCTTTAAACATTCAAAATATACGTCTACTATTGGCTGGTTCAAATTCACTTGCCTAAGCATGCCAGTTTGAAAGTTTAAAACAATTATTTACATTGGTTAATTTAAAGTTAACAAACGGCTGGCGAGTTCATTGTCCTAATGTATTCGAAAGCCTGAATTTTATCAACCCTCGCCAACAGAAGGTCTTTTAAGAAATTACATAGCTCTTGCCCCTTTCCTTTGTATAGCAGTTTATTGTCTCCTTGGCTCTGTCCCATTTCTGGCTAGCCTCCGTAGACAATTACACCAGAGAACTTTCTCTTTTTGACGACGTACAATTAACACGTTAAAGTTATACCTCATGATACACATATTTATACATAATATCTGTACTGCACAAAGTATGATGATTAGACTTACAACATATATATATATATATAATATAAAATAAAAATAAAAATAAAGTAACACTATTAACAATGTAACAAATTACAGTAATTTTAATAGTACAAAAGGATAATTACTGTTAATTTATATATATATATATATCAATGGGGGGACAATAGGGACTGTTTCAATTTGGACTTAAATTGCAAAAAAAAAAAAATAATTTTTTATCAACTTCCGTTGCCTGCTGCTCGCTAAATAATTCTAGACCTCAAGTTGAATTTTTGAAGGGTCCACTTCAAATAGTGTGCAAACTGTTTGTATCAAAATTAAACTTTAAAATATATATTATATGGTAATTCTAGCTGCATTGAAAAATTACACTTAATAGTATAAGCGAGGGAAATGTTTATAATGCAATATAATGTTATCTTGTGATATTTTCTATATTAGAAGTAGGTTAATCGTAAGCAATTACATGTACGTGCTGCTTGGTTCCTTTGTACTTGTATGTGGGAAGACTTACAAATTCCAGAACCGTTATGGAAGTGCATTCAAACGCACAGTCAAACAGGCATAAAACTTTTATTGAACACATCAGCACGTTTCACGTACATTAAAGTTGCAAGATACTGGCAAGGACATGTATGGTCCAGAAGGACCTTCTTTGTCTTTCGCTTGCAGGTCGTCTCGTACTGCAGAAACCTCTTCACGTACTATGCCAGCTCTCCCCTTTCGAGTTATTACATATTTTTTTATTCCTCCGCCCAGCCTATTTCACTGGGTCAAGTTGCGTGATTAATTTCTTCCAGCATCTGCGTATATCAAGTCTTAGCTTCCTTCGAGCAAAAGAGGGCGGGGTGAAAGTTGACTGGGGAAGTCTTTTTAATGAAAAAGGCAAAAGATAGAAAAAAGAAAAGAGGATGAAGGAAGAAATGACAGATTTTATGCTGTTATAAAGGTCTGTGGTTGAATACTGAGAAAAAATATGAATGTAAAATTAGGAAGATAAGACAAGTGAAAATATTTGTAGAACAACATCATAAGCGACCAAACAATCTGAATTAATTCCACAGTGAATAAGAAGTCAATTTACCTTGCGAATGAAAAAAAAAAAGACAAATTATTTGTTCTTTCCCTTTTCTTCTTGTCTTGTGGTTCTAGAAATGGAATATGAAATAAGGACAGTATTTTATTTTCACTCTGTGGTAGATAGTAATTACGTGCAAGATGAATCTTATCTTGTAGCAAAGAAAAGTATAAAATAGCCCTCTCTCACTTTCTTGGTAATACAACTAAAGGGCTACAGCTCATAATATTGTATTGCTCAGGGCTATGTTATATGTGCCTATTTTATAAGTTATACTAAATATCGCTACAATATGAACATTTCTTTGATAAATGCAGAACATTATTTAAACAAAGAGTACAAAGAGTAATTAATAAAGTGTAAGTATTTAATCCAGTTCTTCGGTATATTGGCTACATCACTTATTAAAACAAAATTTGCAATATTTAATAAGAAAATGTAATTGAAATGTGACATGATAACTAACACACTAATACAGTGAAATGTACTATATGCATTATGGAACAGCATCTCATTACTTTTTATAAAAAAAATAAATAAAAGACGCAAGAGACTAGGAGACTTAGAATAGAGAATTGGAACTAAACCTATCATTTTTCCTCATCCCAGTTTGGATCGCTCAAAATCCATATTTTATGAAAAATACATTTATTATATTTAAATGTCTTATAATGATATCAGCAAATAGGTACCCTTTTATTCATTTACGGACACTCTTAAAATCTCAGATCATCGGCGTCCCATTCAATTCAGGGCGTGAAACGGCCGATAAAATTTGCTCAGAGCCTCTTCTTTCAGGCTTGAGGTGCTTTTACATGTCGTAAATCTACGACATGTAAACCGCGGCTTTAATTCCCTTCCAAATAAGCCATACCTAGGAATTTTACGTATGAAAAAATTCATCGATCCTGGCCGGGATTAAACCCGCAATCTTGGGTGTAGGAGGCAATTATGGGGTATATCTTTTTTAATGATGAAACATAATTTATAATTTGAGGTACTTCCCACTAACTAGAAATTTAATTATTTAAAATAGTCTGAACAAAAAACTGTTAAATTACGAATAAAAGGACAAAAGAAACAATAGAATCAAGTTTAACAAATGTTCGCGCTGCATATATATTTACATATTTCCTAATACAAAAAATAATAGTGAAACTGTGACAGCTTCTGTTTCTAAACGAAAAATAAAAACTAAAATAAATGATGAAAAACACTGGAGCTGAACTATACGTAAACACATTAGTAAAATTTTGCAATGCCTGTTACAGCTCCTTGGAAGTTAAGATTGGCATATGTTACCATGGTTCAAAAAAAGAAATACTTTATTTACGGAGCTTAAATTTATTGCCATAACTGTAAAAAAAACACAACATGAAAAAGTTTTAAGAATTTTACCTAAAAATCTTCATATATTTATAATTCTCCTTATACGAGGGTCGAGCAAAACGTTTGGTGCCATATTTCAGCATATCCTAATAGGCATGTATTCGGCATATATGCTCCAGCTGATGAATGCGATTAAAATGGACGTTATGTTATTTTTCTTCTTCAATTTTTTCAGTAATCATTTTATAAATACTACTAGTTTTATATATTTTAAACTTTCATAAATGTGTGGCGAAATCTGAAAATCATATTTAATAATCACGTAGTTATTTGTATGATGAAAAAATAAATATTTCACTAAAAATCCTTACATGAATATATACGTGCAAGCGCGATGTGGGGGGGGGGTCTGATGAAGTGCTATAAAATAATATAAAAGTGTACATCCCTCTCGAAAAAAGTGGTTTGGAAATGTCGATATAATTTGTTTTCTAAAGGAGTTTATCTGTAGAGAATATAAAAATGAATTAAAGTTTTAAAACATATAAATCCTCTATGGCTCGTCAGCCCGAGATCAGCCCGAGATCGGATCATGGCCTGCCCAGTGACCCCCTGCTTCCCCTACCTCCGTGTTAGGACTTCATTGCAGGGGAGCATATCAGCATGCCGGTATCCCGCCCTTCGCCTATCACTTTCGATGTCGAAGGACGCCACCTGCCCATCAGGCAGTTAACCAAATATCCTCAAGAGATTGATTGATTGGACCTCTTCCAAACCTCCATAAATTGAAAAAATTCCAAAGGAGGTACCGGATCGAACCAGCAGTCAGCAACATTAGCCACGAGATCAAGGAACTGGTGTTCCAAGTTAACTATAGGAAGTCTTTATGAATATAAAATGCACAAAATGGTAAAACGAAGTAAGCTATATATAGTGCAAATTACAAAGAAAAGTATGGTATAATTAAAATAGGTACATTGTAAAAATTGAAAAAAGTATTAGTCCAGTATTTACACCATTTTTACTGTAAAGCATTCACATAAAGTTTATATTATTCTAAAATGAGCCATATTAATTACTTAAATACCTGTATATTAATTTCAATTATTTTAATGCGTTCCATTTTAAAAGTTTAAAATACAGATAAAAGAAGAAGGAATAAAGGAAATAAAGAGAGAAAAACTTAAGAAAAAATAACTTTTCAGAGTTGACATTAAATCTTACTTTAACTTTTGTAGAATGCTTGCAAATCATTAAGTTACGAGCTACTAAAGTACTAAAGCTATAAAAGTAATATTTTTTAAAAAATAATATTAAATAAATCTGTAGAATAAAATTTCAATCTGGGTTGAATTAAAAAAAGAATTGTGACTTTTTGTGCTCATAATTTTATCTTAAATCATTCTGCTGGAGACAACAAAGCTTGCTCGATATAATCAGAGATATTGTAGGAGCTCGATAATCTAAAATTAAGATCCATTACATGCCTCGCTCGAACGTCCCCTATTTTTTCTTTCAGCTTCCTACTCAATGCGCCCTCTATGAACCTACAGTAAAACGCAATACACTAAACTGAATCTAACCTCAAGTGTATTACATTGCTTTCGTTTCTAATCGATACGGACCTGTGTTAACTAGTTAATTACAGGGGAATTGTTCGTCAGTTTCCAGGAAATCCTATATGCACATTAGTTGAAACTGAATATCCTTTCACTCCTCTCTCTGAGTCATTAAACCAGGCTTGCCCAGTCAGCAGCTATAGCGCACTGCTAGCAGGAGAAGGTTAAGGCTAAATACCAACACCATTACACGATAAGCTACGGACCACACTTCGGGTATTTCCATCATACATATACAAATACTTTGTAAAAAAAATGTTTGTACAATGTAGAGGCATTGTAAATGACCGATACTCTGCTCAATCCAGCTAATGTGCTGTTAGTTTTTTATCAATATCTATGTTAACTAGTTTCAGCTAGAATTCACTATGTGTACCATATAACGTGTTTAATGTAATAATGTTTTTTTTTTTCTTTTTCTTTTTTCCCCGGAGAAAAGCTCCTTGACGATACCTCCATGGCAATACTTCAGTAGGTCCCATTATGAGGTGTGAGAGAATAACTTCCCAATTTTTATTGAAACATTGTATAACGTTTGAATATTCTGATTGTCTTCTAAGATGTAACTCTTTTTCAATCTAGAAATGTTATAGCGGTTTGAAATATTGTTGGGCTTAATTATAATTTGTGAATCAGAAAAGTAAACATTGAAAAGAAAGAATAAAAATAACATCTGATAACTATTCAAAGTTCACTTAAATTATGCTAAAATTTACAATTTTAAAAAAATATGTACATAATAGCAATAACAAATCTTATTGATGCGGAGAATTTTGTAATTTCCTCGACAGTAAAAATGTTTCGTGCCTGCTTTTCTACTTTTATTTCTTAATTTTTCCTATTTGTTTTATACACATAGTTTTAATTCACAACTTTAACCAGTAATTCAAAAGAAGGAATCAATGATAGGGACAAATAATGATAATCATGTACAAAACATATAATCATTTATTAAGTTCTTTTTCCTGTTAAATGTATTCATATTATTCTATTTAAATACATCTTTGCCAATTTAATTTTCAATGATATTTCTTCAGTCAAGATATTTTGGAAGAACAATAGTAAATTCAACTTGTACCCTTTTGTATAGCATAAAATATATTGAAATATTGCCATAAAATTATATCGAATGTAGAATTTTTGACAGTAAAATTTTGTTTTAATTAAATTGTTTAGTTTATGAGGTTACTCAAAATACATTATAATTAATATCAATAATGGTGAACTTTTAATATATAACCCATTTTCTTTTTTGCTAAAGCTCCAAATTGATAAAGAAAAACCGAAAACATTTCTCTTTCGCTATAAGTTTACACTTATATTTTCTTGTATTTTCAGAAAAACTTTTTTTTTAATATTCAACATTAACCTCATTAATTATGCATTGCTCTGGAATTGTGAAAAGTGCACAGCGCTAAGAAACCGAACTAGTTTACCAGCATAGATGAAGAAAGTGTAGAGTGAAAATTGTTTTAACGCTGAAGGATAATCAGTGAATATAAGCTTCAAATTAGCAGTAAACTAATTATATACATTTAATAGAGAATGACGCTGCTCAACTGTCTACTCTGAATCATGTGACACTCGATGGATTATTCCTCAAGGAGCTGGTTGAAGCTTCGCGATACTTGACGACTTGCGTAATGAATGACCTAGGACGGCAAAGGTAGCAAAACAACTTTCTGAGTAGAAATTTAATTGACGTAAATAAAAATAGAATGTAATTTAATTTTTATATTTTTTTGGATCAAGACATGCAAGTATCTATTCGTTCTCCACCATGTCAAACCTTTCTTATTAATATTTTTTACTGTTATTCTTCTTCCTCTGTTTCTCCTTTTCGACAGTTTTTAACTTCTTCTCTTCTGTGATTACTGCGACAATTTTGGACCATTCCCTCTGGCTTATTCTGGGACACCTTGCTCATGCTGAAATACACTTTTCTTGTAAAAATGGGGACAAAAACTTTAAAATGACGGCGATTACCTTAAAAATTAATTAGTTTGTAAAAGAGAAGTTTGGCTATATTTAGCATAAATGTTACTTGTTTTTGTTGTAAATTGAAAGAGAGAAAAAATGTTGTGCTTATCATTTAAATACTTCTTCTGTCTAAAAATAATACTGGCTTTTCCTGGACGGTCTTATTCGCTCTAGAAAGAAAAGGGGGGGGGGAAAAAAACGGGTATACGAGGGTAGGCTATAAGTTTCCGGTGTAACCATTTTCTAGGTGTGATAAGGACAAAAAATATATTTCACTTAACCTTATTCATGCTTAAATGATCATGAATAATTCGAAGGACTGTGTTTTAGAAAGGCCCAACTTTGCTGCTATTTCTGTAACTTTGAGCAGCCGATCTTCCATAATTTCACCGTCGCAGAGTGCACGTCAGAGTCGACCTGCACTCGGTACTCCATTTTGAACATGTCACAATCTTCTACACAAAGCCTTCTTTGTGCAACTATATCTGAACAACAGAACACAGCGGAGCGGAAGTTACACCTGCAATTATTTACTTAACAGATAAGGTATGACACTAAATAGGGATTTTGTGAAGGCGATAATTCTTATCGGCGAGGCCGGAAACTTATGGACCTACCCTCGTACAACAGCATTGAACAAGAGACGATCATAAAGAATGTGAAACGAGCTTGAAATGTTGGGTAAAGCTTAACGGGTTCTTATGTATTTGGGTGTTCAGTTTAGAACATGCATTTTGAAAATGCAGAGGCTATTTCACGGAAGGTTTGTACTTCTATGCAGAGGATCGTAGTTTGCAAATAATGGGGGAAATGAAGAATATTGTAAATGATCAGTAGTGGACCATTTTTGAAGATCTGATAAAGGAAAGTACTTAAAAAATTGCCATTCAGTATCTCCAACATCAGCAAGTCCCATCCACAGTAGATGAACTTGTCACCATCATTGTAAAGATCTTAGAACATCTTCCTGCGAAGACATTGAATGTCTTCCTAGCTGCAACACTCATAATTGAATATATGAAGATTAAAGAGAACTACTACTATAACAAATTTAAGTAAAATGTTAGTGTTTTTGTATGCGTGTAGTATTTATGAACGATATCCAGTGTCCATATTTACTAAGTCTAAGAGAAAAACAAACCCCCTTTTAAAATGTTGCATACACGTTTACATATTATAAGTAAATTACATTTAGTCTTCGGCTTTTCTTACAAAGCTATTAGAAACGCACGTATCACTATTCAGTTCTTTAAATAACTGAAAGTTGTTTATTGGTAGACATCAATTTAAACAGATATTCGAAAGTGATTTTTTTACGAAGAATGATAAAAATCTGCCCAACAAATTTGCGAGGCTGAATTCAGAAAATTACTTCTTAGCTTTCCCAAACTGTAATAATCAATCAAAAATATTGTTATTTGCTTCCGATTATTTCAATTATTTACAAATGGCGTATACGTTAGTAAATTAGTAATTATAGTGATTTATTTAATCTTGTATGTTTCATAACAAATGCAGCAATTTTAAAAGTAAGCTTTGCATATTTTATCATACGCTTGGCAGCTAAAGTTCATTAATTTTTACATTTCCCTTTTTCAAATAAGTTAGTAGGGTTGTCTGCTGTTAGCAATGGTTGTTTAAAAACATTTGTATTCAACATGGCTTTACGTATTTTAATGTTCATTTAAGCACTTCCATAATAAAATATGGTATCGAGCTCCAAATATAACTAAGTAAAATATGACTATGTGTTACTGAAATATTTAAAGGCTGGCTAAAGTAAAAAATGTTATCTCCTTTTGTTCTATGGAGCAACTCTGACACCAATTTTATCGTATATGGCTTGTTGATTGCACCTTATTGATTTGATTATAATGGTATGGAAAAGGAAAACTGTAGCACTTGTTTTGTAATTCCTGATCCACGCACCTTTTAAATTGCTCATAAATTGGAAACAAGCTGTGAGAGTTCCGGCGAACAAACCAAAACATTATATTTACATTTATCATTAACAGGCATAAACTGTTTGCAATGCATTGCTCTCTGTAATGGTTTTTCCCAGTATATAACATTTTTATTTTAGAAATTTGGAGAGCGTATGGTAAACAACATAATGAGCATTTCCAATGGTCTTTCTTAGCAGTCAAAGTGAGGGCGTCACAGAATGTACAATTAAAAACATCACTTTTTTCTCAACTTGTAATAGACTGTGGAATAGAAATACATCGGGGTACTGTGTTTTTTTGCTTTTGAACTTTGGAATTGTTGCTAATTATTTTTATGAATTTGATAATTCTCCACTATGCATTTACTTTTATCAATTCTAATATAACACTAACTCTATCCCAAAATAATATTCTTATTTCTTTAGAGAAGTGTTTATTGACAATTAATGAAGATAAAGGCAATATTGATTAAAATAATGATTATGGGATATTAGCAGTATTCCTAGATGGTTAGTCACTCAACATTGCGTATAGTAGCACGGGCGGAGATAACCTGTAGAGACTGCAATAGGGAACTAAAGATAAATGCCCCTGTCGTTGTAAACTCTGCTTCCCCATAAAAAGTGTGCAAAAGAAACGAAACAAAGCTCTATAATAAAAGGAAAAAATAATAAAAATAAACAATAAATAATCATCGCATGATCTTATGCTGTGAACTGTTTAATTAGTTCAGAATAATGATTCATTTCAATGATAGTCAATTGTTACAAAAGTACAGCTGAGGATTATAGCATGAGCAAAGTTTGCTGCAAGACCGAATAGTTAATATTAACGAGTGCTATAACTAAAAGTGTTAAAAACATTTTATGCAACATTATCATTATAATTATAATAAATTACAAAATGTAATTACGATTTCATCGTGTTTCATTTGATACAATAATATGCTATTTTTTTTAATAATGGTTTTGTGGCAATCGTTCCTAATGCAGGAAACGAAACTATGATATCAGGCAGCTGAGTCTCTATTGATTTCGCAACAAAAAAAAAAAAAAAAAAAAAAGGAATAGAAAAGGGTGTGATAAGTTGTCTGTATATCAAAGATTGTTTGCATCCATGTCAGAGCTAGTAAAAATGTAAGTACTTAACCGTTTATACTGAGGCATGCAATTTTAATTTTGGATGCCGTCTTATTCATTTGTATGTTAAACAATACAAATACATGTGTTTATTGTCGAAATTTTTATTCTTGCTTTAATTATTTGTTTTAATCTTAAATTATATGTACATTTTTGTTTATTGTTACTGTAATAAGAGCTTAGGAGGTTTGATGCCAGGAACGGTTTCTGGAAACTCCATTGAAAAAATAGAATATGAAGGCAGTATTTTAACGAAGTTCTGAAACAACATTTTCAAATAAACACACCCAGACAAATATTGTAGTGTAATGTTTCAATAAATATGATGATTGAATTTCATTGTAGGGACATATGAGGATATTTCGCTACTTCATTCTTGTTCAAGAGCTGGCCCATACTCCATTGAGCACACCCGTGGGGACAGTTTGAGTTGAGGGAGACATCGGGCAGCCAGGATCCTGCGGTAAGGCACGGACATTTTTCCCTAACATTATTTCCAAATAGAAGACCTGAATGCCGACTTCGAATTACAAAGCGTAAGTTACCGTCACACCGCACAAAACACCAGTCAATCTCAAATGGTACTTTTGTCCCTGTTAAAAAAACCAACGGAAGGAAATGAGATTAAATGGAAGAGCGGAAAATTCGTGGAAGAGGAAGATCCATTCCAGGGACCAGAAAACAATCAAGGTCAGAAAGGCCGGCCCCAAGGGAACTGAATCCGGAACCTTCCTGAATTACCCTGCTCTGTAATATTTACTACGTCATCCTTTCTGCGATCTATATGGGCCCGCTTGTCATTAAAAAAACCCTTTATGAACAATTTGAATGTTACAATGCATTAAAGGAAAATTTACCACCAGAGATCATAGTTACTTGATACATGAAAAGGGATTATAAACCAGATTATTTAAACTGAAGACTGCTATCAACCGTAATGAGCGCATTGGACGCTAATTAATTTAAGGTTCTTTATGGCATCATTGAGTATCAGTAGAATGATTTGAGACTATGGACTTAGTTTGTAAGAAAAACATGTTAATAACTCGCCACTATATAACTGAAATGGTAGTAAAAATACATCTTTATAAAATGTCGAGCATTTTACAATAGTTCTTTGCAGTCCAATGAAAACCTAGAGGTTCCCATCAAATTGCATAATTTAAGTTCAATTCCAATTTCAACAACAAACATCTGAAAGTACTTGGTTAAGATAATACTCAACTTTACTTCTCGAGTTTTCCGGTTGTCAGCAATGAATAATGTTACTGGAAAAATTTAAATTGTTATGGTTATCATTATTTTTGTTTCAAATAGCAAAACTTTACTTTATAACAAGTCTATGATATGGAAGGAACTTTAGGTTAAATTTCTTAAACAATTAAATGTAAACTTTGATTGTTTTTCTATGCATTCGTCTTCTTATGTCATAAAAGAGGTTTTACAATTCAATAACGAAAAAAAAAATTAACTAAGACAAGAATAATAAACCTTTTTAATTCTATACAAATATGCACAAAAGTGCTACTAACACAATACAATGTTCAATGAACGAAAAACTACTTAGCCTAACGTTTGTTTCAATTCTACAAGCGGCACAGTTAAACTGTTTGTACAGCAATCCTTTTCGAACAATGTGGAGATAAGAAAATGAATTTTGTGCACAAACAAATTCCCTCCTGAGTGGAATTGCAACGAGTGACGAATGTAATGCTAGGCTAGAGAGTGATTGTAACAGCTTTCTAAGTGATCCATCAGTTTGGAAAACAAAGAACCGAGAATCGATCGACACAGAGGTGCAGCGGTGGGTTCCCAATGAAAAGTTAGCTTCGTCTAGTCCATGTGATGGATAGTTGGTTCAGCTAGTGGTGACCTCCCAACACGCAGTTACACGACGGTCGCCAGTGTCAACGCTTTTCCCCTGCCGATGTATTCCCAAAGCAAATCGTTTTGCTACCCTTCTAACGCGACTGAGAAATGGCAAGGGAATGAATGAAATGTGTTGTGTCTCTGTGTGTGCTTGAAATGACGGAATAAAGTATTAAACCAGCATAATATACGAACTTACAAGACCAATAAAGATTAAATTCATGAAATTACAGTGCAACGCAAGCTAACTCTGCTTAGCACAGTTTAATTTAATGAAATAAACAATGAAACAACACAGTTAAATTTAAATCTATATCCTGAATGTTGCAGAAAAATAACAGTTTCATTCATTAGCATTTACACACATTATTGTTATTGAATGTGTACAATTAAATTTTATGAACAACAATGAATAAAAATAAAACAAAGAAATATCCTTTAAAACACTACCAAAAAGTGGTTGTTTAAAGGAAGCATTAGTTGCTCTTCACTGAATATAAATTGTTCTTTAAGTAAAATTTACAATACAATATAACCTTATTTATACATTATTCCTTGCCTGTAATTTATTCCAGAATAACTCTTTGTTCAATGTTAATGGGGTTTTATAAATGGTTAATTTTAGAAATATGGAATTAAATTATAGGATGGAAGAAAATTTAGAAACAGAATTGATGATAAAAAATAAATAGCTACAGAAATATAAAAACGTCATCTTTTAAACGAATAGAATAAGAAAATAACAAAAATTGAACGTGAGAAGTACATTCATAAATTCTTCTTCTTCTTTCCGTCAAGGTTGGTTATTTCTATCTCATTCAGAGGCTTACTGCCTCTTTTAATCTAGTTCTGGTCGATCCAGGTCTCATTTGTCCACAGAATTATAGCAATAAACTTGTCTTGGTAGACCGTCTAAGGACATTCTGTTGAAATATGTCTGTCGTTGTTCTTCGTTATGCTTAATTTCTTTTACAGTGTTTTCTGCATCTTATCTTATATCATTAATTTTGCTTTTATGTGGCCTTTTAAATGATCTGAGGAATTTTATTTGAGTTACTTCTAAGCGTTTCTTATTTTGTGATCTTAATGCCCATTTTTCACAATCACATATTTAAAGTTTTAATAAAACATATGAAATCTCATTTTTACATTTGTTCATATTTTTGGCAAAGTTGCTTCTTATGATTCTAATTGTTTTGTTATATTTTTGTATTTTTTCAATATCTGTATTCGTTCAATTATTAGTATTGTGGCATTAGAGGGTGACAATGTGAGGCAACTAACGCTTGTATTGTAGTATTGAGACGGCTAGTATTTAGAAATGACGGTTGGGGAATTGAAGGTGGGGAAAGAAACTCTGCGCATGCACAGAAGGGCAACGCGGAGTGTTTTTAATGGTTTCTGGAGCTGAGGTTAGAAGAGAGTGGGAGTTGCACCTTTCAGCCCGGAGATGGCCACCTTCACGACGAACAAGTAGAGCCTACAACGAATAGTTTAAATTATGATTTAAAGTTTAGAAATCTTCGCATAGAATCTCGGCCCATTTTTAACTTCATTTTGAGAAGAGATAAATTAGTTTATTTAGGTATTGAGAGTTCGCTCATATGACCGGCCTTATGATAATGAAACGAGTACAGACTGATATTTATGACAGTGAGCCGCGACAATATGCTACGTACCGAATATTTGACATTTTGTACCTTGTCCTATATTTTGACTATTTCGGCCCTCCTCATATGCTTTTCTCCTGTTGACAATATCTTGATTTATTATTAGAAATCGTCATAACCTATTCCTTTAAGCAATGTCAAGTTCTCTTACATTTTATTGAACGAATACACTCTATTGTTATAAAACCTTGGAAATATTGCAGCTTTTTCTACTGAAACTGTGAACAGGACTTTAATAAGGATATTCCCTGAGTAAAGTACACATGTTGGATTAACTCATTCTTATTATATTCATATATCAAATTTTTAATTTTGAAACATATATTTAAGCTTTATAAAATGATTTAATGAATTAAATTTCTTTAATAAAAATCTAAACCTTTCAAAAACCACAGAGAAAAGTGACATACACTCTATGCGTTGCTGTACTCATGAAAAATGTGCATACGTATAATATTTATTTTGTAATTAGATATTTCTATACTATGATGGTGATAATCAAAAGTTTTGGAGTAACACATAAACACTTTTCGAATAGAGTTTTACTTTCAATACTCTAAAACTTTTATATCATTATGAAAGATATTCCTCCACTGTGCTTTAATTTCATCATCTGTCGAAAAAAATTCACCGCTAAAGAACTTGTTTCAGCTTTAAGACGAATTGAAATTCTGATGGAGCCAAATATAATGACAGGAACTTAAACCGTTTATTAATGTTGCTATTGGAATATCATCATGCCATAAAAGTATTAGAAATTACAAATCATATATTTAAGTTAACATTCTGTCCAAAAGCCGAGAATATTTTGTTGTTTATAAATATTTGTCTTTAATTGCATTGTCCTAGTTCCTTTTTTTCAAACACGTTTCTTTTTATCTATATCAATAAAATAGCATAGTAATCTTCAATTTATGACCTTGTTAATACACAAGATTCTATTTGGTAAATAGTCTATACTGTATCCACTATTTTCAAATGTAAGTCAACATGAAGAAGAGCAACGAAAATAATTTTAAAAATAAATAAGAGAATGCCTCCACTACAAAGCTATATTATTATAACTAAGTTACCTCTTGAATTAGCGATTGAAATTCAGAGTAAATAAATTTGTTAAAAATGCTGCACGTTCTCGAGTTTGCCAAACTTCACTATAATCCAACACATCTTGCGAAATTATTCAGAGATGAATTATGTTTCATTTCTAAAATATTTATAAACAATAATTTTGCAAACTTGGAGCTAATGTTAGTCATTACAACACTGTTTTATTCTGTTATTTATTTTGTCAATATTCTGGAAGCACTTAGTTTAACACTCAAATTGCTCTGTTCTTCAATTTAATTATTTATTGTCATTTCTTAAATATTTCTACATTGATCGAAATAAAGGCAGTCAGGTTGAGACAGCTAATGATTTAGAGTGGGGAAGAGTATTTTCTCGGATTAAGTGAAATTAAGCCGTGATTTTCTTCTATTTGAGCCAAATCTACTCAACCACTTTTATGTTTTCAATATCTTACTAATACAGTGAATTCATATGTTTTCTTTTATTTTTTCTTTTAAATGACCATGTTTATTCCAGAACTTTTTGGATTCAGTGGTCATAATTGGTCATCTTACATTCGTACATTCATTTTATGTTTAAAATAATCTAAAAGATACGTCCATTTTTCTATCTTACAAATTCGATTTACTTTTTGTTTAAATCTAAATATCTAAATGATAGTCAAAAATCATATTAATCGATAACTTTGGAATAAAGTTTGCTTTCAAATGCCACGTTTCATCTCCATAAGTAACACTATTACACTATTTATCCACAAATATATTTTTTATTAATACTTAGTCCCATTACACCTCATTTAACATTCTAATGTAACTTTTTCTCATTTCCATGATTAATTTTTCATAATTTCAGTTGCAGTTTCTAAATATTTATATGCAACACAACATTTAACAGGTACAAAATTAAATAGTGTAGTTATTGAATGTTTTGAATTATATTATTTTAATCCAGGGACTTCATTTTCAGGTGTGGAGCTCTTTAACGTGCCATAAATCTACTAAGTGGAACCCACGGCTTTAAGTCCCTCCGAAGAACTTGCGCTCGACGTTTGTACGTCCGGAAAAATCTAACAGCTCTGATCGTGTTTGAACCCGCGGGGAAGCGGGTTACCTCTGGGCCATCACTGAGGTCGATTACTAGAACATTTTAACATTTGAATTAATGCACACTATGATTAATGTGAATAACGTTAGAGTGACCGAAATTTCAAATTCTTAAAAATCGAACTTCGTCGAAACAAAGCTTCAAGCTTTGGCCGTTATTATTCCGAAGCTAGGATAGTTAGCTGATAACTAGCTGTTCGTGCGAGGCAAATCTGTAAGTCCAGAGGTTTTATACGGGAAAAATATTTTAACACTTTAATTGCATTAAATTATTAGAAAAAGCAACGTTTTCATGACGTGGAACTAATATTATGCCTGCAGCAATGCTAGGTTAGATGGGATTAAATGCACGCCACTGCATCTAACCCTTATAAGGCGGTTTTACATAAAGCAGAATTGTTAATAGAGGGACCCCCTGTATGGTACCTTACATTAGTAATCTTACGCTCCCTCGTTTGACGTCATTTGCGCAGTAATAGAACTTCATCTATCCGTCATATGCTCCATGGAAAATACTTGCTCTAATTACTTCATGCTCATTGTGGGATCTAAGAGAACTTTTGTCAGAAGTGCAAATGCACTTGGGAAGAAAACTCATTTTCTTTATGTATTGTAATATTAACGTTAACACAGTATAAAGTCAAAGTTGATATAAATTATGTGTAGTAATATAGTGAGAGCTCCAGAATTTATCTTCAGAGAATCTCGAAATCGAGCTGTACTTTTTGGGACTATTTAGAGAATAAAGTGATATAAATCAAATAATATATCCGTCAGAGTCCTCCCACACGGTATCCTCATGCCATACCTACCCGACAGTGGTTGGCATTGCAAACACCTTTTCCAGATGGACTACAGCTTTCATCATCATCATCAGCATCTAAAACATCTGTGAAATCCATCCTTTTTCTTCAACTTGTAGTGAGAGTTGTACCCTAAAAAATATACTTCACGAAGTGGGTCCTCTTTCATAGCTGCTGGTTAAAAATTGAATACAAGAAAATAGAATTGCTCCCATTTAGGAATCTGATAAAAAGAATATTTTCTTTAAGGAAAAAGAAGAAAAAGAAAAAAGAAGAGGGGAAGAGGGTTGACGAAATGAAAAGAAACAACGAACTTAGAGACCGTGAGACCCTACATACTCAGATATATATTAATATTAGGAACAGAAACAAGGCATCATTAAAAACTATTATCATATACCTGAGTGTTTTTGAAACTGGCATTAAAGTAATAAATTAAGAAATTCAGTTAATTTTACTGGATATAGGTATATTTATAACTTGTGCTTAAACAGAACCATGTACTTTTTATTGTGTTACTACTTAAATATGCGCCTAAGTTTCTCTTCAAACATCGTTTATCTCTTGGAAATTTTAGAAACCCACTGAGTCAGAATTAGATTTGCATGTAATTTACTGATTGCAAAATCTAGATAGCGTGAGCCGTAGAAAGCAGTGGCGTTTGCGTGAAAGCAATATCATCCCATGATCAGATTCAATCTTTTCTTGGTGCCAATGTCATATTGAAGGCGGAACATTCAAATGGCGAATGTATGGGAATAACTTTTAGGAAGAATTCAAAGTAGAATTTTTGACAATTCTAAAACCTAGAAGCTGCAGTTATCCTCCATTTCACACTAAGAAACAAAGTTAATAGAGATTTCTTGAGGTTTTATAATTAATTTATTATCTGGTATACATATGACTTTAGCCAACCTTATTATTAAAATATAATATATGTACTTTGTTCCACTTGTTGGTTACAGAAAGCCATATCTCAGCCATGTTCCATTTTAAAACATTAAAATAATGGGGAAAACTAGAATTAAACTACAAATCTGTGTGTACTATGCGATGAGAAAAGACCCAGATTATAATAAGAAGACGAATTCTTCCGAAACGTAGTGGGTATCACATTGAAACTATTAACGGTTATAAAATGTTCCGAATATTATATGCATAAACAATAAAATAGCATTATGAGAAAAAGTATCCCTTAGTCAAATATGAAAAACAATCTTAACAACCAAAATGTCTAAAAAAAAAAAAAAAAAAAAAACACATTTTGTCAGAACAATCTCCTGCTGCAGCTGCCAATGAAATCACACTTCTTTGACTTAGAATGACAAATAGCATCATACTAAACACCCTGTACTATCGAGAATTCACTGTATCAATCTAATTTTCCCCGGACGTATACGCTTAAAATATCATCCTGTTTTATGATAGAATCAAACAATACAGTTTTCCACATTGACCCATAAATGTCAGCAATAAACAACGTTGATATATGCAATTAGCTGCCAACCAGTGAACTGTGAGGTACAATATCTGCGTACACACCTGTTTTCAATGTTACACAGGATTTTCACCAGAGAATCAAGCGTGGCAAAGCTTATGGCTATCGTTCATACGACAGGAAAATCCTCTAGATAATTCGTGGCAGATATAAAATAGCGGTTATTAAATTCCAGAGGTGGTGAAAATGAAAATGGAAGGAAATAATTGTGAATGGTTTATAATTTTATAAATGGTCAGTTGGTGAAAGCATGAAGAAAATTTACTACGTCACTAGCACTAAAGCAACTTATTCAGTAAACAAAATAATATCAGGCGAATATAACATTATTTGAAGAAATAAATTATCTGCCGCGACGTTAAAGTTACATTTTACATGAATTAGGCGCTGTTTATTCTGTTGTGTCTCATAAAAGCGAATGAACAGATTTGCACGTAACTTATTCTGTATCATTACGCTAAAATTGGCATTATTTGTTCTTCTAATTGGTCCTATGTTTCCAAATTTTATTTACAGATCTAATTTTCAATTGTTTACCTTAAGTGAATACTCATTCAATTTCCTTTGATTTATCTTTCTATATTCCCGTTTCTGAAAATGTTCATTTCAGCTAGTTATATTATATTATGTTAAACATATTCCTGAAAAACCATTTATTGTACGAGTAAATTATTTCAATAAGTTTGTAACCGTGGTCACAAAATCTGATATAATTTTGTTTAATCTTCTGGGAACTATTTATGCATTGCTTGAGGTTCGTATAATGTCTTCCTACCTAAAATATGAAATAGGTCAAATATTTCATTTTATGTTCGCACACCAAAAGATGTTTAAATATACAATAACATTGCATAATATTATAGTGTGTAATGAGTTCGTTTACATAATAGGTGTGAGATATTAGGTATTTCTCAGTTTGTACTAAATTATATCCTTTTATATCCATCCACAGGAAGGCCACCTTATGATATGCTGTTTGGATTATATTATTGATTCTGATCTGATAATGGGAAATATTCTAATTGATATGTACACTAACTACTGAAGTAAAAAAAGAATTAAACAGAGCCCACATGATTCTTTATAGTTTGTTTCAACTATAGCTATGCCTTTTTTTTTCTTCTTAATATTATTCCAAAAAGCATTATGCACATCCTTTGCCATTCAGACACTAATGCTTAGAACCGCTTACCTAAACCTGCTCACAAAGTTTTCATATTTATTTAGCATGAAGTTCAATAACTTAGTTGTGATTAAGCATCGGAATTTCTAAACACTAAAACTAGAATGAAGCGGAATTAAATTAGGTTGGTATGGGGCTGTAGGCAACAGGTAGAAGGAGTGCAATAGACCACGAGCTACAAACCAACTTCTCCCCTTACCCCTGTCACTCACCAGTTCTTGTTTATCTGCTCGGCAGTGCTTTATAGCTTGTGTTCTGGCTTTGTTAGGTACTTTGAGTGCACCTAACTTAATGTTAAGTGCTTAAGAATTCCGACGCCTAATTGTTTCGTAATATGTGCGTTTTTATAATAATTTCAATACTGTCAGAGGTTTTAGAGATTATGAATGAGATAAATTATTAATAAAGTAAATAAATTCTAAGCCATACGAAAAGAAAAAAAATTAAAAATCACTGAAACAAATTTATCACACATAATTTTAATTCCTTCTCTTCTCTTTTGCAACCCGCTTCAAAACTACGCCAAAACAACTAAATCTGATGTAGCACAAGAACACTACTGTGATGTAAGTTATATTAAAGGTTATGCGTATTGTTACAGACATGCCGCATAATATAGGATTATGTAATAAATCTCACGCAGCACACCAATAACTCCGCTGTCATGACCGGTATATCAAGCCCGATAGCCGAACGTTACCAGTTGAATTTAATTGGTTCACCCTATACTATTTAGTCCATTTGCTGAGAGCGCAGCACTATATAGATATCTGACTTGTTAGTAATAAAATTAAAATAGAGCATTCAATAAGTAATAAATGCAACAACTGACATAACCTGCAGGTATCAGTTAGTAAGCTTAATAAGTGTAAAAAGTAATTCAAGTTGTGCTCTAAAAGGTAAAGAAGTGTCCAATGCTCACAATAATATCATATAAATATCGTATTTCACGTTTTCATTAAATGTAGTACCTACCAATATAAAAATACCGTTGGAATCAAATGCGGATCGTTACAAAAGAGCAGAATTACAATATGATGCTTGAAACATGTTAACTGATACAAAATTGCATATTTGTTTACAGCGAGCTCTCTCGTATGGTGTTGAAGCTTGGGTCATGAATGAAGCAGAAGAAATAAAACACTGTAAAATTAAAACGACATTCACATTCCTGCTCGAAAGGCACACTTGGATTCACTGTAGCAGAAGTCGGTATTTTCCTCAGGAGCTTGAGGTTTTTTAAGCCATTAAGAAAGAAGGAATAGAAACAGAAACACAAAGAAAAGGTTATTTACTTTTTCTCTTATGCCGTGGATCTACTTATTACTTATGTTGATAGTTTAGTAGCCGATGTAGAGATTGTGTTTTGTCGAAGAGTTTCCTCCACTAAGAACATCTCGTGAAACGTTAGTAGTTGCTTATCGCGAAAAAAGTAATTCATTCTTCAAAATTATCAGTTCCACGTCCTCATTAGGAAAGTTCATCAGCGTCATTTTTCATCTACTCTTTCATTTATCTGCAGAAGTTTCTATTTGGAACATATTTATGATTCATGCTCTCTGGAGTCAATCACCGAGCACCGATAAATTCAGCTACGCCCCTCGCCTATATTATATTTTTTTTGATTGATTTACTTATGGACGCTCTTTAACATATTATAGTTTAAATACAGTGCCACATCCCCTGGGTATCTACCTCTTAGGCCCCTTGTTTCATTCCTCTACAATAACACTTTGAAGCCACTAATGGTTACACATTCACCATCTTTTAAACAGGTTTCTGTCAGTCCTATAATGTCTACACTATTTAAAACGTCAATACAAGCTTTTAGCTCAGACTCTCCACGTTCCACAGGCCAACCCTCAGGTTGGCAATTTTCCCGAATGTTTACCAGATCTGGTGTTCCTTGCCGGTGGGTTATGGTTCTTGTTTCCTGCCGCTTTGAATCCGTTTGTAGATGTTCTCCGCACGAGTTTCTTGCCCTGTCATGGAAGAAGGCTAGAGGATATCAACAGGCAGAAAATCGAGGCAGAATGCAATCGCCTTGAAATATATCAAATGAAATTATACTAATCTAGGGGTAAAGAGGTATATATATGCTCGTTCTAAGGAGAAAGGCGAGATCAGGAATTGCCTGGCTTAGATTAGGAAGTTGGAAGGCTCAAAAAATAACTGATAATTCTGTCCATTTTGTAGAGAGAATAAAGAAAACGGTATATATTCTGGCCGAATGTACCCACTGTGAACAGTTGAGAAAAACACTGTTTTCTGAAAACTTTTTAAGACAATTAGAGAACGATTGGCATGCTGGGAACTGGTTACAAATCACACTAATTGTTGAATATGAGCTTTTTCCTAGCCAAAGTGCGCGAAGCTAGTCTGATTAGATGCAATAACTAGTGAAATTATAAATAATATGTAATATGTTTCTATTCATATATCTGTAAATATCTTTCTTCCCATTTTAATGTTTATTTATTTAGTATATTAATATTGTTTATTTGTATTATTATTTGTTACTCTTTCTAATTCCGTATCATATTTAATAGTAGTAATAGTAGTAGCAGTTTACTATTCAAACATATTTATATTCGTTTCCTCCACGTATATCTAAATATATCTTCCACACTGTAGCAGTACATTTATCATCATCTAGAGGTTATTGAGTCGCAATTGGGTAAACTAATATCTAGCTAAATATATCTATAAAATTATTATTACTTCAGATCTTAAACAATTATTGTCACTGTTTATATGAATTTAGGATGTGAATATCTCAATTTTGTGAGCGCATTTAGATTCTATTTCGGGATTTCTGTATTTTCTCAAAAACAGTTCTTTTCGACTGAATCAATTGCAGCCATGATTTCTGTTACCACACAAGTCCAGTTTAATACATTTTGAGAATACCAATAAAAAAATAATATCTGTTGAAAATTACAGAATTTGCTAATAAAACTACTTAATTACAAATGTCGCAAATATTAAAATAACGAAGACTACTGAAATAAATACATGTAAAGCCTAAACTTGTGTTATGAAATTGATTAGTCTTTATCATCGATTTCAGATACTTGAAAGAGGTATGTGCTTTGGTTTAACAATGCTTGAAAATAAAAAATTGCAACTTTCGTAAAAATTCAGTTATTTTTACAGTAATATACAAGAAACAGCAAAATTTAGCTTCCACGTCTCTTTTCTTCTCATAGTCAAGAATCAGTGTTCCGTTCTGTTCTAATTCTGAATCCTCGGCATTAAAAGTTGATCCTTAGCATACTGTTCAGAAGTCTTAGAAAATGACATTCTTTTCAGATAATTTTAGCCGAGTTTAATTTATATAAAGTATCTTCAAGTTAATTTCATTAAACTTAGCTTTTCCTTTGATACGGATATTTCTGTGATTTCCATTTTGGAACTTTGTATTTTAACCGCTCTTAGATATTTTATTGGTATTAAATTGTTTTTAAGCTGCTACTTTCCATTTTTATTATTTTTGTAGCATTGGAAAAAGGATTCTTAAATTGGAAAAAAAAATTATGTTAGAAAACTTAATCATGCTCTGTTCTACTTTAACTACATTGGCATGTTTTTTATTGTTCCTATCCAATCAGAAGCTCTGTATGCGACACCCTGTTTACGTTTACTTAGCTCTATTTGAGAAAACTCCAGCCACATGCAATATACGAATACCCATGGGGAATGTAGTCAAATCTACCATGATCAGTTAAATAAGTTTAATATTAGATAATAGTAAACTCGCATTATCTGCCTGCATTCCAGATTAACGCAGAGCCGTGTATTTGTATACTTATGACACTTTTGTATTAGTAACATATGGAAAATGCTGGAAAAGTCTGTTGATTAGAATGTCAATATAAGTCAAGTGCTAAAAACAGAATTGGTGCTGGCAGAAAGCTCATAGCTTCCATTCATTTCTAGTATTCATTAAACGAGAACCCAGCAGCAGTTATCGGATATTTATGTAGTAATACTGCACATTTTAAAAAAGAATAAATACATTGAAACTACTGCATTGAAAATTTGGATTAAATCACGAACAGTTTGTTATTGTTTCTAAAAATGAAATACTTGCGTTGATTACTGAAATTTGTCTGCCTAATTTAAATCCTTATATTAATACTTACATACAAAACTTCCATGATACGAGAAAGAATATTTTTCTGGGGTTAAAATAAATATAAATATAACTATTTTACACGATGAAAAAAAAGGAAACCAACAGAATGTACTATGTAGTAGGTATAGAGAGTGGAAGAAGATCTATGAATATAATTTTAAGAAGTAACGATTGAGTTGTTTTGCGTAGTTCTCTATAAAAACGTGTTTTATTTATTCCCTGAGAAAATTATTGTTTTATTTTGAGCACAATGAACATTAAGGAATTATCCAAAATGAAAGTCAGACATAACATAAACATAACAGATTGAGATCATATTATTTAACGCAACTGATCACAATTACTTATGTAGTCAGCAGACAGAGGCTAATAACGTTCTCTTCTGTCTGGAAACCTTTCTTCAATATTCTGTTGCTGCAGATCCTTGAGTAAATAATTACGGGATATCAAGATATCCTGCGTTGTTAAACTGTGCCATCTTGCAACATAACGGCGTTTGTTTCACGTTCAAAGATAAACAAATAGGTAAATTAGCTATTAAAACTTACGACGCACAACATACACAGTATTTGATTCGTCATGTAGTGCGCTGAATTTTACCCTCAAAAATATTGTGAAAAGCAAAGTATTGGAAAATGAGTGTTAGCATATAGAGGAGGAGAATACCTTGAACTTTTTATGAGAAACCTCTAAATTGAATTAATTACATAATCAATGTGTTATTGAGCGGTAAATCTTGGAATTCTATTCGGTATGTTCCGGTTTTAAATTCCTTGAGCCCGACTATTCTCCCTTAGATTTTTCATAGTTTCCCTTGGTCTTTAAGAGGAATAATGATGTACATTTTTACTTTGTAACAACTTTTCGCTCTAGTATTTCACCTAGATACATTCCATTAATTCTACTGTAGAATCGAAAGTGTCAAAATAGGTAGTTGATGCTGAATTTTGTATGGCAGTTGCTTCCATTTTGAAAAGATGTATCCTGCTTTATTCTTAGCTCCAAAAATGTATACATAATTTCCGTATAAATTTTCTTTTCTTCAGAGCTAATACTTCAATGTTGCTTGTTCCAGTAAGCTCCAATTTTTTATCTTTCTCAGATTTCAGTTTATTATTTCATTCCTAGTTGCTTGTTCCGGTAAGCTCCAATTTTTTATCTTTCTCAGATTTCAGTTTATTATTTCATTCCTAGGTCTTAGATACTGGAAAAAAATAATGGTTTGCTCAGTTAGTATGGCAACCAATAATATTTTCTGATGAAAGCTAACAATTGATTTCCGGCTGGAGCTTAAGCTATTTAAGCTATTTAACTTAATGAATTAAGTTATGCTTGCACAAATCAGTTCTGAATTTGTATTTGATAAAGTTGCATTGTTGAAGCTAACTAAAGACTTCAGAAGGAAAAGAAAAAAATTATATAAATTTATTCCGAGAATCTGCCCATTCACGACAAAGTTGTGAAATTCTCGAGAGAAAAGCAGAGTAAGAATTTGAAAATAACATAAAATAGAATAAAATAGAGAAATGAAGAGTGGAAATACGCGGAAACAACAGCGTACGGGAAAAGCAGTAAAGAGAACAGTATAGCAGAAGAGAAAATTAAGTAAGTGAAGCAATAAAGAAGAGGAAAAATATAGATCAGGAAAAAGCAGAAGGAAGGTAGGAAAAAATAACTAGAAATAAAGCGTATAAAATAAAGTGAAGGAAAAGAAGAAGAAGAAGAAGAAGAAGAAGGAGAGAGGGAGAGAGAGAGAGAGAGAGAGAGAGAGAGAGAGAGAGAGAGATGTCACGGATAAAGTTGGAGAAGAAGTAGAACGAAATGAAAAGAAAAAAGCAGTTAAGTAGGAGGAATAATAATAAGAATGATTATAAATACATGCCTTCTCTTCTTTTCTCTTTGCTTGAAATGAAGTACGAAAATTAAGGAAACAGAAAATATTCAAACACGAGGAAGTTTACGTAGTTATCGCATCTTTAATCACGATGTGTTTTATAGCATCCACCGAAAATCAAAATCTTCGCAGACTCTGAAAACTTACAGCCGACAACTCATGACCGCTGCCTTATTAATTTGTAATTAAGCAACGAGAAGCGCCATTCTGTGATTGCGGAGCACTTGGCAGTCGAAACCACTTAAAACTTTGTTTTGTGCCGGTTGCAAACAAGAAACAAGTTTAACGAGGACGTGCTGTTAAACGGCTGTTCGGAAGTGCTTGACAAAAGCAACACTTCGTCTGCAAATCTCAAAATGTAAAGTGAAATTAGGATTCGCTTATCGCCATCTCTGCCCACCAAAAAATTACTTCACTTGTTGAGTACAGTGTGCGTAAATGTTCAGTAATAAGCACCACATGCTACCAGAGAGGGTATTCTTTTTTTCATTGCAGTGGACTTTAAGAAGCGCATAGAATAAAAATGCTAATGATTGCGAGGAAAACAGGCAGGTGTTTTTATGCATATGTTTTTTAAACACAGTGACAAACCGTTTTTATTTAAATGCAATCTATGAAATAGTGACAATGTAAATTTTCAATATTTAAAAAAGGTATTTTTTTCAGAAAATAAAACATTAAAACTATTTAAAAATACTATTCTGCTTAAGTATCACCATAGATTGAATTTTACCAATAATTAGCCAATACACAGATGTTCGAGGTTTAATAATTATTGTGTTTTATTATTTTGATGCGCAGATGTTTTTCTAAATTATTATTCTGATGAAACGATAGATCACATATCCGCTCTTTGCAACATTTTATTTTGTAAGCAGAATATGCAATAGATTTTCAAATATTGCTAAAAATAGTTTCTCGTAAATTACGATTTTTTTTCAGCACAGGCATTCATTTGTATTCAAAGATAAATCACTTATAATGTATGAATATATTAATTCCATGTAAAAGATACATTTTCTCTAAAATAATGGTTTTAAAAACTATATAAATACTATTCAAAATATTTTAAACTATTTTAATGCTACCATCATTCATGTTCTTAGTAATTGATTCAATCTGCATTGTTTGACAAGTACGATGGCTATGCCTCAAAATAAAAAAAATGTTTGTTATATTGTATTTCCATACATTCTATAATTATTAACAAATTTAAGTAAATGAAGGCCCATTTCAATGGTCTGTTTTGCCCTGTGTATCCATCTTCATGGTTTTTTCCAATTTTGATATTAATATCAGTTTACTTATATTAATTTTTGTATAGTTATTGTCGTAATATGCTGCGGAATGTGTGTATCGCAAGGAATTCAGTAAATATAGTATCTCAGAATTAGGTATTTATACATGTACATGATCTGGCTTTTGGACATTCCACATACAGGATGATAAAGAACTGTACCTTCAGTCATTGTAGGGAGGTCTTAAAACAAGCAGTACTAGACAGGCAATCTACAGTCTCTGTGTTCAAAATTCAAAGTTACGGCATTTAATTTCTAAACAACCAGTACGCCACTGAAAAAATCGAGATGATGCCACACTACAAGGACGGAAGTCGTAGAGCATAATTTTTTGGTGCATTAATGATGCAAAAGGGACCATTGTTGCCGAGTTAGGTTCTTGTTTAATTTTTAATTTACATCTTATATATGATCATTCTTCTTCATAAAATAAAACTCCGCAGAACCCTACCTATGATCTTCGAAACCGCAGTGTGTCACCTTATCCATTGGGCCACAATATCAGTTTGATAGCTCTCTAGGCTAACATAATCAGTTATCAGTTGTTCAGTGCGATAGTATACTAGTACGACTTAGAGGTTTTTATAGAATTAGAATTTCCTAGCTCGTGAATCACGTTTGAACATATTCTAAGTTAAATATGTACCCCAATTGCTTTAACATTGATTTATCAGCATCTAACTTCAACTTTTAAGTGGTAGTTTATTGGAGGCCGAGATAAATTTGGGCCGTATTAGAATGGATGGTTAATTAAATTGATTTTGTGAGGCCTAAATAGATTATAGATATTTGAGTTGTGACGTCCAACCGCAGATCTCGACACAGCTGCTGCAGACCACCAATTATTCCTCCAAGGTCTTCAGTTTAATTTTGAAAGCTAAAGCTTCCCCGGACTTAAGTGGGGGAATTATATGGGGAAATCGACAACAAATAACGCTACGTTGCTAGCTGATGAAGTTTATTGTTCAAATTGGAGTACCCGGGCGTTTTCTTGTCTCAGGCCGGACCACCAAGTAAGGCAAAATTAGCAGTCGCCAAATGATGCAGAATTCAAAGTAGATGCTGCTATTTCAGCGCGACAAAACAATTCAGTTCAGTAACTGGCGTTGTAATTGATGATTGATTTTCGTCGATGATTAACTTTATACCGCGGACGTAGGCCGGTCTTCTTCGGACTGCGGGCAATGCAGCAGTCCCATTGGTCCAATACACTGAAGATTCCAAATTGTGTAAACTGCTTAAACTGCGTGATTCTGTGGAGGAGTCTGTTTCTTATATACGCGATACAAAACTAAAGCTACCATCGAAATTGACGCTACGTTTCGCGCCCTTTTTGTATCAGCCTTTCATAGGCTGTTGTTGACATTACTGCTTTATTATTCTATTCATTATGTTTATCTACTCAAGCTACAATCTTTTCAATTCGCTCAGTTAATTTCGAACGAAACTTCTGTCATTGAGTTCATTGTCTTATAACTGTACCTAAGCGCGTTCCAAGTTTGCTCCACACCTGAAATGAACCAGCTCTTTTTCTTACATTCCAAACAGTATCGCTCTCCATTGTCTGACTTCCAACCTGACTGGCATTATTCCGAGCAAGTAAACAAGTTTTTTTCCCGAACATTGCTATAATATTACATACTGTTACATAAACTTATCTGAAATAAAGCATTATACACAATATAAAATCTTAGCTCTACACAATGAGTCATTGAAGTTCCTTCAAAGAGAAAGACACAATGCAACTGTAAATACTGTACAATTACTGATTCGAAGGCATGCATGCTAATAACATGAATTATCCTATTACTGATGGGAGTTCCAGGGACAGCTTCAAATTCTTTATCACTATTTATTTACATGATTTTTCTTCGTCCCCATCTCAAATTGCTTGTCTAAGATGCTTCTATAAACTCTGAAATTATTGATTATTGATACTCGCTATATAGACAGAGATTTAATAATAAAAAACACAATTACTCCGTTCAATTCTAGTATCTGCTAGATATGTACACTGGACGAACGCGTTGGAACGAATACCGGCGTTATCATTGCTTGGCAGATGAATGAGTGGGAAAATATCAGGTGTGATATTAGAGATCCTGTATTTTAAAATACAATAATACAGTTGTACAGTATTAAAGTATATATATTAGTTACATTTATCATTCAAAATTAAGTGACCAGTTAATCATGTTGTGAATTAATTAACCTGCTAGAAATTTAATATATGTTTTGTTAAAATACAATAATTTATTTAAAATGTTTGTGATTGTTAAAGTTACTAGTTTATATTTTGATATATAACAACAATGGATATTTAAAATAAAATTCAATTTTTCAACTTTCTGAATGAAAAATATTAATTTAAGTATTTGATATTGAGCTTATGTCAGACGCGTAAAATCATATCATTAAGCGTGTTTAGGTAGATTAATTAGAGATTAAATCACATGTATGTTGCAAACGTATTGAATCAGGTAGAACTTAAATGCCTTATTTCCTATATGTTAATTTCTCTTAGATTCTTTCTTTATATGCCAGTTCTCACAGCTTGACCACCTCTCACGAGCAACACTTTAATACTGCACTGTCAGAGTAAAGAATATCCGGAACTGTATTTAGTTACCAGTATCAGAAACTTTAGAACGATAAAAACTTTGACTGAGGTACAAACGAAAGATACCTCTCAACATCCTCCTCATAAAACCGGTTTATTGTTCTAGAGAGGATCTAATGGTCTGAAAATTGCCCATAAATGAAAGGTGATGGTTTATCGCCTTTCCTTCGAGTAAGAGTTAGATAATGCCAATTGTCTATGTATTGTAAACGATTCAAGAGGCACTAATCAACGATAAAAGCATTGTTTATGAATTAAGTATTACAGCATATTTTTAATTGCTTGTATTTCTTAATCCATATTTCAACAAATCTGATAGGTGACTTTGAAACTACTTTATAGACTGCTTAAAATTTATATATCTATTTGAATGAGTAACAAAACTTTCAAAAAAGAATGCATTAATTCCCGGTGTCTATCATTAGATAAGCAAAATTATGCAGTTACATAGTTGCTTATGAGTAAGTTTTATATTTAAGCCAAATTTAATTATGTTTCTCAGAATTTCATTAGAATTTCGTTATAACCTTACAGGGAACGTTCAATGATAAGCACAGCTTTGTATATTATAATGCAAAACATTTTCTAAAGAATAACTGCTGCAAGACTAATTATAATGAACTAATGTATTTCATATTTTTATTGAGCCTTTAATAATATGGGTTACATAAACATTCGTTTTTACGGAAGCATGCTGAAAAGTAATGCTTCCTAATTTTTTATTTAAAAATGGATATAATTATTTGAGTAAACCCAAACTGGTCAATTGGGACAACCTTACTGTTCATACCTACATAATTATTTTTTCATATAATCGCTATGGCGATGGATGCACATCTCCAACAAGTGATCAGTTTCTTAATATCGTCAATGTAGAATGTTTCACTTTGACGATGAAACCACAGCCACACTTCCGTCTACACTGCGGCGTCAGATCCAAAATTATCTTTTCAGGGGTTCCTTAAGTTTTGGGAACAGATGACAATCTAATGGCGCCAGGTCAGAGCTATAGGAAGGATGACCACAACAGCGAAATCAAGACGGGGAATCTGTTCCGTTTTCATTGCACTGATGTGCAGACGAGCGTTGCAATGCTGTAGAAGGTGCAGCTCCATATGTAGGCGAAAATTCGTTTACTCAATTTTTCTTGGAGTTTCACAATACCTTATAGAATTAATGCTAGTGCCTTAAGAAATGAATTCCATATAAACCCCCTTGAATATTCCAAAAGACCGTAAGCATAAGTTTGCCTGCTGATGACACAGCCTTGAACATTTTGGGTGCAGGTGATCCTTTGTGACGGAACTCAACGGATAACCTCTCGTTTTCGGGATGTTCATTAAAAATGCATTGCGTTCCTATTCGTAGCGCAGAAGCGTCTAATCGCTTCTATTTCCTGTCAGGAAGAAGGCACGCATCTTGCGTAAAGTTTCCCCCAGTTTTGCAATCATCGCCTGCAGACGCTCTCTTGATATGCCACACTTGATTGACAGCTGTTCTCGCGCAATGCGACGATTTGCTTTAATGAGCTCATTAAAGCAAATATGACGCGATACCATTGAGCGTCATCAGTTGCAGTACGCGAACTTCCACCATGTTCTCTGTCACACACATTGAGAGTTCCACCAGGTTCCTTACGAGCAGGAACAGACCAACGTCGCCCAGTGCTCACGTCCACATATTGATTACCATAACGAAACAGCCTTCAAACTCCGGGGTACATTATCTGCCATTTTAAACTTTATCACAGCAGATTGCTTGGAATGTACCGACAAGTGTTGTATAAGTTGTTATGTTTCAGACTATAATTCAGAGTTCTCTAGTAGCAGAGACACGAAACTCAGGAAAAGTTAACTAAACATAATGTACTCTAGCTAATATCCGAATTATATTCACTGTAACACAAAATTACTAGGCAGTATTTCTTCTCAGCATACTCTCGAATACAAGACCGTATATAACGCCACTGATAGCCGAGGTTGTTAAGGCATGGACCTGTGAGCGGGAGGTATGGAGTTCATTTCCCATCAGGACCTGACTGAGGTTTTTCTAGGTTTTCCTCCCTTCTTATGAATTGCAAATGCCGGGGAGGTAACCTAAACTTAGGCCCGGAACGCTTCCTTCCTTAAAAAATACCTTTCCCAATTTATTATTTTATCTCAAGTACCATCAGTATCAACCCCCTGTGATGCCTCAGCAGTAAAACACTATTTAAAAAGACCGCATCTCAATTATAAAGTCTGTTAAATAACTACTAAATTCTATCATGCTGGCAATGCATCAATAACTCGATTTTTAACACAAACGGTCAATATTCAATATATGTTGTTATATTTACATATGTCAATATTGGCACTAAAATTAATAAAAACATTATATATACTCAATAAATATAATTCCCATTGTTCTTGTGAAATATTGCTTAATTGCATATTAACAAATGAATCGGTGTAAATGTTTCACATCATTTAAATATATTTCTTATTGACTTTCAATATCCAAAAATGTCAGTTGTTTTGTACCTTCAAGCAAAGAAATTGTGGATATAATCATATTCTGCACAGTGAAGGAATAACAGTCCTGCTGTATTTTATCCTTCAAAACGCGAAAGAACTCTTAGAATCAAATTGGAAAGAATTCAAAACCAGTATCAGCTATTATAAAATATATTATATACAGTGTGTACATTTATTTTTCTCCATAACACAATCAGTTGTCAATTTTTAAAAGAAGACTTACTTTGCATTAAGATGGTAGTTTCAGGCAGACCTTATTTGTTTTTAATGAGTGCGGCAGTTTCAGGTTTTTCTGTGGCAAATAATGGTAAAAAATTATTGGGAGAAAACCTGGCCTTAAGACAACCAAGAAATTTCGGAGCAAAGTTTCGTGAAAACTTCCTGCTTCCTGGATAATTAGAATTTGAATAGAATTATGAGAGATCTAGTTTTTAATGTTCTAGTTTTAAAGCAGTTCATCATCGCAATTATTGCGCTCCTTAAAGCTGGAGAAAAGTTTTTCGTTACTTTTTGCCTTGATGTGGAACTATGTAAAAAATTTACTTTAAACTTGGAACATAACATTTAATTTGACAATTTCTTGCTGACGTGCCATTAGTTATCATTGAAGTTCAAATTTACCAGCGTAGCTCATTTTTCAACGTAGCTGTTATGGGATTGTAGAATTCATTCAGTTGATGTCCGAGGCAAATTCTTGAACAATATATACAGTTCAACAACAGAAACTTAATTTATAAATCTTATTTAGCTCAGTATTGGATTTTTTGACTTAGTGTGTCGATTCCGGTTGGAGTGAACATTTTGTACTATTATTTAATTTCCCCCCCCCCATCTCTGTTTAATTGAATTTATGGATTGAATTTATTGAAATATTAGGAAAAAATACAAAAAACAAATACAAACTACATAGAGGCCACCACCTATCTGGCCAAAACCATTTTAGGTATGGCCCCTCACATTTACAAAATAAAAATACGATAATTGATTTTATATTATCATGTTTATCTAAATTCAAATATAAGTAAACAAAATATTAAATGTTCACCTTGAATGCACCAGATCCCAGTCGCCGGTTTATCAGCAACAGCCTACTGGAATTCCAGGGGAACGGGCTTCACCCATTCCAAGGTCCTAAAATAAAGGTTTTCAATTACGCTACCTAAGTCATTATTTTGTTAGTTTCATGAAGTCTCTATGAACTACGGATTCCTTTATTTCTCAAATTCCTACTATAATGCTACATTTATTCATGTTTTAAAAACTATTCCAAGCTCAATCATTTAATTAAATTTAATATATTTCCACCCCCTGCCATAATACCTTAGTCTAAACTTTGAGGTACTGTAAACAAGGTGCCACCCTTTAGTTATTTGATTTACTTCCCTTCTTATACCCAGTTCCATTTATTTTTAACTTTACTCAGAAATTCCCTTACATTTCTGCTATTTTGGCTGAAGATTTTCATTAAGGCTTTCTTCTATCTAATTTAAACCATTTCTCGTTTATAAACTCTTTCCTCCAGAGTCCCTTCCCTTTATACTCAAGCGCTATATGTTCCATATCTTCCTTTATCCCACGTATTGGACACCGATTCTGAGGAAATCCTTTCCTTATTCCTTTTTATTTCCACACACACACACCTGCTCTTACCCATGCATTACTCTCTCTTTGTTCTTTATTTAATTTATCCATATACTTCTCTCTTTTCCATTTATTATCTCTTTTTGAATAACGTAGGACATGTCTTTTATGTAACAAGAAATTGTTTCCTTTGACAAAGGCATTTGATATTTCCCTCTTGGTACTACAGATTTACCTTAAATGAGGTTAATTGAGCAAAGGATCGATAGAGTTAGAGTGTGAACTGGAAGAAATCAGTAATCCAGATATATAACGCATGTGCAAATAGTAGCTTGTAATTATTTTGAGAGAGGCCTTGTCATCTGCTGGTTATGCGTTTGAGTGTTATTTCAATTCTGATTGCCCAAAGCATACATATACAGGTGGCATAGTCAATACAAGTATAAAATTCAAAACAAGTTTGTCAAAAATGTTGTTAATAAAAAAATATTTTCAGTCAAATTATCAACAGATTTGTTTTGATACACTTTGAACAGACATTCGGCTTACTATATGAAACTATAGTGCCAATACTTAAGTAATAATAATAATAATAATAATAATAATAATAATAATAATGCATGATTTACCTAAGAACATTTTCATCAATTATTTCACATTTTGAGAGCATAGATCTCGGTCAACGGTCTTTTATACCTAGAATTAATAAAATGCTTGCTGTATTAAGTATTTTTAATGTATCTTAGTTTTAAGGTTTTCCCAGATATTACTCGGTGCTTTTATTATGTGCCAATTACTCCTCATTATTTTTGCATTATATAGATGCAGTCTTGAAGAACAGGTTTTTATGCACAATACATAAGTGAAAATAAATTCTTATACGAAAATAGAATTTCTCAATGACAAGAAATATCGTGTACTGCCGCTGAAGAGCATAATTTTCAAGATCTCTTATAACACAGGTTAGTATTTATTATTATCCATTTAAAATGCAGTATCATTTTATGTTTTCAGTAAAAATATAAATACTAAAATAAACATACCAATTTATGCACGTCAACTTTGTCTCCCTCTTTTAGGTTGCAGCGGCTGCACTTCCGCAGTAATCAGCCGTGCTTAGGCGGGCAATAACCCACATAGTCTCATTGTATTTCCAGAAAGCAGGTAAAATTGAAATTTTTGCTACTGTATAAGTTTGCCTTTTACCCATATCTATTGCAGCAACTTTATAACTTGCTCTATCTGCTTTTTCAAATTGCTATTTTGCCTATTAACTTAACTTGTATACTTGAGAAAGAAAAAAATGACAATACAGTTAAATAAACTGTTTCGTCTTAAAAGACATTTATTTTTTATTTGACTACCTTTATCGTTCATTTTTCGCTGCATACAACATATCAAGGATGCTTCTCAAGTCCAGGGTAAATAAATCTAAAACTTAAAACCATAAACGTGGAATTTAAGTACAGTAGCAGACATAAATTGCAATGGGAAAGTATCTCGACTATAACACTAATAATGCTGTTCTTCATATTTGCATATTACTCCTCTTTGTTTAACTAAAAACATCCACATTAAACGGTGTATTAAACACATGCCACGAGCCAGTACATTGGAGCGGTTTTTACTGGGGTGTGTCGACGATGTCGCCCCACGTTGTATGTGGCCGATTTGAAGCGGTTTCTATATTGATGATGTTGTTGTTGGACAGAGGGTCCTGCTTCGTACCCCGGGTCGTTTAGGGGCCCCAAGTAGCCTTTCGTATTTTATTGGTCACGGGAGGGGGGAGATGGAAGGAGGTAGTTCAAATCACTCAACTTTGCTTGCTTCCTTTGAAAGCATTGAGATATTTAATCACATTACACATTAATCATATTGGTCACCAGGTGCGTTATCTCCATGACTTTGATAACACGTGCTACATATGCTGCATCTGTGTGCCTCTCGTCTACGTTCTCTGGTAAGCGATATTGATCATCATAGAACGAATGAAACGTATGTATGACTGAGTGAATGTAACACTGGAAAAACGTATATGTGAGTGAACCGAATGTAATACTGAGAAGCATTAACATCCTGTGAACTGCGGCTGCCACTGGTAGAAAAAACTTGTTTTGCCTAGATTTGTTATTCCTTATATATGAAATCCAAAACGTCGCCAGGTGGTTACAAAACTCACAGTATGCCGCCCATGGATTCTCTGAACCTTTGAAATATTTAAATATTATTGGTGAGCTCTTGAGTTCCCAAACGCGCTATTTTAAAGTTATCTCCTTTCTGACATCTTATTGGAGAGTTCCTCATCATACGATGTAACGATTTCATCACCGACACCTGTTCCCCTTCTATCTTCAATGAATTCGGCTACCTGCGTACACTTAGCTTTGTTATAGTGGCGAGACCCATCGTTCTAGTCATTACCAACAGAAGAAACACAAAAGATGGCAAAACGCAACCTTTCCTTATTGTCATAGAGTCATACTTCCAGGTAGCCGTGAACACATTTTCGTAACATGAAATGTCTCAGTTTGCTAAAGCTATATTTTATAATTATTACTATTTACAGTAGCTAAAAGCATTTACTCTTGTGCATGCACGGGTGTGAGGATCTGTCACAACATTTAAGAACTAATGTAAGCAGTTGGACTAAAATAGATTCCAAAACAAACTACAGCAAATTTCGTGATGAGTATAATGCTTGTACTCCCCATTTTCTTCTGAAGAGTAAACAAGCAGAATGTTCTCTTTGTCCGAATAGTTCCATTCGAAATAATCAATTTAATATGGCCTATAGGTGTCTAAGAGATCATGCTTTTAATTTGAAAAAGAATATATTATACCGCATTAAAATTGTATTATTTATTGAACATAATGTGCACTAAGTACGTAATATAACTTAAGAAAAACTCTGTTATTAACAGAAGAGACAATAGTGAGTTTGTTCTAGGTTGACAGTCACTTTTGTGGTATTTTCTACATTTCTGTTATTCGGTTGTTTGGAGGCGTCTTCCCTCGCCACAAATGCAGTAATGAAAGCCATATAGCGCTATCTCGCGCTAAGGTTGAACTTCTTCCACTTTTCCGCCTTTACGACAGTAGTTTCAAAGCTCAATCAATTATCTCTCTCTTTTATACAGGACTTCATTTTCCGGAGCGTTTACGACCCAAGATGAAGCCGCGAGTACCTTGAATCGATAGGAAATTGCAATTAAGGAGTTATACCTATATGGAAACCCTACGACACTCACGGAGAATCGCTTTCACATTCTACCAAGTTAAAACATCCCATCACAAAAGTGTGGATAAACAAGAAAAACATTAAAGTGTCCATTTTATGAAAGAAATTCAACCAAAGTTTTAGAGGTATTACAAAACGAGACAGAGATTTGGATAGTGATATTGGTTGATACAAGGACATATTCCTAACTTATAACTGCAGAATAATACAAGTTAAAAAAGTGAAATTTGCACCGATATCTACCTTCTGTTTAAATTCAGTTGCTTCTCTTTTTGTAGGAATAGATTGCATTTCCTTGATACATTGCACATCACTCTTTCAAACTTCATTCATTACTTTTACCATCTTTTCAACGTCTCTAGTGTAATACTTTGAACTATATCCTCCGCATCGTTACTATAGGTTCTGGGAGTGAGGGATATCTGGCAAAATTTTCTTAAAGTCGCTAATTCTGTAAGGTGATTAACTTTTTTTTCTTTAAACTTCATAATAACATAATTACTGTTGGAAATCTATTTCTTACTTCTTCTGCAATTTGATGCAGGCCATAAGAAGAAAGGTTAGGATAAAATAGTTTGAAATGTTGACCTACTGAAATCATGTAAACTGCAGTATCTATTAATATCTATTAATATCAATATGCCCGTTTGTTTTCAATACCGTTAAATGAATTATTTTAAAAATGTGGTATACTTTTATCTATTTTCTCAATTGCTTTAAATAGCACAAATGGCTCTTTTCTGGCTCATTTACTCTTATTTTCACATGATTAAATTAACTAAATGCCAATTTAGATGAATCTCTTCCAACAGAAGTTTGAACATTTGCAGGGAAGTGTTGGTGCATGAGAAACACACACACACACACACAAATCCGGAATATTTATAGCGAAGACCGAACAAAGAACGTTAATGACTATAGAGAAGATATGAGAGTTTAGGAGGGAAGTGAGTAAAGGGGAAGGGGGGCTCAGGGATAAGCGTTCTTATTCATGTTTGTATTTATATGTATGCGTATATGTGTGCGTGTGATTTAATTAATATATAAAATAAAAATAAAAATAAAGTAACACTATTAACTATGTAACAAATTAACAGTAATTATAATAGTACAAAAGGATAAAACACTAAGAAAAAAATCACACTTGAGATCGGAAGTGTGATTTTTTCTTAATGTTTTATCCTTTTGTACTATTATAATTACTGTTAATTTATATATGTATATGTGTATGTGTTTGTATATATGTATAAATCATGTAGGTATGTATTTATGTATATATGTATGTGTGTATATTTTGTTTGATACAAAGACGGTATCAGCATATATGACCGTAAAGCCCATGCGACGGTTGTACTTGTGTGTACTTTAAAACTGCTACAATAAAAGACTACCACTACCACTACTACTATTAGATGAATCTCAAGTTTCATTAACTGAAATCTAAATATAATTGTCCCCAATAGCATCTGCAATTTCTTTAAGCGTTGACTGCTATAGTGGTTCAATGTAGTTAGTGAGTAAATGCTTTCAAGGTATATTTTGTTTACATATCCCTTGGACCTTATTTACATTCCATAAAATGCCAGAATTTACAAACACATGATACATGTCATAGTGAAATGTATTTTATTTTCTGGAAATGAAAAGTTCAGTTTCGTGTTTTTGTTGGCACTTAATATTCACTACATTGAAAAGAGTTTATTTACATATTGACATACTTTAATTTATCTCAACGGCCGTCTATCAATACTTGAAAAACTTTCAAGTATTAAGTTGATATATACAGTTTGTATCGTTTTTGTTCGTCATCACATCAGTACGTTGGTAGGATATAGTTTACCGTTTATCATCTGTGATTGGTTATTTGGGGCTCAGTACTTGTAAATATGCCTTGAATTTAGCACATTTGAAGAAAGTTGCGCTATTTGGGAGTTGCAGAATATGGAATATCAAGTGGGAAAAAAAGGAACACTTCTGACATTCAGGGGTGAAAAATTTTATTACATCTCGTCCCTTCGCATTCGAAAATATAATCTTGACAATGATTAATTTAAAGCTTAGGTAACCTTTGTTCGTCCCTTGTTGCTTGTGTATTGCTGGACTTCCAAGTGTATTTTACTAAAAACATTACCTATTTGTTGTCATTTTCTCATTTTACATTGCGGTAACAAAATATGCATTCGTTTTAGTTGAGAGGTGATGATAAGATGGCATAGGAGTGGAATTAATGCTGCGGTAGAAAATTGCTATCCTTGCTTATTTCTCCTTTGGTCTAAGCGCTGACAACTTAGCCTTTAGATCCGGTTTTTATCAGTCTACCATTTCAAGAGTACTAAAGAAATACTGGGAAAAAATGTCGTGTCGAGCGGGTGAAAGGAGTAGGCAGCAAAAGGGCATCTACTCAAAAAAAAGAAAAAGAAAAAAAGAAAGAAAGAAAGAAAGAAAAAGAACAAGATACCAAAAAGAATTTGTCTCAGTGATCCTTGGCTTATCATCCTCAGAACTGAAGTGAGAGTGGAAAGACATGTGTGACGTATGAGTGACCAGCAGAAGTATCACAAGTAGCAGGACTTCCTGCCCGTCGACCCATAAACAGCCTTTGCTAACTAAAACAATGAGACAGAAAAAACTACAGTGGACAAAAGAGCTTGCAGCATGGACAGTAAAGATTACAAGACAGTTTTGGTGATTCCTCAAGCAACATTTATCAGGATAACTTTGCCGCCTGTCACAGTTGAAGATAATTCTTTTAATTAATGTTTGTGTTCAATTGAAATATAGGTAATGTTGATGTAATTAACAGTCATTTAAACGTTTCGGTAAAGCATTTCTTAGGGAAAAAACAGAGTATAGGTGCTAGACTAGCCTAGCTGCAGCCAGTTTACAGTTTCCAGTAACAATCTCTTCCCATTTCCCCTCATCATATCAACAACTCCTCCAAATGTATATTTGTTTTTAACTTCTCCACACACCTTGTTTTCCAACACGGTGATCTACCTCTCACGCTCATCGTCTAGTAATCTCGTTAGGTAGTTCCAGGAGCATTTCCTGCAGCCATAAGCTCAAAGTATTTCAACTTTAAGCCTTACCAATGTACTTAAATCATATGTATTGCCTACTTACAAACATGGTCATTTATGTCAAGCCTACTATCTGAGATAGAGCACTTTAAATAAATGCTTTGTTTTCACTTAGCAGGTAGCCCATATAATTTACATGCAGGTTATTTTGTAATCTTTGTTGTTTATTTACAATTGCATTTTTTTAATTAACACAAAATTTTTAGTACTCCACATCCCATGCATGCTAAAAACCTACATTTTATGTTTATTCCTGTATGTGTCTCTTCTTTCCTCTCTTTCTCTCTTTTGATGTTTCGAAGTTTATGAACAGACTTTTAACCCACAAAATACGAGAACGGTCAGCAAACAACGGCTCCGTGCAGCCCTTGCCGAGCTAATCCCCTCTTTGTATCTGACCAACCACTTTTCATAGTGTAACAAATGCTTCTGTGTGCTTGAGTAAGGTCGTTTATTATAGCTCTCTTTCTTTCCAGTGTTTACCCCTTCCTGAGAAAAATATATGTGTAAGTATACCACATCTTCCGCAGCGCTCTTCGACTGGAAGCAATAAAGTCATTTATGGCACAAGTCGGGGAAACGTTTAAGACTAAAAAAAGTGTTCCTTTCTAAAGAATGTGTCTTTTTGCTTGCAGTGGCATTATTAAATAATGTTTCTTGAGAAAGTTCTGTTCTTTGAATCGATCTGTCATTTATATTAAACTCAGCGTTGTAACTCGGGCAAAAAGACCAAATACTAAGAAAGTTTAAGTATAAATGGACACAGGCTCATATCATTCATGTTTCGAAGACCTTTGCTGGCATTGAGGAAAGTAAAGTACGGTTTTAAAAAAAAAAAGTTATTTTGTGATTATTTTGAAGTTAAGCCAATTCAATGAAAAACGTGTATTAAAGCTTGCAGTATTCTAATTTTCTAATTAAGGATCTACAAACATCTTTCTTAATAACTTGTTTCTTCCACATTTTATGTACACATTTCTGTTAGCACAATTCAGATATACGGACGAAAATTTTAGTGAATATTATTTTAGAGGGGAGCTTCAGGATTCAACAAAAAAGTTGTAAATATTTTTAATTTTAAATAATTATAATTTGAAATATTAGTTTATAAATTAGATCCACGTGTTTAAAATGATTTGGTTTTAAATCTCACTCATTATTTTTCAGAAATATCGTATGCTTCTTTTGGTACAAGCCCCATAAGATTAAACCATTGCAATACTTAAAACAGGCTGTGATAGAAATTTGGCCAAAACTAAGCCAAATGCGATTCTGCAAAACTACTCATAGATCATAGCAACTTCACTTCAAATGTTTGTTCCCACGTTCTGTGTAGTGTATGGCTTGTTGGCAAACACTATTGCTTTGAAGATATTCCACAGAAAAATGTTAGGTTTAGTTTGGACAGATCTTGGTGGCTAGAAATTCTTCATTGATCTCATCTCCAAAATGTTCTCAGTGGATATACATAAGACTTCTTGCTCTCAAGCTTTTTTGATAAAATTTCTTTGTTGATATGACTTATAATGGAATTTATGCGCAAATGCGTCTGACGAGCGTATAATGAACCTACTTACACTGAGTGATGAATACTAACGTATACCCAATACTCCTTAGAAGCCCCGCTATATACAGAAGCAAATGGGGGGGGAGTAACCTCAGACTATACCCCACACCAGCTGCCATAACTAAACAATAGCGTCTAAGACTATCAATTTCAACAATCACGGTCGTTAATTGCATCAAGACGGAAAGCGAGGGAAGAAATCAGTGCAAGCTATCGTTCAAATAGTGAGGCGCACTATGCAGTACTATCAGTAAACTGAAGGCAACATCTCCTCATTCACAGTCACCACCCTTTTCTTTTTCACTTCCTTTCATTGGTGATTAAGGGATTATTTAGCTAATTGCAGCAAAATGAAAAGCTAGGGAAGAGAGGAAAGGTCAGTGGAAATTGTTGTCCAAATAATGTGATGCATTACAATGTACTAGCAGGCAAGAGTCAACTGTCTCCATTCACAGTCACCACACTTTTCCACTTCCTTTCTTTGATGTTTACGGGATTATTTAGCTGCGTATTTCAAATTATACATTTACAATTATTTGAAATATTGACCTTCTCTATAGTCTTGTATCGAAAGGATCACCCTGTATGAAGGTAGATTGTCTCTTGACCTTATATTTTACTAACATTAAAATTATTAGCCTTGGTTAAAACACTCTGAAAATCATTTTCGGGAAATAAATGTTAAATGCTTATTTATTCAATTACTAATAAATTACCAGAATTTACTTAAGGTAATCAGGAAATGAAATTTTTGCAAATAATGCAGCAGTATACATTTTGCACTGTATCTTAGAAATTTATAAAGCTCTCTATGTGAAAGTTTTATGATGTTACGAATACTTAAATAAAGATGTTCTGTAAATTATAATTCGCTAGTGCACATGAAACGTTTAATTAAACAAAAGTAAATCTTATTTCCCGATAACTTAAAATGTTGACATAAATTTCTCAGGATTGGCTGGACCAATCTTGTTGAAAATTTGAAAACACATAATATATGGAAATTTGAAGTGTGGTAATTAGAAAAATTTAAATACCACCATCAGTTGATAAAAATCACTACCAATAATAAATTAAACATATTTATATATATTTTTTTCAAAATTTGTATTTTAGTTTATTTTCAAGCAACTAGCATAGATATATTATTCTAGTTCCCAGGTTAACATGTTGCCTGCTGCTTAAGTAAACAAAAAAAAATTCATTCCAATTTCACTAATAGCTTATAAGAAAAATGCATGATTATATCACTGTTTTCAGTTTTTTACAAGATTTTATTTTGGTTTAAAAAGTATAAAGACTTTTATGTCATTAGAGATATAAAATTTATAGACCACCTTAAGATACATTTTCTTAATATATTGCAAACTTTCATATTGATAGTTTTAAAACTTTCTGAAATACATTGTAAAATGTATACTGTTGCATAATTTGTTATATTTACACTTTCTGGCTATTAACGTGACTTAATATTCAGTTAATAGTAGGTTTATGTACAACAAATTCATTAAAATCATTTTATATTATAAAAACATTAAATAAATTGTCTTTAGTACAAATGGAAGAAAATGAAACTAAAGTGTTAGTCATATTTGACAATTTCAGACATTTAATTTTTTTTTAAATTGTAAGAATAGTTCGTAAAATAACGAGTATCTTTTACAAATAATTTAATTTACTTCCAGTTTTATTAAAACATATGCTCTACATAGCAACACATACACATAAATATTGTGCAATTTAGAAATTCTTTATACCTTCATAAATATATTTAGTGTTATACACTATATAGGCACTACCTTATATTGTAATTTCGCAGTGATTCTAATATTATTATTTACCTAATTTTATAACAATTTAGCAATTACGAGCATTTTAGCTGTGCTAATGATTCATGATTCATTCTTAATGATTCAGTCCAATGCTCACCAAATATGAGCTTGGAACGCTATCACACCGCAATAGAGAAATGAAGAGGTGTACAATCATGTTGATACCACATGTTTTCCCGAATGACAAGAACTTCCTCGAACAACGCAGGCAGAGGGTATTGCAGGTACTGCAGGCAAATGTTGCCATTGATCGTCGTGATTGTTTTACAGAATACGCACATTAATTGTACTGATCAACGATAGTATAACAAATTAAAGAAAACTGTAATTTATATTAAATTATACATCTCCAATCTATAAATATTTCGAAGGTAGAGTATTCATTCAATATTAGTTTCACATCTATTATTGTTTAACAAAACATTTTATTTGGGTTCCTTTTATTATCTATAAAATGTCGAATGTTAAATATAGAAATATTTATATATGTTTGTAAAAGAAACATTTGAATATTTGATTATGCACGTTTCAGTGCCACGGGTTCTGTGTCTAGATTTACTCACGTAAAAGAGCCTTAAGCCTGAAAGAAGAGGCCTCTGAGCAAAACTTATCGGCCGTTTCAGGACCTGAAATGAATGGGATTCTGATGACCTGAGATGTTAAAGAGCGCCCGTAAATAAACCAAATAAATAGAACACATGGATTGGACGAGGAGGTAGCACTGACTTCTTTAGACCACTGGAAATTGTTTTTAAGGAGATACTTGAAAGATCAGTTTTACGAGGTAAGTGGATAAATTGAACTGAAAAGGAAATTTCACCGATAGTCACTTGCAATTCCAATTGAAATGATTCGTAACGTTTGAATTGATTGGTTCACGTTATCAATGACGTCTGTAATCTGCTGGTAATCTATTTTAACATTCACGAACCCGCAGGCACTAGATTAGACTAATGTTTCTTTAATTTAAATACTTTAAATTGTATCTATGTTAATAAACACTTATTTATTGTCATTCAAAGTTTGAGTCCTCTTTGGAACATTCTGTACAGATTTAATGGGAGTGCTTTGGAAAAATGCATCTATGTAATATATTCGTTTGTGTTAGCATACAATTATTTATCATCTTTTAAAGAATCCGCGAATCCTTGAGAATTATTTAGAGTTACTCAAAGGTGCATACATGCTGTTGAAATGCAACTTAAAACCAGCGTCACCGTGTAACTGCATAATTGGTTTGAGCTCATCATTAACATAATTTCATTCATATATTTAATTATTCTACCAACATAGTAATCCTCAACTTATAACATCTCTGTAAGCATATCAAATACATACATAATTTTTAGGGGAAACAACAATTTTTAGCACCAAGTAGTGTTACAGAAATATATTCAAATTTTCATTCATTTGTATTTCCCAATGGAGGAACGAGCAGACAATTCAATCGTATGTTCATATCGGTCAGCATTGTAATGTCACACGATTTTTTTCGTACACATATTTTTCCAATGGTTACCCGTCAATATTTGATGACCTCTTTCTATTCATATTTCGTGTTGATGAGTAAATCTATATGCAAAATGATCCTAATTTTCTAACAAGCTTTGCTGCGTTTTCTATCCTACCTTTCTTTCACACACATTTTATCTCCATCAATGTCTCATTAGTTAAAACAGAAGGTTCAACTACTGTACATTTTTTGGTTTTGACGATTATGAATTTGTATCTATATCTAAATTTAAAAAAATTCTTCAGCCATTTTTCAATAATTTCTAATCGACTTCGTAAAATTTTACTGCTCTTCAAAAGGCCGTGATTTAATAATAATAATAATAATAATAATAATAATAATAATAATAATAATAATAATATGACCATTTTAATTTATCGTTTATCATTTTCTTGTGTATTAATAAGTTACGATTCCATAGCTTTCACGTGATTCAAGATTCAATTATTTAGTTATTTTATTATCTGCTGCTAAAATTCAACACCTTCACGCACCAAGCATTAAAAAACCTATTGATTTAAAGCAATTAATAAGTGCATACATATGTGTAACGAATTTGCGATTCAATTTTTTTTTTATGCTTATCCTGGCTATCGAGGACAAGTTGGTATTTAAAGAAAATAAAACAAATAAATAACGCACAAAATTCATTCTTAACTTAGGTATGTAGTTACACAGATACACCGAGCCGAAAAGGAATTGCAGGCAGAGTAACATATTGAAAAAATGATGTATATAGTTGCATTGAAGAACGATGGACAAAGTAAGTATATTAAGCCACAAACGAAAATAAGTACTATACAGGGGAATACATTTTTCTTTAATTCTACCAGCGTCATTATTCACGTATTTACAAATGTTTACAAATATTTTATAATACAGAATGGCCCATGAAAAACCGGACGTGCTCAAGGCATCGTTGTAGGGTCACCCAGTATTTAGGGATTTTAAATATGTGCTTTCTGAAAAAAATAGTTGGAATATTTAAAATACTTTTAGATTAATTGAACAATAATTAGTATAAGAAACATGCACATTTATATAAAGTACTAAAAACTGCAGCAAGTTAAATATTAGTAATGTGAACTAATAACAATTACATTAATACTCAGTATTTTGTGAATTACAGAAATAAAATCTAAATACAAGGAGATTGTTTAAATTAAGGGCCCGAGAGTGCAGCTACACGCTGAAAGAGTCGATCGTCAAGGCATGTGCGGGTAGAGAACGGGATTCTATGTACTGTACATATATGAAAACGGATAAGTGGCAAATTGATTCCAAGAAAATAACCCGGCACTCACATTTCAGGTAGAGAAACCATTGTCAACTTGTTAAAAAGTTACAAGTTACGAGAGACAGGACGTGTTCCGAACCACATTGTTCATATGGAATAACAGTTGAATGAAATACTGAAATCTCCTAGGCAAATACCGGCAACGTTTTGCCGGTGAGGGGCATCATTTTCAAAATTTTCGGAATACAATTATTATTATTATTATTATTATTATTATTATTATTATTGTTGTTGTTAATTTTAATCGTTTTATGCTTTTAGTAAAATATTAATATTACAAAAGTACTAAATTTAAGCGACCTTATCTCCCTTTTACGGTTGCGGCGGCTATTTTCTCTAATAAACAACTGCACTCAGGCAGTTTGTATTTCAAAAACCCTCACTGTATAAACGCAAGATAAAAATGTAATGAACCTAGAGACATAGAATGTAGGTTCTCTTTATACCTATAAAAATAGTTGGACATTATATTTTTTTCATTAATTTGCTCATTAAACGTAAATATATACTCCATATTTGAAAACTGTGGTAATAATAATGTTATTCTTTAATGTAAATTATTGCTTACGTTAAGAATTAGAATACAATTAAACTTGTACTAGACTTTTTTCCAAACAAAGCAATGTAATTTATAAATTGTAATACATGAACAAATGCTTTAGAATGGCATAATCAGGCTAGCGAAACGAAGTTATGAAATCGGAGGCCAATATCCGAGTAGTGATTGGCTTATTACAACAAATGAAGCACATACTTAGCATCCTAAATATGCACGGTATTGACCAAGGGTTTGCATGCTACTTGTCATCCATACTTAAATTTACAAAAAAGCATTAATTAAAACTATATTCAGACAACTTGAAGGTAAGCGTTCTTCAAATTCACCTGTGTTCGTTATCAATAAAATGGCTGTAGTTCGTTCGCTGAAAAACTTAAAAAGTCACAGCTAATCTTTTTAATAAGTGCTAATATTAGCATTTCAATTAGTCATCTCTACCAATTATGGAAAATAATTTGTAAATATCTGCTAATAAAATTGGTATAAAATCCATGTTTTTCATACAAAAATAAAACAAGTGATATGAAATTGTATTTATCACGTTGAATCCAAATATATTTTCAGATCATTACATTTGGCATCTTTTGTATGCTTTTGTATTTGTTTTGCTCGTGTGTGACATAGGCGAAAAGTGATATGAAATTTCTATAGTTGTGCTCCGGACTCGAGAGCCCTGGAAGGAATGTGTTCATATAATGATGTCTTGCCTTTGGAATTCATGAGCCAACAATACAATACTTGGGCTCGATTTGCCTTTGTGCCTCTTTTCCATCGTAGATGAATGTGGTTGTCATACTCACTGCTGATGGACTAAGATTTTCTGGAAAGAAGTCCAGATATAAGTTTTAAATATGTTACATTTCACAGCTTTGTATACGTTCACAAACTCTCTCAGTACATACTATAGTTTTCTGCTTTATAACTTCCAATAAAATTACAACACATATTTTTGAGTAACCGGAAGGCAGTGAATTTAACAGTTTCTCAATTTTTCACTATCCATTATTAATCATCTTATTTGTGGTTCTATAATATTTCTTTTTTCAGTTTTTCATCACCAACTTTGAGAAAGTTATATTTCAAAAACAACTGCAGTGGGTTCTGATCAATTACTGTTATACAGCTGTTCAAAAGTTTCTGTCGTATATGCAGGGGTGGAAAATATGCTAAGGATATTTGTCACCTTTTCTACGCAGGAAAATGTTTAGTTCATTGTTTTATAATGTAACAAGACCTCCTATCCTTACTATCCTGTTCACATGAGAAACGATAGAGTTCGGTATACCCAAGTTGCAAAACTAAGCTATGAAGGTGTCACTTTCATATCTTCACATATATTCCAATTGTAATTTTATACTCGATTTTTCTAAAAAAAAAATGTTTTCCTATTATATGTCTCTTGTAAGCAGCAAGTACTACAAGAATGGATGGGAATTCATTGGCATTATGCAGAAGTTACAGCTTTTAAACGAACAAACGAACAAACTTTTAACTGAACAAATATTATTGCAAAAATAAGTAATTTTCTTCACAGAAGTAGTGAAAAAATTACTAATGCTGCTGGAATAATTGCATATATTCTTTGAGCCTGAAACTTAAAGGTTCAGTATGTTGTTTAGACATGTTTGAATCCGAAATATGCTCATTAAGATTTTCTTGAGTTAATAAGTTATGACCTCATGAACATAAAATGATAATGTTTTCAAGTTCTTGTTCATTATTTAATATACTTTGGTCTTGGCGTGACGACCGCGTCTTGTAATTATAAATTGCCGACGTTTGGGCGCGTTGAAGCTGTCCATTTGATATGCAAAACATACACAAGCACTAAAGAGTTAAGACTTGCTACGTAATTTATATTTGATTCTGTTGTTTATCGATTTTAGCTTGGGTCCCACCCCTCTTTTGTGGTCGCCTTGTCAGGTGTAGTGTTTTCAAGATCGCAGCCACTGTATTGCCTGCCTATCAAGGGCATATGACTTGCTTGATTCGAAACCTTTTTCTATTAAAGTTATTTTTATGTTTTCTAATTTCTATTGCTTCGAGCAACGTTTTCTCTAGTGGTTATTGAATGTCACTATGTACCTTATCGAAATTAAAATCGTGACGAGTTTTGAAGATGGATTTAATTGAAAAATTTTTTCAAGATTGTTAAAATGTATAAAATAAAGGGTTACGATTCTAATGGCCACAAGATTAAAAGGGCACACCAGACACAAAAACTTAATACATAGAAATATTAGCCATATGACTGAAATTCATCAGATATTGATTTCGCAAAGGCACAAATTTACGTCATAAATTAAGTTTATAGCATTTTTTACAACTGGCGTGAAATTTCATCCCTGAGATTTGAAAGCAGAGATCTCCATATACATAGCAGAAATGGTCTAGATGATTTAAACATGTTCTTGAGCTTTTAACACCTAATAATACACAAAAATAAATAGATGAGACAGCATTTATGAGTTGCCACCCCATTTTGAATTAGAGTGATTGTAGTATGTCATTTTATGTAACTTCCTTATTATAGTCATGAGTGTAATGCCATGTACAAGTGTTGAATTATTGTTTGTGATGTTACTTTCTTGCAAAAAGGCAGAAAGTTGCCCCAGCCATAACATCTGACCTGGGAATTTCTGTTGCCTTTTGAAACAATATTTGTAAAGATGATCCAAGCAAAACAGGTCTTTTCTGGAGAAAGTTCTAAAGGAGAATCCTTGAATAAGATGTTTATTTGTATACTGTTATGGAATTTAAAGCAAGGAAGACGTAATAAAGAATATGACGATTACGGGAGTGAAAAGATAAGGGAATAACCTCGAAGGTAGATCATATTCCATGTAGTACGTATGCGAGTTACATGTAAGAAGTCACGTAAGCCATTGACCAATAATATATCAGGAAAAAAATGAATGGACCAGATTACCCAATAGAGATATTTTAAAGGATAAAGATAACTTCGTGTGACCGGCAAGACTACCATGTTTATTTAATCATGCAATTTTGCGACCCAGGGGCAGTCGATCCAGATTCTATCAGCTTAGTTGGTTGGAAGAATAGACAGTGGATCCGCATTCATTTCTGAGTTCGTGGAAAGCTGTAATTAGTTTTGGAAGAGTATTCAGTGCGGAGCATTATCAGTGTGGAAGATAGGCACTGTCAGTTCAGTTCCGTTCAGTGGAAGAGTATTAAGTGGAAGAGCTTTATTAGTTGAGTTCAGTTGCGTCTCAGGATTAGTTGATTTCAGGATCAGTCTTCATCAAATTAAGAAACGTTAGAGTGATCGCCATAGTTAGTGCGAAAGTGGCACATATTTTCTAGAAAACAATGGCAGTACATTTTATGTGCAGTAGTTTATGAACAATAAATTGGTTTCATCTCCCATAGCGAGAAATCCTAACAATCTCTATATACTCCTTCCCTTTTGGTCACAGGACCATAAAGTATCCAGCAGCAGTCTCAACAGCCATGGCTAAAATATAACTCAGTGGAAACCATCATCGGGGAGTAAAGGAATAACATTACCCCTAAGAATCAAAAGCAATGAAATTAAATCCTTCCAAAATCTTTCCCTCCATATTTAATCAATCTTTATTAATACCGTTGCACAGAATAAGCAAATAAAACACCAGGCCTAAACAGTGAAGCGAGGAATATGATTGACACCATGTTGTAAAGATAAACTCTGTGTGACTGGGGTTTGCTAATATTTTATATAGCGAAACGTGGGTGTGCCATATATAGTTTGTTTTGCAGATGAGAGTTGTTACCACGTTGTGCTGACAACGTATGACGTGGTAATTGATAAGAAAGTGAATTACTTCTGGATTTGTTAAGTTAGTCCGACTATGAGAAATAATGAGTAGTGTCGTACCTCCTTTCCCACTCCACATCTTCGGGAACAAACGCGTCGTATTCCTGGTTCCCGGTGCATTCTGTTGTTATTTTGTTAGCTGGATATTTTCAGATTTATTATCTGGAGCGAAATTAATGAAACTAATTAAAAATCACATAGGTTGCTGAATAATATGTAAGGTTTATTGTTGTCCTCGATAAGTACAATTCTTGGAATGAGAGATTGTTGTAATGTTACTATATGTAGAGCGAATTGCGAGAGACAGACGTGATTGTGTATGTATCTCTCCTCTAGCGAAACTGACAATTACGTCGATGTTTCTAAGTCTGTTGAAAAGTATAACAATATTTAGTTTTAGTTAACTTTACGACTCTTCCGTATTTATTCCATAATACCTTCACCCAGTTTCATTTTCTAATTTAAATGAGGTAATTATGTATGCAAACTAAACTCTAGTCTTACAATAATGGAGATACATTTCTTACTACTGATTAGGTGACTGCTTTCCACAGAGATGTTTGACTGATTGTGTAAAATTCGTTTATCTAGCATTGGTCTATCGGTCTCGCGTTTCGTTCCAGACAGCATTATTGACGTTATTAGGCGCTTGCTATTTGTCCATTTTTTAAACTTTATGTTACTTTTATCTCTGATTGGTCTATTCATATTTTTTAGGAGTGTGTATGTTGCTCTGATAAAGATCGTAACTATGTACATACACGCCAACAAGCAAGTTTTAAGTACACATTATAGGAACATGTATGATTAACAAACATATATATTTTTATTTGTTTGTTTATGGACGCTCTTTAACATCTCAGGTCATCAGCATCCCATTCTATTTCAGACTTGAGGTTCTTTATCATGCCGTAAATGTACGACACGGGACCCACGGCTTTACTTCCCTTCCGAAGGAAGCCATACTTACGATTTTTACGCCCGAAAAAAATCCATCGATCATGGTCGGGTTCGAACCCGAGACCTTGGGTTTAGAAGGCAAGTATGGTTACCACTACACCACCAGGACCGACAAACATGTATGAAAATAAGCCTATGCATCCAATATAATTCAAATAAATATTAACTATGGGTTTCAGGGGTGGGTTTTCCGTTTCAATAGAAACAAATACTCGCGCTATTAAGTACAAGGTTCGATGCTTGCTTTTTGATAACATCACAACGGAACATCTAATCATGTCTGAATACAGATAAGCTTGCATAGTCTAGACTTTCTGGCCTACAACATAACAGAAAAAAAAGTATTATTTGAACACATACAATAAAAGAGAAAATGTTAATTCATCGCAGACAATAAATATATTAAAGGCTGAAAAAATGAAATGAAAGTGTCTGGTGGAGATATTATAAGTATATATTTGAACTCAGGGGAAAATCTAATCCAGATTTATGTATATTTTTATACATCAAATACATAAGAAAAGCTTTAACCGACCAACGGTAAGCGTGGAGCAAATTTAAAAGCAATTCTAATTAGAGCATGCACTAATAGTTCTTTGCTTAATGTAATGATTCTATTGTATTCGGAAAACTCAGAATGCACATGTGCGATGTGACTTATGCAAGTGATAATTGGAAGGAGAACGTAAAATGTGAAATTAAAGTTACTTTGAAATACTACCGATAATTTTCACAACCTGTTTGACTTGCTAATGAGAGTTACCATAACCCATTAGCAGCTGTTCTCCCTTAATAGCGCCAATTAAAAATGATTTCCCCGTTATCTTGAAGGTGGACACGTCTCTAAGAGCTTCTGGTATGCTGTAACAGAAACGTGACTTTATCACAGCGACCATAATTAAACAAGAAATGAATTTGAATGTCATCTATTCATTACTCCAATTTTCACTCAGTTATTCAGACATTGCAGGAATAGAGGCGAGGCAAATTTTGCTTGCATTTTTTCACCTAGCCTCTCGACTCGAGTACGCGAGTTTACTAAGGCACGTACACTTGAACAAGAAATCTGCAGTTCGACTCCTTTCAGGACCGTTCTCCCTGACTGAGATTTTTTCCAGATTTTCCTTAGTTCTCTTCAAGGGAAAATGTCGAAAAGGTACCCTAAACTTAGGTCCAGGAACTTTTCTTATCCTTCCAAAAAACACGCCTATCTAAAATTATCATTTAATCCCATTAATCTTAAATGTTCACCGCCAATATGCCTCTGCAGTGAAACATGGCATTAAACACTATTAAAATTATTTGATGATGTTAAAAAAGCAGCTTGTGGTAAGAAATATTAAGCGCAAGAGTAAGCTATTTTGAATACAGATGAAACCCTAGGAAATAAGTTTTCCATACCTGAAATTATTCAGAAGTGGCAAGATACATGCTTTACAATAGAAAACTTCTGTTTCAAGTGACAAGCTCAAAAGTGTTGTAAAATTTTCAAGCATACTTTTTTAAAGATAACATTTTAACGCTTATTACAAGTGTTTTCATAACCTCGCGCAAATTAAGTTTTCTTTTAAATTATAAACTAAAGTATACATATTCAGCTATTCTACAAAATAATTATTTAATACTTTTTGCCATATTATAAATATACATATTTACAATCTTTTTTTAAAATAATGTAAGAGAGATTTAAGTTGTTCATTACTAAATTTATTTCACGATATTAGCAAATCCAAAAGTATATTTTGCCTATTTTCGTTATTACTGTTTTACGTGTTCTTAATATATAAATAGGTATATACGTTATCTAGTATTTTTTCTTTTCTTCCGTTTTAAAATGTGTCCAAAATATTATACGTTAAATCATTGTCAGTCTACTGTACATTATTCACATATCTTTACGTTCTACTGAAGTAATGGTATTTTCTTTTTCTGGCAGTGAGTACTTAATCTTGAACTTTGAAAGAATGATATTTTTACCTTTTAATTTTTTTTTCAAAGCTTGGATCATATCCGAAGTTCAACTATAAAGGGTGAAAGTGCAACACATTATACTCGTGGAAGAGAGAAAAAAAAGGGGGGGGGAGAGCAGGATAGGAAGCGCACTCCTTTTAACTGGTAGGATGTTTAGAAATAGGGAGACGAAGAGAGGCCCTTGCTTGGTCATACTGTTAACTTAGAGGCGGAGAAGGGAGCTAAAGAGCAGGCCTCTCTCAATTTAAGTGTTCTCCAAACATCTGGCAGTGACTTGAATACTGTGCTGCTCTAAGAAAACTTTGCAGTTGCCACTCCCCTATTCCTCGTGGTTAGGGGCGCCCAGTTTAAATAATTGCTGTTTCTACTCCTAGTTGCTATCTTCCTTACTTCTTTTCCTCTCTTCCATCATCGCCCTTTGTTATCCCTTTGTCAGTGGCGTAATAGTGCCCGAGTTGCACCGTTAAGAAATCTCGAGGGAATTCTGCGAGATGCTTTGTGTGTTGAGTACAAATGCTGTGGTTTGTTAAAGCTTTCTAATCTCACCTCTTCTGTTTATCTTAAATTAGCAGCACTGCGTTAAAAAGATGTATAAGCTCCGATCTTCGAATAGAAAAATAACAAAATTGTAAACGAAAAAGTTACAATTTTACAGATAGAAGCACACATTAAAGCGTACTAGGAACATACTACATCAAATACATGAAAAATTAATATTCCTGTTTTAGAAGACGGATCTGTTATACATGGTGCACGGAATTGACAGAATAAAAAAAAAATGACAGGAGATATGGCAGGAGATAAAATTAGGATAGAGACCAGATACATATGTGCAACAACTAGAGATACAGAAGAGGTAGTGGCCGGTCAATAGGGTAGATATGTTTAAGTAAAGTAATATGTATGTATGGAAATTGTTCTTTCAAACTAATCATGTGTGACATTAGTTAGAAAGTTATAAAAGTCGCTGACGGCTGGAATTCGACCCACAGATCTTCAGCCTTCTTTGCTGATTCTCTAACCAACTGAGCTATCGTTTTCTCTGCCATGCATAGGAATCACGAACCTCACTCATCTATATGCTCTGGAGACCTCCCTAAGTCCTTAATTTACTGCCAATTATGGCAATAATTGTGATGCATATAAAAAGTTCTACTTATTAAAAATGTCTTCTGCTTCACAAATAATTATCAGTCAAAAAAAGTTATCAGCTATCAATTCCTTTAACCCTGAAGAAGGAAGATGCGGAAATCAGCAACATTTTATAATAAAATTAACAGAACTATAAGTTAAAACTTTTGTGCTGAGAAACAAGGAAAGAAATCATTATAAAGATTCTTTCCTGAATTCTGAAGTAGTGATGCTTGGAGAAGGACAGTTCGATATGAAAAGTGACCAATTAGTTGGTAGCCAGTTGAATGATACGTGCTACTTGAAACACATAAAATTTAAAAGTTAAAGTACACTACATACGTCAGTAATCAATGTGGTAATGTTATTATTATACTAAATAACTAATTAACTAGACTTTTTCATGGTTATTGTTTCTAACCAGAAGATAACGTAATAATTACCTAAGTTTCTCAATGTGATTGCTACTTTTAGAGCATCCAGTTTTATCTTTTATATACAGTGTGGTAGGGGTCCAGCTCGGCTATAACCCCAAAATGTTTGTCACACAGTACTCGCCAAAGAGTGGAACCCCCCCCCCCCAAATGTCATATTATAGAAGAGTCCCTAATAGGTTCCCGAATATAAAATATTACTAATATAATATGGGGTTTCTGGCTTCTTTTCTCCAATTTCAATTCCTTAAGGGCTAAAACCAGAGACCGTAGGGATGCGTACTAGAAGTACAAATTTTGCTTCCTTCTAAAAAGCAGTTCTTTGAGCCCTCCACACAAAGTCTTTATTTTTCATACGACAAAGTACCTAATTAGGGGAAGGAAAAATTTATTGAAATTTTAAAATTGCCGTATTTTTTCCTGGTTCCAAAATTTCGTTCAGGTGGGTCGAAGGTTTAGAAATATATGAGCATATACATGTAGATATTAGGGCTAATATGCTGCGATTCAACTACTCACCTACTTTATTGTTTACTCTGTATAGTACTTGCTCAAACAGAACTAAAAGAAGCGATTGGAATAAAACGGTTGTGTTTCGGCCTATGTCCAGATACGGTAAGATTCTCAAATATTACTATATAATTGTTTAAATATATTTATTATATTTACTTATTGTTTATACAATAATATATTATATTATTATATATAATAATATAATCATTCCTGTGGTTCCTGCAAGGTACATCATATTGAGATGATTTTGAAAGAAACAAATAGGAAAAACACAATCAAATTGACTCTTAAAAAAATAATAATCATAGGAATTAATGTCAATCGCATTGCTGGAAGAATCAAGTGGAATGGGATTCAAAGTGAATTGTGATGTTTTTATGAATTTTGAAACTTTATTTTGAATTTATTGATGTTGATCATATGAAGCCCAACTTTCACAATGAAATAAGTTTTGGGAATAATCTCATAAAGCCTCTGCTCTAACGTTCGCTGTGATTTCCTCCCCCCATTTATGTACAATTTTGTCTTCTTTACATTATTAATAGAGTGCCTAACGACATCATCTCCATAATTAAAACGTGAACCTTGTTCAACCCTTTCTCTAGAGCTGGAAACATTTCCGCGCACTAAATATGCACGAGCAGTAATGAGAGATTTAAAATATAACTAGACTTAATGAAAATGTTTACAGTTTTGGAATATGATGGTGCATGCTTTTAATTTGAATATTTTTCGACATATATTGTTTATTTATTAATTTTGTTTATTTAAGGACGCTCTTTTGACATCTCTGGTCATTATAGCCCCGTTCAATTCAGGGGTGAAATGGCCGATAAATGTTGCTCTTATGTCTTCTCTTTCAGGCTTGAGCTTCCCTTATATACCTAAGACACGGATCCCACGGCTTTACTTCCTATACTTCTCGTACTTGAGGTTTTAATCATACATCCATCGATGGGCTATTTATATACTTTTTAAATGTCTAGTTTTTAAAGAGAAGAGCGGCTACGTACACAGCATTAACAAACATTTTCTCATCTCTAATGCACTTTTACAGGGTTTTATATTTATAATATTCAAGAGCTTTGTTAATAAACCTATTTTAATAAATAAAGTTGTAAGACTAGAATGCAATCTATCACCTACGCTTTTAACAATATCACATAAGACACGCGTTATGACGTTTCAGGGAACATTGATAAATAATAATTTATGACCAAACAATGTGAGCCGTTTGTATAGGTGTAAGAATATAACAAGAACAGAACATTACTAATAAGAATAAAGGAAAGGCACTCATATGTTATAAAGCCATGCCTTACATGAATAATATATGGAAGTGAAAATGGAAAAATGAAATAGAATTAAAATTAAAATTACCAAATCCAAGAAGCACAAAGGAGATCTTTAACAGTTTTTATAGGAATTACAGGACTCGATAAAATAGTTACTGAACAAAAAAGAAAATGTCAAATTATAAATCTAGAGGACAAAGATATGTAGGAAAAACTAATGAAGAGATGGAAATGAGGGTGGAACAGTTCCTTGGCCTAAACTATGAAAGGAGGAAAAATAAAGAATGAAGAAGAAAACTATTCTTTTAGTCTTCAGCTAGCTCTTTGCTATTTTCGTTTCTAAACATTGTTTCTATTACATAAGGCGCATATAATGCACTTTAATTCGTATTAGAAACTTTAAACCGAGCAGGGTGGTTTAGGACGCTCGGGAGATCTGGGCTTCAAATCCCTTGGGCCAGCCATCCTGCTCTTGGGTTTTTTCGTGGTTCACTCAGTATTTGTTACCTGTACTTTCCACGAATTTTCGGCTGTCCCATTTTCATTCCGGGTTTTGTTACAGGGTCGAAAGTGCCAGGCGAGGCCGGTTGATGAGTGCGATGGTGAATTGTGCCATGTAAAGATTTCTGCCCCGACGACTGGTATGGAAGCGAGTGTTCTAAGAGACCCTATCTACGTCCGCGCAGTTTCCACACCTGGATCCTGGGTTTCCGGTGTCTTCCTCATCTCATCCCTTCCTCCCAGGGAAACCCCATTGGGACTCAGACACGAAAGTCAGCCGTGAGCAAGACTGGCGTACCGAAGTTTCCTTCTCCACTCCAAACAATCTTATCCAATAATAAATAAAATTATTTTACATAAAATATTCCTGCTCTCGCCTTTCTGCCTAGAACGAGCAAATATAACTTTTAACCCCAGGTTAATTTAATTTCATTCAATTGGTTCAAGGAAACTTTCGTATAATTCTGCCTCGATTGCCTGTCTGCTGATATCCTCTAGCCTTGCTCTAACTTTCTTTCATACATGTTTTATTATTTATATTCCCTCGTTACTGTATTGAACCCAGACCAACTCCCCGAGCCCTCTTTCCCCCTCTGCATCCCAAAACGTCGATATTATATTTTGTATCTGGTGTCTATAGAACTTAGCATTTAACGCAAAGTGTGAACTGCCCTCCTTGCATTAGTCTGAGCGAGTATTTCACCGTCCTTATTTTACTATTAACCGTGTATTCAAATCAGCCTACCTCCCTCATGACCCCACAGTTTGGCATTCCTTTGGAGTGCCTGAGAATACTTTTCCAAAAATTGACTTGAATTTTATTTACAAGTTTAGCTTCCCCCTCTCCATATTTCACTTCCATATAAGCATAAACTTAATCATAGCATTGTACATCCTCTGTCGAAAAAACAAGAAAGAATTGCCAATTAAATTCACTCATCCACATAAAAAGAGGTCTCATATCTGAAAAAGCTTGTACTGTTTGTCATATACTCCTCAGTAAGGCAAAAATGTGCAACTTGTATCCATCTCCATCACAATGACATTGTTGATGAAGAAACAGGAAATGATGGGCAAACAAGTCTGACAGTTGATAATGTCTAACAAGACACACTCGCTAATGATCTATGACTATATTTTACCCTATATTAATTTTACTGGTAATTTGCTAAAAGCTGCACTTCACGGAGAAGTAACCTGCTCAATTTCTTATCAGTTTATTTCAACATATATGACATCTCAAACTTACCAGCTATCCTTCAAGGATCTGCGAAATTTTCAAATTTGAAAACAGTCATCGGCCCGTTGAAAATCCAAAGAAGCGGAACAGAGGAAGGCTGCCTTTCTACCGTCTGTCCACTGTAACAGGAGAAAGAACAGATCTACTAAGTATCACTACAAGAAAAATAGAAATACCTGTGCAAATGCTGTCTGTGCAGAATACTTGTAAAAGGAAGGCAGTAATGAAGTTTATAGTATAAAGTGTGTATTTCAGTTTCAGTGCATTTTCACTCTGATTATTAATGCTATACATAAATGTTATTTATAACCATGAAATATATGACATCTATTTAGGATTTTACAATTTGAATGAATTAAAATAGAAATTATAGTTTTAAATGTTTATGCATTCTGTAAATTAAAATTTAAGCAAAGTAAGCATGTATTCTATTACTTTGTTGTTATTTACTTATCAATTCACATTTATATTGGTGCGGACTCACAATCGCTACGACTACTAATGTAAAAAAATATATGCTGACTCGGTGCTCTTTATCTCTCTCTTACACTGCTTACAAATGATACACATGAAGAATAACAGATAGTTCTTCAGCTACGTATTCTCTTTATATGGTATTTCTGCTGTTCTCCTTCAATCCCATAATTTGCTTGAAAATATCAAGACATGAAAATATTTCTTTAGATTACATTGTTAAATTGTTATGCATTCTTTATCTCCTTACCATTTCAGTTTATCGAAACATTTAAAATTCATTTTAATAAATATATTTTCCATTATATGGCTGTTTTTCATTTTGAGAAAAACTAAAAGTTTAAGAAATGGAAATTAAGTATTATAAATCTACAAAAACATTTAAAATATTACTTTTGCAAATATCCTGAATCCATGCCTAAAGTAAAAGATTGAAAATGTAGCAAATTTCAATTAAAAATAATGTAGTTGTATAGATAGTTACATATTTTATATTTAAAGCCATGTTATAGGCATTATATTTTTGTGTTTACATATTGATTCTTCTTCCTACTCTACCAAATTTACAAATGTACACATGCCTATGTTGAACATTTTTATCTTCTCTCTGTTAACCCAAATAATATAAAGATGCAACAGTTTATTAGTATTAAATTAAAACAATATGAACAAATTAAAAAAAAAAAACAAATACCACTTAATTTTTTTTTTTTTTTTGATAAAGTATAAGGTATGGTGAGCATCAGCACTAAGTTTTTATCACCCGTTATTCCTCGCACACCTAAGAGCGCTGGTTCAATCCCGGTCATAATTGAAAGGACTTAATTAAATATATTTATCTATATTAAAATCTTAAAGAAAAAAAATCCAAAGTATGGCTTCCTTTGGAAGGGAAGTGTGTTCCATATCACAGATTTAAGGAATGTAAAATGTTGCCATCGGTTTTCCCCGCCGTCCTCCGCTGCCCTTCGTGAAAGGAGGCGTGATTTGTGCCATTCGCAGGCTATTCGTAATGTTGAAATTATCCCGGGGAATATATCTGCAGCCACTATACGATAAACAGTGTATGTATTGACGGAACTTTCTAATTCATAATAAGACCAAAACAGTTTCACTTTTAGTCTCCTAACATAAGAAAGTTATGTTAGAACTAGATAAAATTAGTGCAAGAGGGATGAAAAAGGTAACAATTATTCGATTAGGAATAGTGTAGAAAATTTATGAATACAAAAAAAATCTGGTAACATTTATTCTAAGAAAAAAAGATTACAAGTTACGAAAAAATTACCCAGGGGAATCGAAACCAGGATCTATGGAGCTAGGTTATAGCATTTTAACTTGAAAAAGTGGTCTTCACTTGAAAATATAGTGAGAGCATTTTAAAAGTTCGGATACATAGTTCAGGCGGTCGGTAGTTAGATCCTGCGCTGCTCCTGGCATTTTCTTGTGTTGACTAGCGACGCCGAAGCGCCTCGGCAGTTACAACATATTAAATAACAAAGGTTGGTATTTATCCTCCTTTCAGTAGGTGTTGCCAATATTAACCATTTTTCCTGATACACAATATACACCTTTTTAGAAAATGATCACTGACGCGCATTCTTTGCCCAGAACTAATGGACATAATTTCGTATTGAATGTTCGTTTTAAGTTCCTCTAGTGTGAGGGTTAATTGAATATACTCTATTTCTTAATGTCCCCCGAAGATAAAAATCACAATCCATAAGACATGGAGGGCTTTAATGGAAGTTCTTATTTCTTCAATCTTTACCTGTACACATGTCAGCTTAGGTTTTTTTTTTTTATTAGTCACAGGACCTGTTTTAAGTAATGTAGTAATTTCAATGTTTTTCACTTTGGAACAGGACTACCAGATAAAATTTACGCCCAAAGGCCTGTTTCGTTCTGTTATACAGTTTTCGGTACCTGATGTATGCCTTGAAGTTGAATATAGGATGACGTAGTCAATAACTCATCAGCACAACACTACTGTACAATTAAATGATATCACTCTCGACTGCACAACACAGCTGCCCGACTCTGACCAAATCCCTTTTGTAAGTGACTGAAAGAGAGAATGGTGCTGGGCGTACTGTTTATGGAATATCAGCAATTGGAGGAGTCGCTGGTCGGACGATCTATGTTGCGGAAATTTTAAACTGCTCTCACTATATGTTGAGAAACGGTAACCTAGTTTAAGGAAGACACAGGTAATAAAATTGTAACTGAAGATAGTTTTTACATAAGATATTTGTAAAAATCATAAAAACAACAGCATTCGTGGACGACCAAGCTCTTATATTAGAGAATAAAAACAACTTATAAAATTAATTTTTGAATTACATAAAGTGGTTTGACTTAATTTATGGGAAAATGGTCAGTAAAACAAAAGTAATACTTAAAAGTAAATATTTTAACCCTATGGACTAAAAATGCATTTAAGAGAAGAAAGAGTTGAATGCAAACCATTACATTTTAATCAGATACGTGATACTATTAGAAAACTAAAGAAAATTAAACAGAAAGTTACTTGTTAATACGACCGAATAATATTAAATACTAACTGAGAGCTACAGCCGTGGAATATTCTCAGAAGTTACAACACGAGTTCAATTCTAATGCTGTAATAAGATTTTGATGTGATGATATTCTTTTCTGGGTTGGTGTAAACATTTGCTCTGCTTATGCCACTCTGAAACTTTCTGATGGTAAAACAAATTTCAATAGCATACGGCTTGAGGATTACTTGCCGAGTAGCCCACTACAACAGCCGACTATTCTCTGGCACGGCGTTTCGCCACTGCTGCTGCGTTCTTTTGTCCTTTTCTTTAGGTTGTTCATTTCCTGCTCTAGTTCACGTCTCTTCTACGGGTTCCAATTACCCCGTTCCTCTCGTTCTAATTCATGGTGCTCTTTCTCTCCTCATCTAGTCCCTTACTTCCTCTTATCTCTGATTTGCTTCCACGCTCCCGATTTGTTAATTTTTATGACAACATAAAACTTACAAGAAAATGTGAAACGATCTAGAGCCTGGAGAGGACATAATCATTGTCTATTACTCCCCGAATTTCGTCGAGTGTCCCGGAAAAGGGATCTACTAAAAAGATAAGGGAAGGATTAAGAAAATGGAAATGGATAAAATAGAGGGCTGGAAGTTTCGAGGCATGGAAATCACAATTAAAATTTGTGCTAATTAGGACAAATCTTCAGCATCCTCTTTTAAACTTTTATCCCAGTTATTCGTTCCGCTTTACAAGAAAGGTGCATCCATTGCTATGAAGCGGCGAAGTTTTACATAGTCGTAAATGTTCGTAGTTATCCTGTTTACACAGGGTGTTAATGAACTACACCTCAATAATTTCACAGATTGCAGAAAGGTCTTAGATAAGCACTTTGAGATAGGGAATCTTAAGGTAAGAAGAAAAATAACACAATTATAAACTGAAAAAAGTTGAAATTACATGTTAATAAATCAGTGATATATCGAAATACGATAAAAATTTGCCATATAATGCATTCAAAATTGTTTCACAGGCGGGAAAATCCTAATTTTCAACAGTTAATCATTAGCTGATTAACTGTTAACTGATTTATCGTGTTTTGCAATTTAACCTAAAGAGAGCTATCCACCTGTTTTTGTTTGTTTATTTGTTTACGGACGCTCTTTAACATCTCATGTCATCAGCGACCCATTCAAATAAGGGCGTGAAACGGCCGACCAATTTTGCTCAGAGGCCTTTTATTTTCAGACTTGAGGGTTTTTTATCGTGCCGTAGATGTATGACACGGGACCCACGGCTTTACTTCACTTCCGAAAGAAGTCATACTTACAATTTTTACGCCCGAAAAAATCCACCGCTCCTGGACAGGCTCGAACCCGCGCTCTTAGGTTTAGAAGGCACCTACCTAACTGTGTGGTCTAATGGATAAGATTATAGACTCTGGTTTGGAAGATAGTAGGTTTCGCGTCTTAAGTTGTGGGTTTATTTATTGTGTAGCTATTTTAGACGAAATGTGCTCTTACACACCGACCGTGCCAAGGAAACATCATTCACAACTTCCGGCCTTTATTATGTGGTATCAAGTGTCATTAGTCAATGGTATACTGATCCATTTATAACTTAAGCACAGTATTTTGAAATGTTAACATGAAGACCATACAATTCCTATTTCAAATTATTTGTCTAAGACTCCTTTACAATCACTGAATAGTTAATTAATATTCATTTACAGAGAGAGAGGGAGAGATCTGATTTATTCGGTTTTTATTTTGTTCCTTTCTTATCCGTATATGACACTTTAGAACGCCCTGTAGTAAGGTTGATTCCTTAACTACCTTGCTAACGTTCATTACCTTTAAGAAATAATTAAACACTCTTTACTAATTTACGTTTTCTACCCTCTCAATTTACCTCTTCTAGTACCTGTACCCATTATTAAATGAATAGGCCTATAAGGAACAGAAATGCTGGCACTTCTCGTTGCAACGTCATAAGCAATTTGTTAAAACTAAAGCGTAGATGAATTTATAGCCCCTCGCTGTGAATGTTCCGCGCTATAGCAGAGTCAACAAGCATTTGGTTCTGACGATAAATAATAAATACATTGCTCAGAGGATTCTGGTTTCTTTCCAAAACTATTTCAAGTGCCCCTTAACATTTTTCTTATTCGGTACCCCGCAGACCTGTATTACAGTAACAATTTCACAAAATATAATAATATAAAAATATAACTCCCTAATTATAAACTATTAGACGTTCGTGTTTGCATAAGGGATATACATTGGACATTGATGTTTTGAGATGAAAGATAAAGTAGGAAGGATTTTTAAGGAAGGAAACGTTTCAGGCCTAAGTTTAGGGTACTTCCCAAGCATTTGCCATTTATGAGGGTTGAGGAAAACCTGGAAAAAAAACTGAGTCAGGGAGACGGTCCTGGCGGGATTCCAGCCCCAGACCTCCCACTCCCGAGTCCGCTCCTAAACGATCTTGGCCATCCATGGCGGTATAAGTAGCAAGGGACAGAGACAAGTGGCTAGCTACAGCTAAGATAAATTTGTGTGAACAAAAGATTGAACATGATATGAAATACTTCACCTCTTCAGTCTCAGCTTCTCCTTTACATAATACATGACTTTTTAAAAGTCCCGCCTACCCAAAGAGAATGCTTCAAAAGTTCTACCAAAGAGTTCTATATTTCTACAGAGATTGCAACACTCGCTGATATGCATCCAGACAGATAAACGCATATACAAGTCAATTGCAGTTTCTTCAAAATGGAGGGTTTTAGAAAGAAGAGTAAAGAGTGGTGCGTAAGTTTCTATATTGCTATTGATAATAATTTTAGCAAATGTGAATATTCGATACAAGTTAACAGAAACACTCTTCTTGGAAATACAGTTATTATCAATTTTACCATAAAAGGTTGTGGTTATTATAACAGTGCAATATTTTTGCCTCCTACCGGAGACACTACGTCACCAACTAACAAAAGTTATTTTTATTAATAGTCTAATATTTTTAAAACTTTTTGAGAAGAAATTACACATTTGTGGAAAAGTTAGTTATTATTCAGTCTTGCCTACAATGCAATTTTCTTTAATGTTTTGAATCTTCTAATTTCGAAAAATGGTTTGAATATTATTGGACGAATGACGTATCTAATCATGGAATAACATATCCATGGGGTTATCTTCATCGTAGACGAAATAGATAAGGAGGATCAGTGAAAGCGACCATATAAACAATTTAAGGCTTACGTAAATGTCAAACTTCAGTATTTACAACTCCATTGTGGGCGGAATGGTCTATTTACATAAAGTCATCAGTAGAAATGGAAGTTCGGACACCAAACGTATGAAGTTACTACGTCACATGTTAAATACATCTTGTTTACATCAAGTCAGAGCTCCCTTTATAGAACGTCATTCGTAGATACAATAAACAACTGATGGCATACTACAGTTAGCGTTCTTTAAACCTGTAGCCATATCTAGGCAATGTTTTGGTGTCTAGACATCGTTCCCTAGTGATCAGCTACTGTCAAATACATTGTATAACAAAACAATTCAAAATATTAGTATTTATGGATATGATAAATTTTACAATTGCTTTAATCTGGATAGTCAGTCCTAGTTCAAACCCTGTCAGGGTAGATGGATATTTTATGGCGTAAAAATCCTAAGTATAGCTTCCTTCGAAAGGGAAGTAAAAGTGTAAATTAAAAGAACCTCAAGCCTGAAATAAGAGGCGTCTGAGCAAAATTTATCGGCTTATTCAAAATTTGAATCAAATGGGACGCTTATAACTAAGACTTTAAAAAGTGTTTTTAAATAAAACAAATCTTAACTAACTTCAAACTAAATTGAGTTTCTTACGTATAATTTTTATTTTATTTTTTATTTTTTTTTTATTATTATTATTATTATTTTTTTTTTTTATCGTCTAATTCTCCGGATCGAGATTGAGGAGTATCTCGTGTGACACAAAGTTCTTTAGAATATGAACCAGAACCACATCAAAGAGTTCATCCTACAGGTCGTATAGGGCAGAAAGGATTTGTACATTTACCTGAAATTCCGGATACCTGAAAAGAACGATTACTCAGATTTTCAACACGTTTTCTTGATTGAAGGTAGAGAAAGTTTCTAGTTATATAATTAAATGTAATGCTGACAAGTTGTAATATCTACTCCTATTTCACAGTGTTTACTTTTGCTTTACTGTATTGTTATATATTAAAACTATATTTATATTTTAAATTCTCTTGTGATTTAAAAATTTAATATTAAACATGCGTTTTATGTGGCTTATGTCACAATAATAAAATTAAATTTAAATACAAATTGTAAGAAATGATTAATCTTGATAATTTCTATAGAAGGCACCGAGTTTCGATTATACGTGCACAAAATATTTTTCCATTAATACCCAAACCATTACCACCACAATATCAAATTTTCAAAAAATTTGAAAAATTAAACTTTTCTACAGAATCGAAGAGGTTGAGTGAAATCACCTCTCTAGTAGGAAGTACTTGCTCTATAAGGATGAGATAAACTTTTTTTACCAGAATCATCATCATCATGATGCATTACTTGAAAAGTATGAAAGCTTAAAAAAAAAAGTAGAAGCATAGTTAACATAAAATCATTTTATTATTTTTATTCTTTATATGCGCATTAAAATATACATTATGACTCCTGGTAGAGCGAAAAATGTTCAACAAAACCATGATGTTAAATTACGATTCCTCTATTTTCACTAAAACTATCCACTACATGGTATTAGAAAAGAAGGGAGCAAATGGCAAAATATATGTGTTAGGAAGATAGCTAAGTATTCCATTTACTTCTATGCTGTCTTTTAAAAGTGACAGTAGTTAACATAAACTAGAACCGGATATTACTTGCTATAAGACTGCTATTCTTCTTTGTGTGTGCAAGTTTCCGCTATTACTGCATGTGTTATCCTCTTCCTTTCTCTTCCCTCTTTTTTTTTTTTTTCCTACTTCTCTCTCTCCACGATGTGTTTTAGCTCTATGGTAATATTTTACTTCCATACATATTGTGCAAATAAACTATGTTTTGCTTTTGTCTATTTTTGTTTGTTTTTGTATTCGTTTCATTCTTTTTTTTATTTTATTCCTTATTTTACCCCGACTGTTCTTTGTTTTGCCATTTTATTTTACTAGCGTTGGGCGCAGTGACCTTTGTAAGTAATAGAGAGATGGCACATGAACACATAGTTAAAGAAATTCCTAATTTTAAATTAGGTTTTTAATGAAAGGGATGTCAGAATAAAAATACTTTGTTTAATTTTAGGATTTGAGAAAAAATGTATTATTTCATTGAGGGGAGAACGGAAATACACAATTTATTTTATTTATTTTTTGTCACGTAAATTGAGATAATAGGAACCGTTTGATCAATTTCAGTACCTCACATCAAAAAGCAGGTAAATACAGGATTACAGTGAAAATTGGCAGATAACGGTGATATGGCTACTTATAAAGAAATGATGATGCAATATAGAATGCCTTTTTGATATCATTATAAAAATCCAAAACTTCATCTCCATTTATATTATTGGATAAAAGGAAGTCATTTATTTTATCCACTTGTTACCTTGAACCAAAAATTAGAAAATGAGATGCAATTATTCTTCTAGAAGGACAAAGCTACTCCGAGGTAAAATCTTACACAAAGCATAACTAAAATACAATTAAAAATTAAAGGTATATATCCGTGGTAACACGGTACACGAATATTTAAAAATAATGTATCTCATATTACTGTTCCGTTGCAACTGGCGGCGTGCGCGCAAGGCGACGGCGACAAGTGTCAAATATTCTCTTAGCAGGCTCTCACACAATAAGCTCGGTTCAATTTTTTTAAAACACGGTGAAACATTAAACCTGAAGGAAAATTATCTCCATATAAAAATACCCATTATATAAACACATTAAAAAGTTCAATGCAAAACTATTTCAATTAATAGTGGATGCTTAATATAAGTTAAAGGTGAAAAAAGTGTTCTTTTGGACTGGTGTGGCATGTTAACCGCCCAGAAAATAGTAAATGCGTTTTAAAATGCCTGCGTTTATTTATTCATTTATTTTAGCAAAAAAAAAAAAAAGTGCAGTGAAAATAAAGATGCAGTAGCAGGAGGAGGATAATCGATAGTAGAGCATGGGAACAGACTAAACTAATCTTCAGTGATTTAGGGAGTAGGTGAAACGGCTAGGTCTACCAGAAGAAATAAATAAAATAAAATAGTAAAGATATGTCTACATAAGTTTTTATTTCATGAACCCCTTTTTTCCCAATAATTCCTATATCTATATGAAGGTAGGTTGTTTCCACTGAACGAGTGCGTGTAAATTACAACTCAATTTACATGGTTCATCAGAAGAACCTTATTTGTCATCTTACCTCATATTTCGTTGTTGCTAATCTGTTAAAAATAAAAGGGGAAAAAATAGAAAAGTAAATATGACTAAATTACAAAACGGGAATGCAGGAGATAAGTTTAACACTCAAACTATTTCATATTAAACTTAAGTATATCACACTAGTGCCGTCTGGTGCCATGGTGTTACGCATTTCTTCACCAAGATGAGCTGCATTATAGGTTTATTACCCGTTTCTCTTTTCTGTCCGTATATTTTATTTACAACCTGCAAATATCGCCACTGCAATGAAACCGTTGTTCTTCTTTATAAAGCAAGTTGTGTCAAAATAAAAGTCTCTACTTTGCCCAGTGCTGCAAGTTCTTTTTGCTGTCATAAACAACAGATGAGTGAACAAGTTAACATACATTTTCGTGAGCTCAGCCTGCTTTCTTTATTGTACAAGCGGTACAGAAGCATAAAAGTGTTGTCTGTACTCGTCTCGCCGTTATGATGAATAAACGTCAAGTGGGTGAAAATATGTTCGTTGATATTGGTGCCAGAGGATCTTCTTTCCGTATGTTTATGCAGAGTTCATTATTTTCAGTTTTAGCAGTTTACTTCCATAAATATGTATTAATGTTGCTTGTTACTTAAAAATTGTAGATATTATATTTAAGAAAACATTAAGAATGTAGAAAGCGTTTAAACAGTTCCGCGTAGTGCAATTTCAGAAAAATCGAAGCAATGACAGACATGTTCCATTCGGCCTTTACTACTAGAACTTGCTTTGAGAATTTCCTGCAAAGACTCGACATATTAAACAGAGTTGCAATTATCTGAGCAGTGGCATAGTGCCACAGTGTCCCATATGATTTTTAGTTGTAAAAAAAAAAACTATGCATGGCTAACAAACAAATGAAAGGCCTGTGGAGGGTTCGCCTTATTATTGCGAGTTCAAAAAGTCGATTGTTCATTTCAAATTTATGTTACATTTGTATACAAAAAGAAATGTAATATTTATACTGAAGCAGATGTTTTCCCCTTTAAAGACGATCATTGAAGATTGCATATATTTATCTCAAGTGTTTCTCTTAATCGAACTGTAAAAAGAAATTAAGTAAAATAAACGTATGTTCATTTCGATTATTTTCAGATAACTTATTGCAGCAGCTTGACTTACTAATGCCCTTTTATAAAAAAGATTAGTATGCAAGAATTAAAATTAATTTGCTATTTACAGTACTTTCAGCTATATGTGACAGTGAATTTGCATTGTTTGTACAGTTTCATCTTTTTATTTGTGTAATTTGTGTATATTTTGTTTTCTATGCTTACCATTAGCTATTTACAATATACTCTAGAAATATAAATACAACACTTATAAAAGTATAGGCAAATGAACAATCGTGTGTGTACACACAAACAAACACACACACACACACACACACACACACACACACACACACATATATATATATATATATATATATATATATATATATATACGGAGTCTCAATGGACAAAGGAGATAGCAAACCTTTGTTTTTGTTGATTGTTCCATTTAATACAAGTAAAATAAACGCATGAAGTAAACGGATTAAGGACAGATTGAAACTTTACTTCCTTGCTAAATTAAATGTCCATTCAATTAAATTTTAATTCGCCTCAAAATGAATATGCTATATGATCTGGGCTCCACAGGGCGCACCCGATGCATTTTCGGCCAGTTTGGTCTCGCACTACCTGTGACAGCTGATTGATGCTACATTGTTTTAACAAATGTATCGTGTATTACAAAAGAACATCAGCACTCATAATAAAGCATTATAATGTAAAAAACTGTAACAGTAATAAATACATATGAAATTAAACTTCTTTATTGTTATTTATTTAAAATGCTGTCCTAAATATTGATACTTTGCAAAATAATAACGTATATTCACTATATACATTGTAAATATGGAAATTTAGAAAACACTTTGAAGAGTAGTGTACAAGTGTCTCTAACATTTAAGGTCAAAACTATACAGACGGTAGAGGACTGTAAACTGAGCAAATTGAGATAGGGAATCCATGGTCAGATATGCATATTAATTTTATTACAGCCAAAAACTGCTTACAACCCATTGCAAGAAGTCACATATTATACAAAAACTTAGCAACAACTTACAGCTTAGAGTAATAGTTTAAAGTGGCGGCCACCACTGGAACATCAAATTTTATCGCACTCTCTCGAATAATCCTGGTGTCTACAGCACAATGAGACAGGCAACTTGGGCTGTAGCAAGTAATTCCTCCACATTTTCTACTGGGATGTCAAGAGCAAGGGTGTGATGTGCTCCCACAACAAAAAGTCCAGAGAAGAGATATCCGGCGATCCCACTGGCTATGACATGATCTCTTCCAACCCAACCATTAGGGAATCTGCTGTTATTAACATCAAAGTGAACAGGCGTCCAGTTGAGTTGCGGGCACATCCTCTCGCGAACACCAAGATTCAATAACTCTGGCAGCACATCTCACATGAATCGCAAATAACGTTGACCATCCGAACGGAGTGGCAGAAGATATGGTCCGCTCTTGTATACTTTCAGTCACACGTTAATGGAGAATTGTTGCGGGTGTCCAGACGCGACCGTGGCGTTCATTACTCCGCACATAGCTATTGTGGCAGTTCAAAACACAATTACGGGCGAAAGAAGCCCCAAATGTATACAAAACAAATTGAAGGAAGTTCGGTATGCAGTATAGTGCTGAATAACCCAGTGACAAAAATGAACTTTGATTTGGCACCCGTAGTCCCTCAGTATCTTTTCACACAGAATCCTTTGAAACGTGCATTTCACATGCAAATTGGGGGGTGCTTATTGATGGTTCTTGTGCGTTTCATCAAAAACTGATGTGCGAACAGATTTTTGCTTAGCACTTTGGCAACATATTTGAAGCTGGAACGACCCAACCTCTCGTAAGTTTCTGTCTACAGGTAAATATTTTTCAATTCGGAAATGCCCGTTGAGAAACTTTGCTCTGTACATCCGTTCGGCTTTTCGACTGTCCCATATATTAAATGTATGTCTGTTCCTATGTTGTGTAATGTTCCATCTTCGATAATATTGCATAAACTGCAATATTGCGATGTTACTATGGAAACATAACAGGCGATTGTTTATATTTTTCAAGCTGTTAGTCGTTTTATATCATCTGTGCAGGCGGACAAATTGTGAATTAAACTTTCATTACGAACAGATAATGCAGTTTGTTATGAAAGCAAAAGCAGCTTACAAAAATGTTGAGTATTCATTACATTTGAAATATTAATTTCTGATCGTTGATTCCCTATATCAAAATGCACAGCTTAAAGTTATGTATCTTATGTATAATTTTGGCCCTAAAGGTTAGAAACACATGCATAATTATCAGGTTCGTTAAAAGTGTTAAGTTACACGTAAAACAGCAACTAAGAAAATAGGCACGCAATTTAGATAGATAGTAACCTTCTTCACAATGTACAGGTCAACTCATGAATACCTGACAAAAGTCCAATACGGTTGCTCCAAAAGATCGGTTAGTGACCCACAGGTATGCGGGAGTGGAAGGGAGGGGGGACCAATGTGCAGAAAACAAGTGAAAAGCGAAAGTGACGGATATTCAGCAGAAAGTAGTTGATAACCGAGGGTAGATAAACACCAAACTAAAGTGAAAACTAAATGTCAAGATTAAGGTCAGAGAGTCGTCCTTCTGTCTCTAAGGTTTCTCTCAGGCTACCATTTTTCTCCACAAAGCGTATATTCCATCAAGTGTAATCTTAAGTCAAAAAATTCAATTTAGTTTGGTACTTATCTGCCCACGATTGACTACTTTCTCCTAGATATCTGTTATAATTTAAAGAAACAATACAAAATGTTGTAGCACAAAAAGTTACAATTTCTCTCTACGAATTGTAATTAATTTAATTTGTGGTGTATGAAAATGGAAATAAAATCTAAAAAATCTGCTTTATGTGTATTATACTGTTAATTTCACTACTTAATAATATTAAATAATTTAACGAGAGCATTAAATATCAGGAAGAAAACTGAACGAATATAAAAACGTTTTCTACTATTATTTATCTTTTAAGTCTTCTTTTTTCAAGTGTCTGTTCCTTATATTTTGCTTATTAATTTTATTGTATCTTGGATGGATGGATGATCTGGGAATGGGAGGGATACTTTCAGTATAGAATCTTGCTCACAGCTGTCCCTTAATATATAAACCACCAATAGGGGCACTTTCGGCAGATAGGATTGAGGTGAGGGAGACACCGCTCGGCCAGAATCTACAGGCGGTGATTGCGCGGACGCAGATGGAGTCCCTTATAAGTTCTTATGAAGAACACCCGATGGAGACTCCTCCCAGGAATTCAAACCTCTCAAAAGGTCCGCATCAATTCCAGACTCCGGGGCAGAAATTTTTACAAAGCAGGCCACCATCATAACGCGCCAGATCACCTCGCTCTGTCACTTTCGACCCTATAACAGACCAACGAAATGAAATTATATGAAACAGGAGAGCGGAAATTTTGCGGAATGTAAATATCCAACCCTAAGTGACAATGAGGAAACCACGAAAAAGTTGAGGGTCAGCACAGCCGGCTCATTAAGAATTCAACCCAGAGGAAACCGAATGTGGCTCTCAGCGTTGCCCCCTGAGCCACCCGGCTCAGTGTCTAGTATCTTACGTTTTAAGTTGCATTTTCTCTTTTTTACAATCAAACGCCAATATATTATACAGAAAACTAGCCTTCACAACGTGTTAACATGCACCGATACGTAATCGATTTTGAGCATTGTTTTCGATTACATATCTGTATGACATAATTTCTGAACCCATTGCATAATGAATGATAACGTTAAATCATATGATTTTTCATTTTCCCCTTCCAGCTGTGGAAAAATTACAGCAACACATACTCGTACAACAGATCGTGCATCATTTGCTCTTTACAATTATTGTTAGAAATGATATGGATGACTGATAAAGTAGGTCATTCAGCGGTCACACGGGGCTTCAATATTGACTGAGACCATATTTCATTATTGTGGATGGCAATCACGGCAGGCGATTTTAACAAACAGCCGAATGGATCTGCAATACTAGAGTTATGTGTGTCACCGTGGCTTGCGATGATGAAGGGTGCATAGCAAGGGAGTGGTATACCCGGGGGGTCTCAGTATTCGTATATAGCAACATGGCTTTACCGTACATAAACATAATTTACACATTTGTATCGTTAGAATCCTATGTGTTAATTTACATAAACTATTTAATCCAGAATATAACTATATACATACACTACTAAGTGCTAGAATCTAAAATAAGCCTTGAGTAGATGTTATACGTAGTATAATATGGTCAAGATTTATAATCATTAAAATGTTCAAACTCATAGAAAATGTAATAGATAATATTACATGCAAAGTTTACAATAGGATTTAAAATGCAATATCAAAATTCTATTTCTCCAAAATAATATTTATGGTTATATTTATAAAACGTAAACCAAATTAAATTTTAAATATGTTAGGATCGATCGGGTTGAGAAAGGAAGGATGATTTTAGGTACAGAAGCCCAACGAGGACAGATGTAGATGCACGTGGGAAGTTCCCAAATGCATTTTATTTTGTTAATCTGCTACGCCAATAGTATCCCCCTCCAAGGAATTCGAGTTCGAAGGAAGGGCTGCTGCCATACCAGATGCAAGAGCAGTTTTTCTCAAAATCAAATTCCACCACTGCACACCACTCACCTCCTACCCATATCGCTTTGCCTTGCAACCTTGAAACGATGAACAAGAAAATTAATAGGAGGGAAATTAGTGGAAAGTAGATATTCATTTCAGCATTTGCCTCAGAGACCAGGGAAAATCCACAAAATAGCCTAAGACCAGGATGGTCGGCCCCAAGGATTTGATCCCATACATGCAAGTGCGACTATAAGTACACAAAGAGGGGGGGGGACCAGAAAACATTATTTCACTAATTTGAAACGCATTTAAAATCTCGGGGGGGGGGCTAATATAATGTTATACTAAAAGCTATTTTAGAGACAATATACTACTTCAAGTTACAAGAGTTTAATACCAGTAATTTAAACTCTATTTGATCACTCTTTGCATAGACACTACATGAATGTACCTTCTCTACTGTTCAATAGCAAAAGATGTTCGTCTTTCTTCTAGCCGATCCTAGAATTTAAGAATCATTGTTTTACATATTCAATATTTATGAATTCTTTAGTTTAGTAGTAAGCGTTTTGCAGCTGACTAACACAAAATAGGTCAAATGATTATGTTACGAAGTACAGTTTTTCCGTAAGTTGCTGATTAAGTGTTGCTCAGTGTACCTCTTTGCAATTTGATGGGTAGTTAATAGTTGTCATATTCATGGAAATGCTAATGAAAGTCCCATCTTTGTGTCTTAGTTAGTACCAGCCGTTCTATCCAGTAATTTGAACGCCTCTAGTGGCAGAAGTTTTAATTACCAAGAAGAATTTCAAGTACTCTTATTTTCCCACAGAGGGCAGAGGAAAGGTTGTAAATTCACCACCTTCAACACCATCTGACAGGGAACTGAGATGAAATGGCCGATAATTCTGTCTAGGGACCTCTTTTTTTTAGGTATGCAGTTCTTTAAGATGCCGTATTCTATGATCTGGGGAAATGATTACGCAACAAATGGCAAAATCTACTAAAAATATGTAACAGCACTACTAAATTTTACGACAGTTTTCAAATCTACAAAATTAGAAACATGCCTGAGAAATAAACATTCCAGTGTAATATTAGCAACTGGATAATAAGCATTTCAATATATAAAACATAAAGATGGAAGAGAGGTATGAGCTTCCTCAGCTTGTGAAATGTATAATTTGGAGGATCTGTATTTACAGCATTTTGCCATAGAGCTATGGATAGGTGAGGTCATTAAGGCGCGAACTCGTGAGTGAGAGGTTTGGAGTTCGATTCTTACCAGGACCGGCCTTTTTGACTGAGGTTTTTTCCAAGTTTTCCTCAGTCCTCATAAATGGCAAATTTCGGGGAGGTACCCTTAACGTAGATTTGGAACGTTTCGTTCCTTAAAAAAAATCCTTTCCCAGTTTATGATTTCATCTCATGTATCATCAGTGTCCACCGCCTGTGGTGCCTCAGTACTAAAAATGTACGTTAAACAGTATTAAAAAAACTTAGCTCCTGCAGCTGCACAAGGAAGGAAAAGATTTAACAATTTCTCCCAAAACACGGGAAACATAAAGGATTATTAACAATGATTTCTGTGAAGTGTTTTAGAGGCATGTAAGATTTAGAACATTCTCGAAGTTGGTAGATTATGATGACTTCACGGTTCTGCTGCCGAGTAATATTTAAGTCGATGCTAAGCTTTCTGTCATCCGTGGTCTTCCTCAGGGAACTGTTCCTTGAGGAAGGTCACAGAGTTAGGATGGCCAATGGTTTATGACTTAAATATTACTTGGCTGCAGACCAGTTTATTCATAATAAAGTTTTACACGCATGTTCCTAAGAGCAAAATATTTAAAAAGTTATGTATAAACATGGGCTTAATTTCAAAGTTACATGTCTCTTTTGCTAACTAACCAGCTAATAGTGCAAGTGATAAATTTAAACATAAGTTTTAAAAATTCTCAAATTCGCCTCTTAATATTGGAGCAGTAACAGGGTGCTCGGGGGATGTAGTTGTTGATCGTGGTTTCGATGTCTCGGCCGGGCTGCTCACTGATGACGTCGTTTGCTCCAATTCTGTTGAATTTTATCTCAGGGTCCACCGGAGTGTTTCGGGATCAGTACAGATCCATGGGAACGAGAAATGTGTTGCCCAAAAATACACAAGGTTGACTTTTTTAAAATGTTTTATTCACATGTAAATTACTTCCTGACTATTCGCCGCTGACTTCGCTACTCTCTTAGACTGGCTTCCTGAGTGAATGTCTGGATGTCTGAATGTCCCTCTGAATCTATGAATGTGTGAATGTAAATCTGGGAATGTATATCTACTGAATGTCTGAATGTGAATCTATGAATGTGTGAGTGTCTATCTTCTGCGAGTGTCCCTCTGAATGTGTCTCTACCGAATGCGTGAATTCCGAGTGCCCCTCTGACTTCTGTACTCTAGTTTTTCTATTACATCGCCACGCCTTTCGCTAAATTAAATTCCCTCGTATTTTATCTATTTTCGTGTTGTACTTTCATTATTGGTTATCCCAAAATTATTTAGTTATATCTAAGTTCTCCTGATTCGTTAACTTTTATCCGAAGACCATTGGCTAGAATTATTCTTTCCCCCCTGATCTAACGTCTTCCCACGAACTTGAATTTTCCCAGAACAGCTGTCATAAATTTTGGCCCTTTCCTTACTTTCTGATTTCTATTGATAATCTTTTGCCTTCCTGAGTTTGTAGATTCCTAAATGTTCCCGGAGATAACGCACGTGTTTTCGGCTTTCCTGTAATAAAACATTTTCGTCTCCGTTCTGACATTTTCATTTTCTCTTAAAATATTTTTAAGTCTGACTTTGTTAAATACTGTCCCGTTACGGCCACATGTTTCTCTTATTGTCAACTCCTAAGTATTTCCCGGGTAGAAGGTTCGTGACCTAACAAAAGATAGTTTACCCTTTCTTCAGCCTTGTCTAAGGAGCGGTCAGTGAGTGGAGTCAGGTATACATATTCGTCTTTCTCACATGTTCTACACAAAATGTATACAAAACCCTTTTGTGAAATACCATTACCTGTTAAATGACATACAAGTTACAAATTATTTCGATTCCTGTTATACCCATCTCAAAATGATTTTCTTATACATATACATAACAATTATCCTTATCAAATATAATGCCTTTATAAATATCGCTCTGCAGCCTCAGGTTATAAAATTAATATAGGCAGCCTTAATTCCGGCTTCAAATGCCCCTGTAATCAGATTTTGTTGTGGTAACACAACAAAATATGATTACACAGTCCCGTGAGATTATTACTATCTTGTTATTGCAGAGTGATATTCTTATTATTCTTAATACTATAATTACACACTTGAATGGAATTGATTTTCTATCTGTGACACATATTTGCACTCCGAGCCTATTGTTCATTGTTTTTATTGTTCTTGGCTCTGATATTAGTGTTATTTTGCTTTTATGAGTTATACATTTAACTTTTAGCTACTCTTTGACATATAAAATTTTAAAATATTTTTTTTTTTTAAATGTTTATGGTATTGTATATTTAGCTGATACGCTTTGCATTTTATCTTTTACTTTTACACATCTGTCTGCACTAAGAAAGATTCACTGCACTTTTTACTTACTTATTTATTTATTTATTTTTTCACTGCACTTCACCTGGTTTTCACTTAGCACCTTTGTTCGCGCATCAACGCCACTGCTATACCATCTTACATTTTTTTCATATGAATTATATTCTAGCATGCGAATGTTTATTATTTACAATACCCTGAGTGTTTCTGCAAGTTAGTTTTCTTATAATCTATTCTTATATTATTCAATTACTGATGCTAATTACAGTCTGAATACCGAAATTTTTGGTTGTTACTCAAATAAACAAGTCTATATCCTAGCTAATTTATTCCTTGACTTTTGAAATTAATCCTTAAACGTATTACATCACATATATTACATGAAATTTGTTACAATTACAGTTTATTCAAATGCATTTAACCGAATAGCTACACCTACATCATACCTAATTTAACGAAATTATTCATGACGGTCTGTTCTTCGATTATTATTTTTACCAAAACATTTCAATAGCACAATCATATTGTTCAATTTTATTTTTGAATCATAACTTTATTAATTGACAACCAGGTAACTTGTAGTACGTAAAGAAATTATATTTGCAATCCGTTGGTAACTTTATATTTCAATAAAATACACATTGATGGACATTATATAGCCTTGCATTTTCTAATTTATTTTAGCTACAACACTTATTAATCATAGTCATATTTTTTATAAACTTCCAATTTGCTATCTAACATTATTTTTAATCAATCATCCATTATGAATCTTGTAAGACACTTGATAACATTACAGGTAACACATAGGTGATTCTATTCGTATATCTATAAGGGAGAATTTTCCATCCCAATTTCATAGCGCAATTCACTACAGATTTTAATTACATTACTATTTATTAGATATCTTGGATCGTTTTATGAAGCTACCTTAGGTAAACAATACATTACACGAGAATTATTCATCGACGACTTCATTATCTCCTTTATCTACTTAATTCATTAATTCATTTTCTTCCCCTATTACATTATTTGTCTATGTTTCATCTTTCTCATTTCACTTTATTCTGCTTCATTATTTGCCCTTTTATTTTTAACGCAGCATCATAATTAATATATTTCTTCTCGTTACTTGATTCATTTTTCTTTCTATTACCCCTATCTGCTTCCTTATTGAACGTCACCAAGATATATAATTTTAGCTTCTTATTCGTTTATCTTTCGTTAGCATGCTTCTGCTTATTTTATTGTTTCTTAAACCATCTAATTTCAATTATTTATTTTCCTATAAGATTCCCTCTGTAATGTTACTACTGTCTTATCAAACTTTTAATGTATTGCATTCTCTCTGGAATGACTTGATTTATCTTATTTTGTTACTCTCCTAATTCAGCATTATTACAATATTATTACCTATTTCCCTATATAAGGTTACTAATAGGTTTATTAAACGTTCATCTTATTTTGAATTTTCTTTCACTTGATTGCAATTATTTTATCTCTTTACCCTTTTATTTCACAATTACCTATTTTCCTGTGATTCCTATGATTTCTTAGCGTTAATATTTTATTTCCCGAAATTTACGCACCTTGCAATATTTATTTATTTTTTTTGACATGATTACAATTACTTTATTTCTTTACTCATTTAATTTATAATTATTTATCTTTCTATCTGGTTCCTTGGAGTTATTAACTTACTTTATTTTCGTCACATGTTTTCACCTTATATTGAATTTATTTTTAATTAACTTGGCCATATTGTAATTATTAAATATTTTTCTGACTGTTTTCGTTTTCCATGATTTATCTTCCTAACAGATTGATATGTCCTACAACTAGTCATTTTGTTTATTTCTAGCCCTAACGCTTTTGCCTTACAATATGATTTACCTTACTCAGTTATAATTTATATTAGCTTTCATATCTAACCTATCTTATGTTTACATTTATTTACATTCTCAACCTTATATCAATCAGCTTATTCATCCTACTTTCTTTTTACATTCTTGTATTGATTTCTCTTTGGGATCCGAGTTGAACGCTAATGCTCCATGGGGGTCTCCATTCGCGTGGCTCGGTCCTGAGTTCCGCTAATTGTTCTTTCGCGAATTCAGAGGGATTTTGAACACTTGCATTTATGCAATTTATTTCGACTTGGGGTTTCGCAATTTTTTTCTCAAAATATTTACCTAAGTTTTTCTGAATCAAAGAGACTTGTGCCCCTGTCCCGTGATGTCTTTGGATCGAATCCTGGTCACTAATTTGTTTTCCTTCTACTTGGTCCTGACACATTACTTGCTCCCGGTTTATGCCTATCTCGAGTATTTGATTTTGTTCTCCTATTTCTATGCCTGTTTCCTCATTACTTATCGTTTTCCCCTCTAGTTCTAGTTGACTATTATTTATTTCCCCTAGGTTCTCGCTATCATCTTTCTCGATCTCTATTTGCTGCCTATCATTGCTAAGTTCCCCCGAATTTTCCTCTAATTTCCTTTCTATATCTGTGTTAGGCTTTAAGTTTAATTCCTGGTTCTGTTCATGAATGCTAGCCTGCTCAATTTGTACATTTTGAGTTAAATTATAAACTTCACTAAGGGTTTCTATCTGAGGCTGCTTTATCTCATTTTCTGTATTCTTTTCTAACCTATCAAATTTATCGATCTGTTCTCTTAGTGACTGATAGATCCTCTCTTGTGTCTTTTCTAGCCTATCAAATTTATTACCTATTTCATTACGAAATCGCTCCAATCTATTACCTAGTTCTCTCATCATAGACATTAATCTATCATCCCTATCCATACTACTCGACTTTTCGGAGGCTTTGCATGCATTAACATTATTTTCAACCCTTTGGATTATGTCCTGTTGTTTAGTTCCCTGCTCTATTACTATAGGCTTCTCGACTAACAAATTATTTCCTACTGTACTACTTTCAGCCATTTTTGCCTACTACTTATAATTTACATAAATTACTAGTGAATTTTTTTTTTTTGTACAAACAAATTATGCAGTTCAGTTTTTCTCTACCTTATTTTTGCTTTCTCGGTTGTCGGTCGCATGATATTCTTGTAGTGGGGTCCGTTAGAAGCTCTTGTAGTGATGTCCAGTTACCAGTTCCGTCGTATCTGCTCGTAAACCTTGCGTTTACGGTCGGTCTCTCTGCGATGTCGGCCGGCTATCCGCTTGGGCTGCTCGATGTAGCTCTTCATGATGTCCACTATTCTCCTACGGTTGTGTAGCAAGCAAAACTTTCTAGTTCCTTCTTGGTGTCGTCTGCGGCTGCTGGGCTGATGTCGTCCGCTTCTGCTGGGCTGTTGTCCGCTTCTCGTCTCCGTCTACGAGCCTCCACGTTGGGATGCCATCTGGAGCAGTAATTGGGGCAGGTGCGTGGGCGTAGTTGATGGCTGGGTTGATGGTGGTTTCGATGTCTCGGCCGGGCTGCTCACTGATGACGTCGTTTGCTCCAATTCTGTTGAATTTTATCTCAGGGTCCACCGGAGTGTTTCGGGATCAGTACAGATCCACGGGAACGAGAAATGTGTTGCCCAAAAATACACAAGGTTGACTTTTTTAAAATGTTTTATTCACATGTAAATTACTTCCTGACTATTCGCCGCTGACTTCGCTACTCTCTTAGACTGGCTTCCTGAGTGAATGTCTGGATGTCTGAATGTCCCTCTGAATCTATGAATGTGTGAATGTAAATCTGGGAATGTATATCTACTGAATGTCTGAATGTGAATCTATGAATGTGTGAGTGTCTATCTTCTGCGAGTGTCCCTCTGAATGTGTCTCTACCGAATGCGTGAATTCCGAGTGCCCCTCTGACTTCTGTACTCTAGTTTTTCTATTACATCGCCACGCCTTTCGCTAAATTAAATTCCCTCGTATTTTATCTATTTTCGTGTTGTACTTTCATTATTGGTTATCCCAAAATTATTTAGTTATATCTAAGTTCTCCTGATTCGTTAACTTTTATCCGAAGACCATTGGCTAGAATTATTCTTTCCCCCCTGATCTAACGTCTTCCCACGAACTTGAATTTTCCCAGAACAGCTGTCATAAATTTTGGCCCTTTCCTTACTTTCTGATTTCTATTGATAATCTTTTGCCTTCCTGAGTTTGTAGATTCCTAAATGTTCCCGGAGATAACGCACGTGTTTTCGGCTTTCCTGTAATAAAACATTTTCGTCTCCGTTCTGACATTTTCATTTTCTCTTAAAATATTTTTAAGTCTGACTTTGTTAAATACTGTCCCGTTACGGCCACATGTTTCTCTTATTGTCAACTCCTAAGTATTTCCCGGGTAGAAGGTTCGTGACCTAACAAAAGATAGTTTACCCTTTCTTCAGCCTTGTCTAAGGAGCGGTCAGTGAGTGGAGTCAGGTATACATATTCGTCTTTCTCACATGTTCTACACAAAATGTATACAAAACCCTTTTGTGAAATACCATTACCTGTTAAATGACATACAAGTTACAAATTATTTCGATTCCTGTTATACCCATCTCAAAATGATTTTCTTATACATATACATAACAATTATCCTTATCAAATATAATGCCTTTATAAATATCGCTCTGCAGCCTCAGGTTATAAAATTAATATAGGCAGCCTTAATTCCGGCTTCAATATTTCGATGCATTTCCTAGCCTGCGTTCCATATTTTGGCGTACTTTGTTCAAAACTCCTGCCTGGGGTTTTCGTATTCTTTAAATCTATTTTGAACGCATCCTATTGAATTTCAATAGATATCAAGCACAGAAGTTGTATAAACCAGGATTTTAAATATTCCCACAGATAAACATCCATTGGATTTAAATATGGCGACCGACTAGCTATTCAATATATCTCACTCTATGGTTAATTTTTGTGCTAAGTGGCAATGAAATAATGGCATACTACCAACTAACATGAGCTAGACCGGGTAAACTACATTCTAGTTGATATTTCGACATATATCAACAATTAAACGACACAACTCGTTTCTGAAAACCTGTAGATGTTCCCTGTCAGCCGCGGGGAAATTATAGGAACTATGAAGTTGATTATGAACGATTCCAGCCCAAACGTTTAGGTTGAATTTCTGTTAATGTTTGTTCTGTAGTATTTTATTATGACTTTCATTGATAAATTATGTTTGTTATGATGGTTGAAGATATCGTCACATGTAAAGCCAACCTCATCAGTGAACAAGGTAAGGCATTCATGAATACAGTGCACTGCTGTAGATGATGCCCTTACATCGATTACAGGTGGTATTGGTACAAAAGGTTTTCACGCAGACTATTCCAAATACTCATTCCTTTAATGCAATTTTTATTGTACTGCCGAATGAGTTTTCGCCCACGTTAAAAATAAATGGAGCCTTACGCTCACAATTTCTACCGTTCTTGTTCTTCTGGCATCCGAAAGGCTTCTCTCAAATGAGCTTGTCTCTCAAAAGATTGAGTATATTCTTGCATAAGCTGCCTGTCGGAGTTCACATGTTCCTAATGCATTACTATCTGCAACACCATAGTGGGTATATGTCATTTCACTCATAGAATACATTTTCTTGTAATTTATTCACAAAAAGGAAAAAGTGATTATATGAAAGTAGGTTAAACTACTTTTTAGGGGTCAATGTAAGGAAAAACCCTTAATAACTTTTAAATAAAATAATTTTATACCTATATATATAGGTATATTTTATACCTATATATAGGTATAAAATTATATATGTGTATATATATATATATACACACACAGACGTTTTAATGTTTTGTCTTCAGGAACATGTCTCTAAAACATTTTGCACCAAAGTATACACACTATGCATAATATCAGTAATCATATTCCTCTATGACATGATAATTAATGTTTACCGTGTACACACAATTCTGATAAAGTTCATAATTCTTCGATGTAAAAAATTATCTCTTTAATTTGTTCATAGGCATTTGTCCAAATGGTAGTTAGCGGGTTGTATTATTAGAATTAATATAAGGTTTTAAATACCACAATTATTTTATAAAAAAACACGCAACACACCACTTGTATGAATGAATGGTGTTTAACGCCCGTTTTTGCTACAGAGGCACCACAGGTGATGGGCACTGATGATACATGAAATGAAATGATATTGGGAACGGATTTATTTGTTAAGGAAGGAAACGTTCCAGGCCTAAGTTTAGGATACCTCCCCCGCATTTGCCATTACCATTTATGAGGACTGAGGAAAACCTGGAAAAAAATTCAGTCATGGAGGACGGTCCTGGCGGTATTCGAACCCAGACCTTCCGCTCACGAGTCCGTGCCTTAACAATCTCGGCCACTCCTGGCGGTACATCACTTGTAGTTAAAATAACTCAACATAATTAAAAAATGTATTACAAGTTCAACCTGAGCAACGTGTCTGCGGGTACAACTATTTCTCTTGCTGGTAGAGGTAGATATAATGACATCTATATGACATATCTTCCCAAATGCTATTAGCACAATTAGTGCGCATATTATTGAGCATTAGAAATGGAAATACTACAATTCTATGGGCAAAATTTAACATTGAATGCTATCAGTCAACAGGAATTTGAGGCAAACTGCACCGGAAAACTTTCTTCGGTTTGTTTATTGAAATGAAGTCGATATTTATAAGCGAGCATCATTTACTCGTTGTGCGGGTCATTTGCACACGCAGATGTTTCTCTCAACATTTGCCGTAGCTTCTGAAGGAGAAAAGTGGTTGGGGATTGTCCGGGTGGTCGTAATTCGTCCCGTCTTGTGTTAAAGTGGGCTTGTAAACAGTGCGCGGGGTGGGGCGAGTGCACGCGGTTATTTAGTGGGCGGAACAACTTTATTGGCCACGTTTCCCCTTTCTGCTTTGTCTTCCTGCTCTTGCATTTGCTTCCAGGAGAACCTTCTTAAGCCACTCTTTTCAAAGGAGAAATTAGAAACCTTCAAGCAAGCAAAAAAGATATACTGTTGCTCTTTCATAGGCACTTTTTTTCATAGCTTGATATTGCTATGTAGTTTTAGTTCACTTCTAGGTTATGCTCAAATTATATTATCACTTGATGGGAATCAACATTAATTATTCTTTTACTTAGGGATTATATTTTCCACTTTTACAATGCATGTTTTTGGATTTTATATTTATAACTGAATTTTCACGCACTTTTAACTCTCTCTCTCTCTCTCTCTCTCTCTCTCTCGTAAGAGAGTCTACCAGTTCGTTTTCATAATTATTCTTAAATTACAGTCACTTTCTGCACAAAGTTATTTTCAGATTTAGATTTATGTTTAAAACTTACCCTAGAAGAAAGCTATCAGCACTACTACCACTACTACCACTACCACTACCACCACCACTTCCACATCAACAACACCGCAACCCCTCTACTACTACCACCACCTAACTACTACCATCATTTATATGACTACCATAACTATGTTAATACTACTCTGTTACATAACTGTATACTGAAGTAAATTGTCCAGGAACTTCCAAATAAGTCCCTCACGAACGCGGCGGGCTGATTCATATTTATAATTATGTTTACACACAAAAATACTTGCTCTAAAGTCTTAGCGAACGAATGTAAACTGGTTACTCTCAGAAATTTAAGGAAGGTAGGCGGCTATGAGTGGGAAGGAGAACTGGCCTTAGCCGAGAGCTGTACGAACATATTCTGGAAGCTCGGCAGTACCACCACTCTCTATACTTAGAGAGAGAGAGAAAGGCCATTACTTATATAAGTTTTCTCAAATTGGCAACTTCGATGTTTCAATTTATACCTTCAGAGAGGCATCTTAAAAGCGGAACTGATACATGCTCTAAAAATATACTTCATTTTTCTGAACACTTGTTTTTGTTGCTCATTGCTATATAACTGAAATGTGAAGATATAAAAAGAAAAGAGCAACTTTTAAAGTATTATTTGAATGCAATTCTTTTAATTTCATTTTGCAAAGAAAAGTTTGCGAGGAATCGCACAAGGTTTAAGGAACACGCATTAAGCCTTTTTAATTTCTGAATGCTGTAACAAGGTCCAGATTGAAATAATTTTTCCTATCATCAAATAGAAAAATAATTTAGAATTAGAATCTTGATTACAATTACAATTTACGTAGTTATAATAAATTCTTTATTTATTATGGAACTTGTTATAATTCAAGCATTTCTTTTCGTATTGAACCAACTAAATTACCTTCAATACCTTCAATACCTTCAATAAAATTGTCGTTAATGATCAAAGAGATGAATCATCGTATTCTGCCTTTAGCTTTAGTTTTATTACAAGTCATTGGAACTACAGGTTTATTTCTTTATTTCCTTTTTGCCTTTATTCTTTTAATCTATTATTGACCTGCAAGAAAAGCAAACAATATAACAAAGAATTTTCTCCGTTGTATAAGTTACTGAAACTGATTACTTACTACGTTTTCCATCTTACAAGAAATGATCATAAACCCATATTTTGTAATTTTACCATAGTACTTATCAAATTAGTTGCCAATTTGTTCCAATTATTGAAAATGCCTTAAATATTTAGTTATGTACTTACAGTTCGTTAAAGTGAAAGCCTTATGGAAAATAAACCATAAAAAGTGGCAACATATGAAGGTCAAAAACGTACTTATGCTGGATAGCCACAGAAAAGGCAACAACTTTTTATATGCATTTAATTCATTCTGTACCAAACGTAAATTGTTACCGATGAAGTTTCAGATATGCATATTTGTCTGTATAAGTCTTAGAAACATAATAAATATATAATGAAATTCTTTGAAGGGAAGCGTCGTGTACTTTCATTTTATACTACCTCACAGTAGCGTTGGACTGCTAATTTAAAAATTAATATTAAATGCTTTAAATCCAAATAATTGATATTTGCTGTTTTAGTTGTATAATTTTCATATCTAATAAAATATTTATACTACCTACACACATTTTTTCACAAAAATAAGTGTGTATATGTGCCTATGTGAACAAAATAATCAAATATCACTTAAAATCCATTTTCCAAAGATATTTTCTAAGAACAATTTAAATTATCAATAACAATTATACTTTTATGCCACTTTTATATAATTATATAATTTATCTTTCCCTTCTTGCAAAGTTTAGGTACTTTACTGTTAAAATCTGATAGTTCGCCTCCTTCATTCTCAACAGATAATGGAGAAAATTGTTTAAAAAGCTGTTATTAAATAAGATTGTATTAATATAAAGAAGGGTAGCCGACAACATCTATCTTTATATTATATTTTTGTAAAAATACCTCATTTTATTTTAAAATAATTCGGAGGTATTTTAAAACCTTCAATATCTTTTTCAATATAGCAAAATATTAAGTCTTTCAAAAACTTCAATTTTTAAAGCGTTATAAACATTATAATAAAATGTGTTGGACAAACAATAGGATTTGATTTTTGCAAAAAAATTGGGAGTATATTGCCGATCTCATGTTTAACACATACTATTCTTTCTACTACACCACGCAAAGCATTTTGCAGACAATCTCTTATAATACTCCAAATTAATATCTTGCAAGATTCCATCTTTCAGTTGCTGCAAGATTGTTAGGTGTCCCAGGAAAAATCATTCTCTGAGGTAAGTTCATAAAGTCAAACCGGCTGAGATTTAGAGATCGTGGAGGCCAAAATGTTGAAAAGTGCTTACTAATTACACTAAGATCGTGTAATTAATTGCTATGTGTTTTAAATGTTCTAAGATCTTGAGAAATACTTATATTACTTTCGTATTAAATCGGACCCCCTGTATCCTAACATATAAGAGTTAGAACTCTGGCTTGCGACTTAAAATTCCTGTAGCAGTACTAAAAATACATTAATAATGAGAGCTAGAAATTAAAAAATAACAAAAAATAAAAATCATATCCCCATATTTAGGCATTGCTTTTCCCCTCCCCCTACGCATGTATATTACAAAATTTAGCTAAAGAACAATACAGCGAGATTATTTCAGGTATGGGCTACCTGAACGTGACTGCTTACCAGGAAATGCAGCTGCCTCAACTGTAAAAATGAAGATAAGATTCGCCTCGCGTAAATTTTGTATTTTCATTGTAACATTTATATTTCACATGAAAGCATAAAATTATACTGCATTAGCATTCTTGATGCTGATAATAGTTATTAATCTATGTTACAAGAAATGCTGATAATAGTTATTAATCTATGTTACAAGAAATGCTGAAAAGAATGCTCCTCAGCGGCAATACATTGCGAGTATCTCAATAGGAAATTCCTGTTTCATCCAGCTTTTCTTCCATGAGAACTAGGCACGACATTTCTTGTCGTTAAGAAATTCTGTTTCTCATAACCTTTAACAAAGTTTTAACAGTGTCTTTATCTGGAACACGATTGTCAGTATATATAGCGAATAGCCTTAACACTTCTCTGAAACTACCTGTTTCTACATTTGTATCCTATATAAAACCCTGTTCATCAAGACTACATTTATGTAGTGGCATAACTAGTGAAAAGCAATTGTCACATAATTTGAACACGATGAAACACCGTGTAAAACAAGAAAGCACTCACTGACAGTCTCCTACAAGCTAATGACATACCTACATGCATTATACGGCCTTTTTACAGTACGTAGTCGCTCTGCACGACGATTTCTCAATTAATCTGACTAAATATTCATTATCAAACCTTGTTTAATATCTAATGTTGTACTGACAAGTACAGGGGCATGGACAAAAAGTAGAAAACCATGGCGTTACCGAGCGGTAGGGTTAGAAAAGAATAATCGAGAGAAAGGCAAGGTTTCTAGTGGAGCAAGAATGCACACCAATATAGTCAAAGGTGAATGTGTGTATACTGTTACAGTCTATGTAAAATGTGATCAAATTAGTTCAAGACAAGAGAAGTGATATTATAAGTCTATGCATCCAAGAAGAGATCAGTAAATTCCGGTGTACTGTCCTTCCACCTTCCACATTCATCCTACAGTTCGGATATTGCACCTTTTGATTTCCGTCTCTCCGGTCCTCTAAAGGACCTAACCGTAGGAAGAGATTTGGAGATTAAGAGGAAGTCATAATCGCAATACGATGATTACTGAGAGGTAGATTAGTGGAGCGACGATACGTATATCTTTATATACTGTAATAAATTTGCAAAGAACCTGTATTAAAAATACCAATTTTTGTAAATAAGAAGCTTTAAATAATAATTTTATTTCGTTTACGTTCAGAAATTAAATTACTTTAATTAGTCAAATATCTATTAATATTTCAATATGTATAGTAAATGCTACATTACAACCGTTGAAATCCTAATACCCCAACTTCTTTGCAACAGACAGTGACAAAATGCTTTAAAATCTAACCCGAATATGATACTGTAATGAACTAGCTTTTTTAATCTAAAACTCGTTAAAGCAAATAGAGCGCGAGAAACAAAAGATGCCAGAAAATGTCTTTTCCTTTCTCTGTCTTCAAACAATATCGCTTTTCAGCGTTAAAGTAATTTGCCAATGTGAATTCCGATGAGGATTGTGATTTAAGCGAGGCCAGATAAGAAAGAAATGAACGCCTTGCTGGATTAAAGTACAGGCAAAAAAGATTGGGAAAGCCGAAATAGATGAATAGGTTTATAAAAGGATGGGGAAAAAAAGCTCAGAAAAGAAAACGAAGGAGGGAGTGCCTGGAGTTCAAGTAGAGGAGAATGAAAGACATCGAAAAAGAGGAAGACGTGATCAAATTACTACAGAGAGCTTTCTGTCTGCACTGCCAGCCCATGGCGCGATTATTGGTACGCTAGCGTCACGCAGAAGCGAGCAAAGAATTCAATATAGGGATGGTGTGAACACATACACCCTCCCACCGCCAAGTGAATAGTTCCCCAGGGATCACAAGCTCCCGAGAACATTCAACTAGGAAGAAGTGGGGAAGTGCCCAGGAACTGAAAGGAATAGGTCCAGCTCCGGATATAGAACGATATGCCCTAGTTGACATGAATAAATAGCATCGGATATTGAACTGATAGGTCCATGGTCAGCCTCCAGTCCCTACCTGGTGCCTCCATGGGAATCGCATCACTCTCAAAAAGTTTATCTTTCACTTCTTAAGTTATCTTTGTGACAGAAGTCTACAAGAATTGAAACACTTGCCCCATAAATATGAACAACTTAAAACTGAAATGAAAGCATAAATCAGTACTCAAAGGTTATAAAATGGATTTCTAAAATGCATTTAAGCTTTAGACATACTACAAAGCAGATTTAAAAATATATTAATTTCATATTATTCCAATCGTTATAATGCTTAAATGGTGTATCGATGTTGCAAAAGCAATAAAGGTATTCTTGTTATAAACAGTTGCGTTTAGAACACAGGAGAACTGCGTAATAACTCATTACCTCATTATTTCGATGATCTGTAGGTTGCAATGCATATTTTTTTAAAAGTTGCAATTATTAACCATATACTTTAATCACTAACTCGAATTCTACATTATCAATGCCGCCTTTCCAGTGCATAATCACGAAGATGCAAATTCATGAATCCATAACCAGTTAATAAATTTTCAGATAAGCGATGAAAAAACTAAACATTTGTTTAAGTTAAAAATTTGGAAACTTTTCCCTGTATTTAATTAGAGTTTCTCACTTCACGTTTTCAATCCTCAACATTAGGAACCTGATCTTTACCTTAATGGTCCAGAAGTCTTTGAAAATGAGGCTGTTTTTTTTTCAGGCAAAATTGATTAAATATCCCTTGTTTTAGCAGCTATAAGGGGAATTTCCTTTGGGTAAGCTTTCTGCTCTCCCTTTAATTACGTGTATTTCTGTATCTAATCCGCTTTATGTCTTACTCGCTAGGGTATTTATCTAAATTCAAATGTTTTGCAAGATGGTAGTTCCCATTTTTCTTGCTTTTTTAGTATCAAGAAAAGTTTCTCAACTTTAGAAAGACTTTCTTAAAATTCTCTATCTTCGTTTTACTTTGACTACGTTGTTTTTTTTTGGGGGGGGATGAGTTTTGACTTGTCCCTATTCAATCAAAAACCGTGCGCATGTCATTCTGTTTACGTTTATATGACTGTATTTGAGCAAATTCCAAATCACATTCCATATAGGGATGTGCTGTGATTGGGCACACATATCGATTGGCATAACCAATAACCATGGTAACCAGGTATCATGTATCATAATCAGTTGATAACTGAAATACTTAAAAATAATGTTATTTCTGTTTAAATGGTGCTACCTGTCTGCTTTAGGGAATAACATAGAACTTTGTGCTTGTGAAACTCACAATTTCAGTAGCATAAGGAAAATGCTGGAAACTTAATGTTAGTTTTAATGTCAAATGACAAATCTCAGTGACAGATTACAACAATATAACTCACATAAGACCAAAAAGAGACTAGTACTATTATGGAACTTAAAGTTTGAATTCAGCCATAAACGGAAGCAAAGATATAACTTCGGAAAAAGCAGAATCTACTTTAGTAATTCTGCAAAGCTGTACTGCTTGTAGATTATAAAGAAGAATGAAACTGTTTTTGCTGTGGTACAATTTTTATATTCATACTTTGAATTATAAATCAATTTTCACATAGATCACATTTTGGTTTGACTCTATGATTTGCAAAATCTTTTAATCCTTGTCCTCTGCGTAAAAGTGTAGGATGCATTTAGAGACAGTGGAATGGCATGAGGCTGCCATCCATGCATCGCGCTGATGCTTGTAGCGGAAGCATATTGGGGGCGGGGGGGGGGGGGAGGAAATAATGAGTTGCACACATTTTGCTGTATGTAACAGGACTGGCAGACCACAAAGAGGAACTGGAATCATTACGCGTTCCAGACTTCTACCACCATCAATAAATTCCATTTTTTGCAATTAAAGATTTAAAAAGAGAAAATAATGTGACATTTCTACCAAATAAAATCATAAGAAAATGTAATTTCGCTAAAATAATAGCTGTATCCCTGCAGACAGTTGTTATTAGCTACACTTATTTATTAAATTGCACAGCTCTTGGCGGTGTATGCATAATGGAAAAATATGGAAGTCAAAAGTATTGGTCGTTAAAAGTTGTAAGTGGATATTTATTTGGGAATTAATAGCTAGATTTCTTTTTTGTTATTGATTTTAGAGTCCATTATTAAAGATGACATTTAGATATGGTTATTTGCTGGCATAATTAAAACTAAAACAAAATAAAATAACGCAGAATCTTGATTTCCATTTCAGCATATAGAGAAATGTAACATCCAAATGCAAGTCAAATCTTTGTAGTGAAGTTAACTAAAAGAGTGAGTCAAAAGCAGTTTAGTATTTGATTCACATCTTAGAAACAAACATTTTATGGAAATAACTTTATAGATCCCCAGGATATGCTCACTCCCGTGGAAAAAGTTCACAACTTACAAGAAAACGATACTTAAAAACACATAAGCAAAAGATCTGTAGCTTGCATACAAGCTGTAACTTCGAATTTTTTCTGTCTGATCGACTTTTCAAAACCTTGTCTACGCGTCTATTGAGAGTAAATTAATATTCCAATATAAATAACGAGTAGAAACTTCTTTCTTTTTGGGGGAGGGCTAAAAAAAGACCACAAAGACCCTTGAATTCATTTGATCTCATGCTCCTTTCATCTGATACAATAGTGTCATGATCATTTAGTGAACTAAAACATGAGAAAATATTATTTAAAAACGAAGAGTAAACTAATTTCCCCAATTTAAAAATATGTGGAACAACATAAAGAGCAACATGCTGTAGTGAATATCTTCACGAATTAAAAGACAATTATCTGGTTGTACAAATTGTGAAAACTCAGCCATAATAAAACCGCCACAGGTGGCAGAGGTCGTTACGGCACGGACTCGTGAGCAGGAGATCTGGGGTTCGAATCCCGCCAGGACCGTCCTGCCTGACTGAGGTTTTTTCCAGGTTATCCCCAGTCCTCATAAGTGGCAAATGCCGGGGAGGTACACTAAACTAAGGCCAGGAACGTTTCCTTCCTTAAAAATAAATCCTTTCCCAATATATCTTTCATCTTATGTATCATCAGTGTTCACCGCCTGTAGTGCCTCAGCAGTAAAAACGGGCGTTAAACACTACTCAAAAAAAAAGCCATAATAGATTGAAATGCATTTATAAATATTTGAGATCCTTAGTAACAAAAAATAAAAATGGCAATAGAGATATAAGAATCTCCAGAATAAATCAAACAAAACTTCCTAAAATGTTTTCCAACTATAAATATATAAAGATATTGACCAAACCTGATTCCATGTTGTTGACACTGAAATATCCTTGTGAACGCTTTAAATGTAAAACCTGTGCACTAATTATGCCGTGTCATTCATTCCGCAGCCCAAATTTATCCTGTTATGTGTAAACGATGAGACGAAAGCTATTGTATTTAACATCTGTCGATTATGAACTTTTATTTAGCTTTTCTAATTCGACGAGAGAGAAAAATGTAATAATGTTTCCGATAAACTTAGAATGCTGCGTACATTTCTTTAATCCACACATGTGTGTGCTATTTTATATTTGTCAATAATCCAGCAGAAATACAGAAGAGCTGAGTGTAATATCTAATATCTTGTATTAAATCAAACACACCTCGTGTGTGTAAAAACAGACAGTCCGTTGGACCCATGCGCCTGTTAGTTATATTATTAGCAGTAACAGTACTTTTATTGTAGCAGGTTTAAAACACACACATGTAAGTACTACTGTCGCATGAGCCTTACGATCGTACATGCGAATATCGTCCTTGTAACACCGCCGAGGTCGTTAAGGCGGGGACTCATGAGCGGGAGGTCTGGGGTTCCAATTTCGCCAGAACCGTCCTCCCTGACTGAGGTTTTTGCCAGGTTTTCCTCAGTCCTCATAAATGGCAAATGTCGGGCGGTACCCTAAACTTAGACCTGAACATTTCCTTCCTTAAAAAAAAATCCTTTCCCAATATATAATTTCATTTCATGTGTCTACGGGTGTTCATCGCCTGTATTGTCTCTGTAGTAAAAACGGGCGTTACACACCTTTAAAAAAAACCGTCCTTGTTAATACATATATATATATGTATATATATATATATATATGTGTGTGTGTGTGTGTGTGTGTGTGTGTGTGTGCTTATATCACCGTTTTCAATGAGTAATTTTATATACATATACACAAACATGAATAGAACACTTACCTTCGAGTCTCCCTTCTCTTTATTCATCGCCTTCCCAACCCCCCCTCTTCTCTAAAGTCATTAACTTTCTTTGTGTGGTCTTCACAGAAATGTTCCAGAATTTGTATTATATTTGTGCCACTGTAATAAATACACTCCTACTCTTACTGCTACTACTACCACTAGTAATTTTATCTATATGTCAAATTACACACCTGAATTTCCTTTCTAGTAATTTCAAATCCTTATCCATTGCATATTTTTATCATTCTTTAAACGCTCAAATTCATAAAATATTTGTACAATAAATTTACGATTAATTATTCACAATTAACAAGCTGCCTATTAGCATTTTGGTGAAAAGCAGAAATACCAAGTTGCTTCTAAACCCCTTAAATCTATTCGTATGCATATGTACATTTTATGACAATAACGAATTTTTCCTGAACACAAGCATTTAAGGTAACATCATGGCATTATAAAATATAACAGGAAGATTTAAAAAGAATCCATGGGCAACTTAATATTTCTAAAGAAAGATATGTTTCGTTTAATGGTTGTCAATTAAAATATATCAGTTTGGTTATTGTATAAATTTCCTCATAAATATAGTGGCTAAAATATTTTTCCACAGTTTAAGGTAATGATATGTAATATTTTTGACATGTGACTGTCACTGGAATTATACGATCATAGAAAAAAATAAAACCTAATACCACTAAGGCCCTTTCTCCGTAAAAAATATCAATACATAAGCATGGTCTTTTGTACAAATCAGTATTTCATAAAGGTAACTTTCAAACAGGCTAAGCTATACAAAAATTTTGAATCATTGAGTAATAATTATTATTACTCGTCTTTATTACTGTTAGAATATTTTCGGAGATACAAATCAATTATGAATTAAATGAAAATAAATCTTGAACATTTCAAACCCACCTTTCTATACATATCTCACTTCAATCTACCTATAACTTTCCAAAATGAATTATTCATATACCGAAATATTCATTCAAGTTTGGCCAAAGTGCGCAGCATAAGGGCCACCAAAGAGTTAGAAAGTACGGAAGTCTGTGTAAAGAGCTATAAAATGGAAAGATAAATCAATATAATTGACAATAAAATTCCATAAGTTGAAGAACAAAAGCAGGTTTTTCTGAACGTTTGCTCGTTAGAGAACAAACTTAATCAAGATACTTTTCTATCGGTATGCAAGCTCACAAAGGAAATCAAGTCTCGCCGTAAAAAGTTACATTTTCCAAATCATCCAACTTTGATAAGAGAGTGTATAAATTGCTTTTTATCGGTTCACATGTTTTAGTATGTATAAAATGTTTCTCGAGCTTTTAAGTTTAAATCTCCATAATCTCCATATTCATGTTTTCTGAGGAGGATTGAAAGAAGATAATTAAATAAATGACAGAAAACGGATGGACACTAAGACACTATTAAATATGGGAGTTCTTTGGCAGCAGCCACAAATTTACATTAATTAAAACCATCGGATTAAACTATCGACCCCATAGGGAAATTATCTGATTGTAGCGTTTTTCCAGATGGCGACAGTAACCAGCACCAGCACCAGCACCACCACCACCACCACCACCACCACCACCACCACCACCACCACCACCATCACCATCATCATCATCATTGGAGTTATTAATATTTACCCTATTTTGCCATCTTATTACAGAAGGGAAAAATTAGTTTTATTTTGACTAATATTTATTATTATTATTATTATTATTATTATTATTATTGCTGTTGCTTTGTTATTAACATTCAGAAAATGGAAACAGGAAACGTGTAAAAATTCATATTTTGACTCTATAGTCAATTGAAAACCCATAAATGTTTTGTTGTGTTCATATTTTTATTTATTTATTCTGACAGAGCTAAGACTATTAGGTCTTATTTTCTCCTCTGTCAATTTAATAACAATTACATTAAATTATAGCGACAATATTACAATCATAACATTGACAGTAACCTGGGAAATTTGCATCAATGTAAAATATGAAATAGATAAATTGTATTCTAATACATAAATATAGATAATGAAAAATATTAACTTAAGAAAAAAATAAAAATAATAATGATACTATAAGCACTAACAATGACAATTTACACACATATCAATCTATGAAAATTATGAAAGTGGAAATAAATATACGAGAAAAACATATCATTAAAAGTCCTGTCAATACTATGAAGGAAATATGCACATTTACGATAATTATAACAATAATAATACCAACAATAGAATTAATAATACTACAGCCGGATAAAACAAATAAATATATGTATTGTAACATTAGGAATCTAAATTTAGAATTATCCCTTGTTTTTAATTACATTAAACAATTTCTTATGAAATACTCCTAAAGTTCGGCAGTTTCTGACATTCCGTGGCAATGCATTCCAGAGACAGGCAGCCGTTACTGTGAATGATGATGAATAATATGTGGTGCAATGTAATAATAATACGTGTAGGGTTTCAAAGCATGTGTTAAGGTTATGAGAGGAAGATAGATTTTGAAAGCGAGAAGATAAATAAGATGTAGAAGATGTATGGATAATTTTGAAAAATAGTGTAAGTCAATGGAACCACGCGAAACCAGACAGCAATCAAACGTACGCACATCGCAAATGTAATGTGCGCACATATTATGAACACGCTGTAGTCTTTGCGTTGTTGTAAGAGTTTAAGCCTGTGAGCCAAAAATCGCAGTAGTATCTACAATAAAAGCACAATAAAAACATTTTGTATAATAAATAAAAGCAATATTTTCTATGTCCTAAATATATTGCTTTTCGGTTAGTTGTAAATTAATTTTAAAAATTCCCCTTGCTAGAAAGATATCAAAATATTGTTAAGTTCAAAACCACAGTTGCCATGTCATCAATATTTGTAATGGGAGATGTAGATGTGCAAGGAAGTTTATGTCTTCTCCAAACAGGACTCAGAAGCGTTGATACAGTGGCAATAGTAGAATATGAAAGGAGTACTGCTGTGCGCACTAACCCAACAATTAAGGTAGATTAGGAAAAGAAGAATATCTACGAGCTTGTCTGCGTTTTGATAAATTTCCACTTCCAACCGGGTTGTCGGTAATTTACAGATTTTCCCTGGATTTAATGAAATCCCTAAACATTTCAAGTTGCGAAACAGATAATACTTTAACCAAATATTAAAGGAAATCTATTATTACAATTATTACAGCATAATTTACTCATCGTAGGAAGCCTGAGCATTGCAAAGCTACTCAGCTTTTATAATTCATTATTCCCTTATCATATTTTCATTATGCTGTTTCTTAATTTTTTTTTTTATATTTTTCTATTTTCCTTGATCAATCTCATTAGAGGACATATAATTCATCATATATAAGGATCAGAAATTAAAAGGTTCTAGAACTGGCAATTATGTATTGCAAGTGTAAAATACAATGATCACTGTTGATAAAAAGTGTTATAATAATTATTAATATAAGTATTCCATGATTTTAAAAAGATTGTTCTCGCAAAAAACATTCTCGGATGTTTTGTCTTCTATGTCCCACAGAGTCAAATAGATAACAGCGTTCAGAAATACACAATAAATAAATTATTACATGAGGTTTTTGTATTGTAATGAATATTAGAATATTACCCTTAAATCAAACTGAAAATTGAATGCTTAGATGTGCAGTAGCGTTGAGAAATATTTAATCAATTGGAACACAAAGTTGCAAATGCAATAAATTAAGTGACTTAAATGGCCACTTAAAATATATTTAAGACTCAAAACATTACAACCATTGGCTGCGATTTTTATCGACGAGAATGGGGACTTTCTGATTGGGAAAATGGAATTCGAGAGACCAAATACTTCCTTCATAATGTAATAATAGATCAGCAAAATTCCTTCATTAAGCTGTCTTTATCTTTCACTTTGAGAGCGATTGGTAACAGATGTCTAGCCCGATACAACAGTTGGTTCGGGCCATCATTCCAGGCGACGAAACTCAGCAGTTGGTCTGGAAGAGCAAAGATAAGGGAAACCAAACCTTTCCAAAAATGCAGTGGTATAGATATGAACTTTCACTATTTTAAGATTAATTACTTCTAGTAATTACATGTGCAAATCCTACACTAGTTAAGCAGATGTAACTCAAATTTGAATAACAGCATTATAATCGTTACAGTATGAAAACTATATTTGTGTGTTTTAAATTACGAATCACACACATATTCAAATGCTGACATATTATTTTTGAATAAATTAAAGTAAACTACTATTTCTCGTAGTGTTTTGTGGAACGATTTTAGTGTCCTCTTGAACTGTCTGATTAGTTTTCGCAGAAGAGTGGGATGTTTGTTAACGATGTGTAGCGGCTCATAAATTCAGAATAATTGCAATGCATACCATCGGATTAAAGCTGAGGGTGCCGCGGCAGTAGCGCAGGGAGGTTGGAGTTTCTAGTTAGATGACACAGATTGGGATGCGCCTCGGGCGCCAGCAATGTCGTTCACGCGGGAACCATGGGGGTAGAATGAGGGCAGAGGTTAATTACAGAAAATATGTACATGGAAATGGCGGACAGTATGCATAGCGAACACACATACTCTCGCGCGTGCCTCGTTTTACAGCGCTACACAAAAAAACCCGATGTTTTTATTTACGAAAACCACTCTTCTGTACGTACATACGAGGATAGGTCCATAAGTTCACAGCCTAACCATGTTCTAGGTATGATAAAGACAAAAACTATATTTCACTTTTCAATATACTTACCCTTTTTTGCAATGCACTTCTCATATCTTTGAATTAAAATTTAAACCCTCCCCCCCCAAGTCAGAAGTCCTGTCTGCAAAATGGGCATAAATAGCATCTTCATCACACTTAAATTTCCTTCCTCGAATGTTCTTCTTGAGTTATGAGAAGAGGAAATAGTCACTGGGAGGTAGATCTGGGCTGTAGGGTGGATGGTCGATCTCCTTGAAGTCACATTTCTTCACAGCTTCCAAGAGCTGTGTACACAGACGCGTTGTCGTGAAGAAGGCGCACACCATCAAGACTTTCCTCGCCTTTTCTCTTTGATGGAAGCAAGTAGGCTGTGGAGTGGGCCAGCATAGTACTCCCCATTTACTGTGGTGTTCCTCTCCTTGAAGTCAATGAAGAGTATTCCTTCACAGCCCCAAAAGATTGTGGCCAAGATTTTCTTCGTTGACTGAGTGACCTTAGCCTTTAGAGGCTGTTCTTCTCCAAGTTTACGCCATTCCATTGATTCTCTTTTGGACAAGGGATCGTCGTAGAGGACCATAGTTTAATCACCTGTAATATGGTTGGCAGAACTTCTCTCTCGTTGCCACGACAGAGCTGCAAAAATGCCTGACAACAGATAACTCGTTGCTGTTTTTGGGCTGAGGAAAGAAGTGTAGGTACTAACCTTATTCATGTTTAAATATTTATGAATGATTCGAAGGACTGTTTTTTTAGAAAGGAGAATACGGTAGAATATGAGAGGGATGCTTCCCCATATTCAATTGCTGTTTAATTTCATTTGGAGTAAGCTCTTCTTTTGTGAAAAACTTAATAACAGCTCGAAACTCCATTTTGAATGTGACACAAACTTCTACATATAGCATTCTTTAGGCAGCTATAACTGAAAAACAGAACACAGCAGAGCGGAAGATACTGCTCCAATTATTTACTTAACAGATAAGGTATGACACCAGATAAGGCCCTTATCGGCGAGGCCGTAAACTTATGGACCTACCCTCGTACATATGTATATAGATAATTTTTTAAATAATCACGCAATTTTCGCTATATTTTGAACCTATCATGTTCTCCTTCAAAGACAGAAGGCAAGTGAAGACGGTAAAAATAAGTATTGAATCTCAAGGTAACGTAATGCATAGAAACATTAAAAAAGCAACAAGAGGTAAAATAAAAACCACACACACTATTAAATCATAAAATTTAAACTTGGTAGTAAACGCGCTTAATGCAAAAATATAACCACTATCTCTTCTTTAAGAATAAACATTCAGGGACATAAGTCGGTAACGCATCAGTTCTTCACAAATCTTAATTCTAAATGTCCAGTCAAGTTCACTTCTTCCGTCTCTTCCAATGCCGCTATATTACTAGGTATTGATATCTGTTATGCAATGACTCTTTTCTTACGTCTGTGCATATAAGTCTACCAATTTACAACAGTATCTTCATTTTGATAGTTGTCATCCCCTGCATACCAAAAGATCTATTCCTTTTTCTCTTTCAAACAGTGGTCACCGTCTTTGTAACACTTTTCATCTCTTGACACCTGTATCTAAAACCCAGTTCAAAATATTCAAAAACGAAAGTATCCTTCCTGTGTTTTAGAATTCCATGACATCCCAGGTCACAAAAAGTCCAATGTAAACCTAAAACTTGCAATAAGAAATGTATTAACCTTGTTAAAACTTACGAATCTGGAATTGAGAACATCAAACCTATTATGAAAGAATACCACGATACTTTATTAATGTATTTATTTATCTTTAAGAGAATTTATAAATTTGTACCCCGCCTTACTTTTAGATAACTCCGTAATCTTAAAAGTATATTTCACCACAAACTATCTCCTTCCAAAATACTTCTTCCGGTCGCAGGCTCATGTCCTTACGAAAGTCTTAAAGTCTTAAAAGTCATAAACCTATGCATTAATAATGCCATGTTATTCAATTTATCCATAGAAATTATAATTACTTCATTTTATACCTGTTCTACTAAAAACGTTCTATATATGTTATCTTGTAAGCATTTTATATTGGTTTAATTTCCATCGCTCTGTATGAACAATCATAGGCGTTCTCTTTAAACCAAGTTTCGCTTGTCGGTTATCTAACATGCTCGTCTCACAGTAAGGATTACTACTTTGCTTTTATTCAATTTACCGACTTGTGTCCCTGAGTGTTTACTCATAGAGAGAGATGGCAGGAGTATTTTTGCATTAAGCGCGTTCACCATCAGATTTAAACCTTACGATTTAATATAGTCATTGTGTTTCTTCCCCCTCCCTCAAGTTGCTTGTTTTATCTGTTTCCACACATTACCTTACCTTCAAAATTCAATATTTATTTATAAAATCATCACTTGTCCTCCTTCTTTGAAGAACAACATGAGATGTTTGAAATATTGCGAATATTGTGCAACTATTTAAGAGTTGTATCTATTTCTGCTATTCTAGTTCTTGTTATTTTAGTTACATTATTCCAAGAATTACACTATCTTTAAATTATATAGAAATCATTTTAGTACTTTTTGAAAGTGCTAACGTACTCTGACAAGAATTGCTTCAGTTAATTGCAGAGACAATTCTTTAACATTGACCTAGGATGGAAAAAAGAATTTTTTCCTTAAAACTTTTTCTCCTGTGTTTTTTTTTTTTTTTGTGCTGAAACCGAAAATGGCGTTCAGAATGTTCTACCACATATAGATTTTTCACGAAATGAATTTACACATAATTTTATGATACAAGAAAATTTAATATTATCTGCATTATGAAATTTGTCTTTTTGTCGAGGTGATTACATTTTTTCCTAAATATGTACCATTAGTGCTAATTCGCCCTATTAGCATAGTAGTGAAGGAAGAACAAATCTTGAAGGTTGCGACTAGGGGGTCAATATTTTTTTTTCGTTTTTTTTTATTCATGTTGTATTTTGTTTAGTGAAAATCCATAGTTGTGCAAATTCCACAGGCTCTTTGTTACATTCGTGGTAAATTTATGATTAAAAACATCAAAGAATATTGCATTGAGGCAGGTAACTACAAAAACAAAGACGACATTCTGAACAGAAGTGTTTCCCGGGTAAGCCTGTTGTCACCTGCACTCTTAGCAATTGATGACCTGATTAAGGATACTTGAGGGAGATTCTGGGTCTAAAAATCGATTTTTGGTTTTATGCATAGTGTGAAAATGCATAGTTTGCATATTACGATCATACATACTTCATTTTGTTTCGGGCATTTAAATGGATTTAAATGGCAATTTAAATATGGCCCCATGCTGTTACACAACACACACTCATTTTCTTTTACTTTTATATCTTACATAACTTGCCGTAAATGTACGACACGGGACCCACGGCTTTACTTCCCTTCCGAAGGAAGCCATACTTACGATTTTTACGCCCGAAAAAAATACATCGGTCCTGGCCGGGTTCGAACCCGCGATCTTGGGTTTAGAAGGCCAGTATGGTAACCAATGCACCACCAGGACCGACTTTTAGAGCACAGGAGATATGAGTTAATACTTTGGGAAAATGAGACAGGTATACAAGCTTCATATTAATGCAAAAGAAAATGATTAGGATACTGATTAATTAAAAGTTGACACATCATTCTAATCAAAAGTACAAACATTTTAACTGTCATAAATTTATATCTATGTGTTATATGTAAAAGAAAATGAAAACGCTTTTACTGTTAAGGATGAAATGCGTTGTTACCATGCATATGAGTAAATTTCATGTACATATTATACAAGCAATTACAGAAGACTTTAAAATGTCTATTGAAAGTTGCTGGATTAAAACTCAATAACAAACTACATCTCACATATTTTTAACTTTAGGTGCACTTTTCTTAAAAAAAAACTATTTAATATGGAGATATAAAACTGTTATACATGTGAAAAATATACCACTCTGTATCAGAGATAAAAACTTTTAACTTGTGCATACGTGAGAGAGTTATTTTTTCAGAGAGAGGTTAATTTAATATGTTTCTATGGCGTGAGAAGGCTAGAAGAAAATTAAGACGAAATTTCTTTTGGGCGATTAAAATAACAGATAGCCGATTACGAGAAACAGGCTTCACAATACAACATAGCTTAGAAGTAAATGACAGCAATACATTCTGCAGTAAAATGTGCAACTACGTTATTACAATAATAAAAAACTTATTAGTAAAATACGTCCAGATTCATACCATTAAATCTACATAAAATAATTGTCAAACCAGCGCTTAGTTTATATAAAATTGATAAGTATAGAAAATATGAAGAAGTCAAACTAAGTATCCTGTCAACTCACAAGTACAAGTGATTGAAAGAGATCCTTTTCAAATGAAAATACAAGAAGTAAAAACATGAATTGAATATATGGTGGGTAAAAATTTAACCAATGGAATGTAGTGGAAATATGATTAGCAGGAAGATTGCCAAAGATAGCTCACTTGGAGCTGGAGAAGTGCTGGCAAATCATTACAGATATGACAAAATGGAGGGAGAGTTGAAATAATTTTTTTCTTTATTAATTAACATTCTTTCAGAAGTAATGAATGCATTCTTATTACCTAGATATTTTTATTGTTTATAGCAAGTAAAGCATTATATATAATTATTAATTACTAACTACATTTAAATGAGGTTAAACATGATCCTTAATTTGAGTTATAAATGAAATAGTTTTATGAATGTTTGCAGCTCATCGATGTAGCAAGAAGATATAAATTTACAAATGAACGCATGGAGTAACCGGGAAAGCCAAGAGCTGTTTGTCAACTGTAGTTGTTAGGAAGGCCCCTGGATTTCCATGTGGGGGCAGGGGGAGAGGATTTGAGTTAGGTAACAAGATCTCATCAGCGTTAACAGTACCACGCATGTCCTATTAATGACGCACTCTACAGTCACAGCAACCATTATTCCCTTCTCCCTTCGACTCCAACTCGATTATCTTGCTTATTGATGAGTAAAGCTCGTCATCGTTGTTTGTCCATCTCATTGGCTTCGGATGCACTGCAAACTACCAATACTATCATCATAAAATTGTTTCAGAAACTCTCTCATTATTGTGCGTTACATTTCAAGTACCTTCCTTACAGAACGTTTCGAATTAATTGCATCTGACATTTTTCGTACTTGTATTACAAGTGTGCATATCGGTTATGACACAGAGTGCCATCTAATCTTTTTACTCTTTACATACCTACTATTAAAGGAATAATACAAAATTATGAAGTGAGATATTATACACATATAAAGATTTCAATATAAAATACGTATATATTTACATATGAACTAGTGTAATACAATTTGTAATGTTACACAAACAGAGTGAACAGTTTATGCACATCTCCTGGAAGCATGCTGCTATTATAAGTATTAGGTGACAATAGAAATTTTGTGTTAACATTCAGGGTTATAGGACAAATAATAAAATAATAAATAAAAGTAATTCATAATAACTGGAATTTCCGTAGAAATGAAGCATTTAAGTCAAGTTCAATTATCTTTGGAAGACTTCCAACACGATCTTTTAGAAACATTATTTCCTATTATTGCCTCCATTAGTTTACAAAGCTTAATACTGAACCTATAAACTTATTCCATGTCTTAAGGTTTGACAATTCATCATTAGATTATGCTCTAGAAGACACGTTTTCCTGATTCACTGAAGGAAAGTGATGATTTGGTTCCTGGTACCGTGGTCCTGGTGACCATAGGCTTGGTTTATAATTTTTTTTAACGTGGTAGAAGAATAAATTTCCTCTCACAGTTCCAAAATTGATTATATTACCTTGTTCAGTTTTATTGTAAATAAATTTAAATAGTAATGTTAGTCATTTATGTAACATCTGAGATACTACAGTCCGGTTTCGCTAGTCTTGCAGAAGAATAATGACCTTTACACCTTCACCTTTGTAATTGCAATTTGGGCGAGTCACGCTGATACTGTAAAATTATACAAATTATCAGTCCCTCGTGGCTGTACATAGCGGATCATCTTGCCCAATTGATGGAATATTGTCTTGTTGCTTAAGATCAGTTTTTCTCAAAACCGTCAGCTTCAACGAGCACTTGCATTTCCTAAAGACCTGTTTCTGTATTGCCTTTTCATGAGCACTAAGCTACTCTACCAACTGCAGTTCCTAGGGCTTTACAATCCTACGTCTGTGAAGAAATATCCTAACTGTTAGATGAAATGTTCCCAGCTGCATCACTTGTTAACTTAGGAGAACTTATCTCTCTCACCCGAACCACTGCCTCCTCAGAAGAACCAGGCCATCCTGGGTGCTTTTCCGAGCATACTTGAAACCTCTTTAGTCAGTTTTGTGCAGTTGAACGCGATAATTTATTTTCATATTCGGGTCTAAATCTTCGCCCCGTCACTGAATTCATCTTGGTATATTGCCATTTTTCGTGCACCAGTACTTTTAACGGCAGCTGATAGAACTTAAAAATAAATTGGTGAGTTTTCTTCTATTTAACATCTCGGAAGAGAATATTCTTTGCTTATTTAGCGAATAGCCAGGTTTTAATTTTTTTTTACAATAATAATTAGTCCTGTATATTCTAAACCTACTAACTGTAAATAAAGGCTTTTCAGTAGTATCCATTTGTCAGAGCTTTACTATTTTGGAAAATTTCTTCGCTTTTTATTCTTACTTAGAGCTTAAAATAACTGCTGTTTCTTTAACTCCGTTCTGAACCACTTAATAGCACTGCGTTGTATAAGAAAAATTCTAAAGGCAGGAAATTAAAACATGCTACATGCTAATTTAAAATTATATATTAATAATTTTAGGTAGTAAAAATGCCATTGGAATTTTAGGAAAATATTACATAAGATCTGACATCATATTGTGGAATTTAATCTTGGAATCTATAGAATTTTAATTGCTTATGATTCCAAAAACCTACATTCTAAATCATGATCTTATAAATAAAGCATGTCCATTCTAAATAATATGCTGAACACTATAAAGGAAATTTAAAACAACGATATGAAAGAAACTATTCAAAAGTCTGCAAAATTATTTACATAGAAAGCAAATAGATAAATTAACAACATCTGAGAGAAGAGAAACGGAGGAGATTAAATTTAAGTTTGTATTCTTTGTTATCACGATGTAGAGGACTTCCTCCTAATTTTTTTGTTCCGTAGCCACAAAAATGTACGCTGTTTAGCTTTAAAAAATCCGCTTAGGTAGCGTTTGGCAGCATACTGCACATTTACACTGCCAGTTTCTTTTGTTTAGTCGTTGTCTTTCTTCTAATTCCGCGATCTTTTTATGGTCAAAAAGCTGACATTTGTGGATATAAATTTAGAAAATAGCTCTCTTTCAACCATACAGGTCATCCGATAGGGTATAGACGACGGTGGTTAGATTTTAGGAAAATAATGAAGTCATTTATCTGAGCGTTTACAAATTACTTTTTAACATATTGTGCATTAAGTTATTATTCTGCCATTGCCTATTTAAGTGCAATTTTATATTTTGCTGTTTATTTACGATATAGTCCTTTCCGAATGGCTTTATTTGTTCTAGTGCCAATATTATCATTTAAGGAAGGGCAAAAATATTGAAATATATATAATAAAAGCATTGAACATATACGCAACTGTAAAAATGCCTTAAGAATACCTGTATGTAATGGATAAATAAATACACCTTATGAATTTAAAAGACACTACGCGTAATTTTTTCTAAATATTGTTTAACGCCTGTTTTCACAGCCGAGGTATCACAGGTAGTGTACACACTGGTGATACATAAAATGAAATAATAAATTTTATTTTCTTAAAGAAAGGAAGTGTACAGGCTTAAAGTTAGAGTACCTTTCAGGCATTTGCGCTTTAGAAGGAATGAATAAAACCTGGAAAACCCTCAGTCAGGGAAGATGGTCTAGCGGAAAGCGAACACCAGACCTCCCGCTTACCCGTTTACTTGTCCATGACCTCACTTCCCCCCCCCCCCGATATAGATGATAAGTTCACTTTTAACATTCCCATTAGCTATTCTGCAGAAAACAGTGATAACATTCACCACTACTATCTCGTAGAGAATTGAATCAACTAACAAATTGATTGATTAGAAATAATTTGGGAATAACTACATTCCATCTTCTGTACAGTAATTTTAGTAAATTCGCTTTCATTTCTAGCATTTTATGCAAAAGTTTATATGTCACAGACCGCCTGCAAACTATTTGAGAGTCAAATTTATTATTACTTTACCTATTTGTACCTTCCTTGTTTGAGAGAACAATTCCCCAATGCATCATTTTTCTTTGCTGATTTGAAGTTCTTTCCTACGGACAGCTGAGGACTATTAAAAGTTTATAATGGGCGACCTTATTTTGCTCTATGCTTCTGATCATCCCATGAAGTTTCTTTAACAAGAGTTTGGTATTTCACACGTATTGTTGTGTGTGTATACACACTTTGCAGCTCCCTATAACAGTTCTGTGGAATTTGTTTCTACATCACTCTAAGAAAAGATTTCAGTTCCAGCCTGCATTTCAGATGTGTATCCATAATTAAATATCACGATGCTATCTATATATTTAAATATTTACTACAGATAGGTGTCTCATAATTATGTTTCATGTTTATTTTCTGGAAATTGTGCTAAGCTATCTATTGTTAAACATGAACATTTTAATTAGGCAATCTCATTTTATATGCATAAAACATCTAGCGTTTGAACGACTCATATAGGTTGAGACGTATTATGATTTTATGTGTCCATTATTTTTAATTTTAATATATTTACTTTACTAAATGCGGTTCGGAATCTTCAGAATCATTTGGTACCTTAATTTCCTTTGTAATAAAAAGTCTTGTGTTAAGTTTGGGTGGCCTTTGAAACTTGCGTGTCGGTCCTGGTGGTGTAGTGGTTACCATACTTGCCTCCTATACCCAAAACGCGGGTTCGAACCCGGCCAGGACCGATGGATTTTTTCGGGCGTAAAAATCCTAAGTATGGCTTCCTTCGGAAGGGAAGTAAAGCCGTGGGTCCCGTGTCGTACATTTGCGGCACGAAAAAGAACCTCAAGCCTGAAAGAGAGGCCTCTGAGCAAAATTTGTCGGCCGTTTCACGCCCTGAGTTGAATGGAACGCTGATGACCTGAGCTGTTAAAGAGCGTCCTTAAATAAATCAATCAAAAAAAAAAAAAAAAAGAAACTTGCGTCTCTGTTTAAGAATATTAATATTTGTGGTTAGGTTTAATATTACGTTCTATTTCTATAGCTTACATACTTGAAGATATCTTAAGTTCTTAATTTTATAATTTCATTTCAAATAACTGTAGCCTTTTAGATAATATTTATAAAGTTACTGAAAGAATACTTAGATATTCCATTTTGTAGTAATTTCCAAATACACTATTTTGTTGTTTATCATTAATCTTTGACTTAAAATAACTTTTTACCGAATTTTTAAAATGTCACAATTTGTCTGCACAGCATTAATTAAGCACCACTATAATTCACTTCTTCAGAAATCTTAGTATTCTTTATCATATACCATCTCCGTTACTAGGAAAGCTCCCGAGAAAAGTTGGGGATTGTGGAACAATATTATTGTTTAAAATTAAACTTCTTACTTAATATTTCCATTTAAAATTTAATAAAAAGTTTGTGCAGCCCCTATCTGCTTTTTAACACACCAATTATTCTATCCCTTCTTGATTCCTCGGATGTAGATTTATTTTTCAATTTTATGCTTATGTTTATTACACTAATTTGTTGTGATTATATATTATTTAATTAAACTCACAACTGTAACTTCTCTAATTCTAGCTTTTATCTGAATATTGATTTTACTAGGTTCATACTTCATTTAGAGTGGGTTTATAACATGTATATTAGTTATTTAATATTGGTTTAAAATGTGGAACAAACTGAAAAATGAATATACATAATTATAAATATATATTTTTAATTCATGCAAAGATTTAATGTGTTTGTCCACATCTGTAGATAAAAAAAAATGTTAAGGTTCCTTCTTTGAATATGTGAAAATTTAACAATTGCTTTATTAATAAAAACGTTTCCATTTTTCATTAGTTTAAACTTGTAGCGTATTTATCTCGCCCCATTTTTTTTCTTATGCAAATATATAAGTTCAGGAAGTAAAGCCAGGGGAAAATAGGACCGAAAATAAAAAAAATAGTGTTACTGGGTCCTAGATAGCGAAATCCAAGTGACATACTAAAATAATGCGGCCTTCCGTCCGCTTGCAATGTTTCCCCACCTCCCCGCCCCCGGCCTCTTCCTGCGATCCTACGCCAGAGATAATCATCAGACACTGCATGTCCCATAATTCTACAAGAATGAATGCCAGCTCTATAATATATGATAGCTACTACCCACCAAACCCAAACGAGTAAAAAATGAGTCTGCATTTCAGTATCTAATAAGTAAGCAGGGCGATGTATCGTGCTTTATTTTATTTCTCCCCTCCCTCCTCATCTCTCCCTGCAGTATTAGGAATTGGCCGAACTTTTTATCTACAACCAACTCTTGCACAGAAGGCTAATTTAAACAGAAACGAAAAGCAGGAAACAAACAGAAAGTGGTGTGGCATATTTCACAAACTCGGATCGCAATGTTATCCGTTTTTCCCTACAGCATTTATCTGATTCGAAGAGTGTGGTGATGTTTTTTTTTTTTTTTTATTTTGTAGACGCAAGAGAAAATAAGTGTTAATACAGCTGAAATTACAACAGATGGGGCGAGATATATTCAGTAGGTATTCTGTGAAAGGCGTTTAAGTGTAAGATGCATTTATAACATACCTACAGTTTAAAGTAACAATACGAACCTAAAATATATATTATATGTTTGTTTAGAGTTTTGTATTTAATATATATATATGTGTGTGTGTAATTACTCAGAATTCATACTTATGTGTATGTATGTATGGACAAGGTTAAATATTAGGTTGTTCGGAAATTAACGGCGGGGAAAGAGTAGGGCTATATCACTCATTTCGAATTTGCAGAGAACTCAGGCAGTGAAAGAGACAGCAAAAACAACTTTCAAATACATGTTGCATATTTATTGTTGTGACGTTTTAATAAATGTTTAATTAAAAACGCACACAAATATACAGTATAAAATTAATTCAAAACATGCATAAACGAATAGAAAGTTGACGGGACCATTCGTTCTCATTTGTTCAATTTAAAAGTCACTTAGCACTCAAAACTGGTGAATATTTTCTTTCTTTTTGCACTCAAACAAACTGTGAGCTTACATTTTTATATTTGATGCATTTGTAGATATTATAAAATTATAAATTGCAGAACCCATTAAGAATTGTTTTATATTTAATTTATTTCCGCAAAAATTGTTCTCTTCAGCCGTTTAGCTTTTGGAGTCTTTGGTATGAAGTACTTCTTCCAAGTTCAACTGAGTTTGCCCTAAATATATTAATTTGGCTCCGAGAATATATTTTGATGCTTCCCACTTTCGGGTATTTCTGACACATTTATTTGTTTGTGCGGACTTCCTTGGTTTCGAACGTCTTTTTCTCTTATCCTCACATTTTTGTTACCTGGCCTCGTCAGGAGTTCTCGCCGATAATTGACTGTCGAGCCTATTACACGCCTATCGTAAGATCTGGAAGTGATGACGTAAGCAATCTGACTGACATGTTTTTGCTTACTTCCTCAGAATGTAGTAACTCTAGAACGTGGTGGGGAGCAGTTCGTTTTGGCCTTCACTTTTAAACTGTTAAATTTGGAGTCTTCTCCGTATGGTAGCCCCTGTGATCTTGTATAATATAATTTTTAAAATGTTTTATTTGATATTTGTTATTTTGATATATTGGCGTAAAGTTTGCAGTTGTAATTGATTCAAATGACAAGGAGCTAGGATTTTGAAAGACATCATGTTGAAAGCTACTGGTAAATTTTGGGCTGCATTGAAAGTCTTTTACTCTGTATCCCAGAAAAAGAATAATTTAATGCTTGCGTACAAGTAATTATTCTTTGAATCTTTTATTCAGTTCTTTTATATTTAATGTGGCAATATTCCAGGGGATTATTACATGTTTAAATGCTATTTCTAAGTGACAAATAACGCATTCTCAAACTGAAAACTATTTTATATGTACATAAAATGTATATTTGTTTATAATTTAATAAACGTTTTTATGATTATAAATCATTCTTCTCCCGGTTCGTTAGTTTTCTTTCTCTGGTCACATCTTGCACGGTTAGTTTCCTATTGCACAGACAGTCGAAATCTTTACATTGCGCAAACCATGCAGAGATAGATTTATCTTTGGGCGGATTCAAGAAAATTCTGCTCGAAAGCGACGTTGAACTGTGGTTTGGTTATATTGTATTTAAATACACAAATTACCATCTCCGCTGTTGCATCCACCATTTTCATAAAACACACTCTGGTGATCAAAGAATGAAGCTATGTTATCATTGGGGGCGATACGATTTTTAAAAAAGCTAAAAATCGCTCTAACGATTGCCAATTTTGCCTTTTATCAGGGAAACGGTGTATACTTCTTTAAAATAAACCGATAAAAATAATTTCCGAAAATCGGGCAATGGAGTCAATTAGGAGTAGGGGTATACTTGAAAACCGAAATTTAAAAAGCGCTCTTGCGTTTATTAAATTTCTCTATATTGTTTTACAATATAAGAACACGTTAATTCAGTATATAAAGTATATTTATGATGTATATGTTTTATATTTAATAAAAGCATCGTCGCGAAGATAGTAAATGTGAAATATTAATCTAATATGTATTTGAGAATTATATTCATATGTAAGAGCACTCTGTAACAACCTTCAGAAAAGTTTGGCTCACATGTTTTTACTACAATAACATTTAAATGAAATATTAATAATACAATTAATTTATGAACATATGCTATAAAGTACAGGTAATGATGGTGATGATGATGATGATGATGATGATAATAATAATAATAATAATAATAATAATAATAATAATAATAATAATAATAATATACCTTTATTTTATTTTAATGAGTTGTAAAATATATTTATAATAACAGCTTTAAAATAAAACGCTTGATAGTTTTAAATGTAACTATTTTCAAATGAAAGCCTCTCGAACTAAGCCTTACTTGAAGGGTATCTCCCCAGCTAGGTGAGGCGAATTTGCTGCTCCTGGGGGTTAAGAAACCCTAACAAACTGTGCCACCCTTGAATTTAAAAAAAAAAAAGACTGAAAATATCTGCAGTGAAAATAATGTTCCTGTCTATTTTTATGTTTCTAAGAGAGAGTAGAGAGAGAGTCTCTGCCTCCGGAGAGACTCACCCGCACTTAACGCTATAACTCGTGAGCATTTTCGAATTGTGTACAAAGGAACATAAAGACAAATACATGAACGTTTCAAGTAACTTGAAGGAGAAGTGTTTAAGATAAGGACTCAAACTTTTTTTTTACTTAGATTGTGATTGGGAATGAGCCCTGGTGCTATACTTACGATCTAGAAACGAAACAAACACCAAGCCAGCGGAAACATTTAAATTAACTTAGACCCAAGGAAGGGAGTCATGTTCAATCAAATGTCGAACAAATGCCAATTTTTGCGTAAATGCGATCGTACACAAGGAAATTGTTCCTTCAGCAGAAAGAAGTAAACAGTGTTTTATCTTGATATTTTCACAATTCCATGGCATGAGAGAGTGCCATGGAATTGTGAAGAAGTGGAGATTGGCTGCTACAACATGACAATGCTCCGGCCCACACGGCTTTGTCTGTCCGACAGTTCTAGACGAAGAACAAAATGGCGATGTGTTCCACTTCTCTTAGTCCTGCGACCTTGCATTGTGTGACTTTCTTTATTCCCACGGATAAAGAAAACTCTGAACGGGAAAAGATTTATTGTGGGACGAGGTGAATGAAAATACGCTCAAGACCTTGAACAGTGTCCCGGATAACCAGTTTCAAAACTGCTTCTAGCATTGGAAAAAACTTCATTGACTCAGTACTAGTACTAGTAGTAGTAGTAGTAGTAGTAGTAGTAGTAGTAGTAGTAGTAGTAGTAGTAGTAGTAGTAGTAGTAGTAGTAGTAGTAGTAGTAGTAGTAGTAGTAGTAGTAGTAGTAGTAGTAGTAGTATGTATGTATGTATGTATGTATGTATGTATTTATTTGAATTGCACGAATACAATTAAACTTCAAAGGAGCCCGGGTTCAACGGATAGTGTGTGCTTTTATAATACACTAGGTGTGTTTGATTTTAATAAGATATATTAGATTGGGCGATATATTAGATTAGGTATTTTAACTATAAAACACCGCCACGGGTGGTCGAGGTCGTTAAGGGGCGGACTCGTGAGTGGGAGGTCTGGGGTTCGAATCCCACTAGGACCGTCCTCCCTGACTGAGGTTTTTTTCGGGTTTTCCTCAGTCCTCATGACTGGAAAATGGCGGGGAAGTACCCTAAACCTAGGCCTGGGACGTTTCCTTCCTTAAATTTATCATTTCATCCAATTTATCATTTCATTTCGTGCATCTCCAGTGTTCACCGCCTCGATGCCACAGTAGTAATAACGAGCGTTAAACACCATTCAATAAAATCATAAAACAAATATATATATATATATTCAGCAATAAAATAAAAGTTAAGTAAAATGAAATGCGTATAAGAAGAAGATGTATAGCATTTAAACATACATATATTCAAAACAAAAATAGAAAAAAGTCACGCTAGGAATGACACACAAACAGCTGGATTCCATTAAAATTTTCTCCCATCCTCTGCTCTTCGGTTATCAGTCTTTTCAGACCTGAGAAATTTGCATAATCTTTCCTCCCCCTTCCGTGCTTGCCAGCAGAGCCAACATGTCCATCTCCCTCTGTTCGATCCCGTTAGGAGAGAAGAATAATATAAAGAACGTTAAAAATGTATCAATAAAATTGCCAGTCGCATACCAATGTCCTTTGTAGAACCAATTAATACCAATGGATTGTCAGTGATTGGTCGCGTAGAGTTCATTGTGCTCTTGCTCTAAGAGTGGGTACATAAATTATATATTTTTGTAATCGTTATGTTTTAGGAATTTTAAATATAAATAATTAGGAACAGAAATGTTTCAAAGCAAAGGGTTTATATGGAATTTTTTTCAAATTACTTTTTTTTTTATTATTATTCAGAAAGTGAATTCAATTCATTTTTATTTTACAAAAGACAGCTTTATTTACACATAATTATAAAAGGTATAAATGTTTTCTAACAAATTTATCACTTTACTTATTTGCTATATCCCTGTGTTCAAATTCAAATGGAATCTTACGTTACTTCACTACGTCATAATTATGTTTGCCGAACTTAATCGAAGGCAGTAAGTAATCTGCACATATTTCGGGCAATCTATCATGTTTAATGAATAAGCATAACAGTTGATTTCAAAGTGAGCATTTAGTTATGTCTTATGCATTATCGTAGTCGAGAGAAAAATGTAACATGTGAAGCCTAGAATCGCCTAGATTCAAGGTCGGGTGCACGCGTAATCACTCGCCTCCCGTTCGCAGGAGGGAAACAAGAAGAAACTAATGTAGGGCAAGATCATCTGTTATTTTTACTTGAAACCCCTCACCTCAGTCCCATCGATCTAGACTCTTCATAAAATAGCGAAATAACCCCGAGATCATTTTTAAGAAGCTGCTAAAAACTAGCTAGGTCATAAAATCGTATATAAAGCTGGATTTGGAAGCCTAGAAAAATACATTGCTTCAAATTGGCCACCTGCTTGGGACCGGCAACAACACCAAAAACCATTTTAAGTTGTTTAAGTTAAATTCACATAATGTGAGATTGAACCAGGTTAGATTTCGTTTTAATTATTTTAATTAAATCTAATTCAGTCTCTCTTGATCATAGAAAGTATCTAGCGCTCCTTTGCCACTTGAAGAAGAAAATACTGAATTTATCTGTTAATAGTTCTAATGAGGTTTCTTTGAAATTGTGGACAATTAGCCAGGAATACGTTCACGTATTGCAGTTTCATAATATTGCTCCCAAACTCCTGTTCGAAAGCAGTTTTCAAGAATAAATTTTATAATATTTTATCAACATTCACGACTCCCTTAGGAAATATTTAATTTTAAAATTTATATCTAAGATGAACATAGCAAAACAACAGAACAGTATTCGATGTCAAAAGGTAGGCCTATGCCGTTGAACTACTTTCAAGTGTTAAACTTCCTTCGCAATAATTAAAAAAGGAAGTACCATTTTAAATACAACATAGGGTATAACAGTACACAATCTAATTAGTATTCAGATTCATACTGAAAAGAGTTTCCAATGGGAAATGACTCTTCTTTTACTGCATGAACTTATGTACGAAGTGCAGGTTTTAAAGATAAATTCGGATTCTGCTTAGACATGTTTTGGGAATATTTTAACGCATTATGAGTTTACTTTTCCTCGCAGCCTTCTGGATAGAGTTCCCCAGTTCAGAGCACCTTGACCTTGATCGCAAATATACGTAAAGCATTTATAGACTTTGGATGCATACCAATATAATTTTTAGCGCGTCTCTTTGTATTTATGATGCAAAGTTCTCGAGCCATTTCCTTCAAATTATTTGTATTTCCTGAAACTCTCTGTTTAGCCTACTGGGCATTAGTTTCACGAACAAGACATGAATTACACGCTGTAGTGCCAATCAAGTTGAATAGCATCATTATTGGCCATCGCCTCATTCCTTGATAACAAGAATTTGTTCTTAACGCATTTGTCAAGAGCATTCACCTTCTTGATGAAATGTACAACAGGATTAGATCTGGCTTATCGTCATTCACTTTTGTCATTGCGCGTTATTTAAATAATAAATTAACTGCAATGTTCCTGGTTCGAATACGATAAGCCCAAGACGACAAATCCAGCGTGTGCACATGTACCAACAACATTTTATGTAACTCAACAATTGCTGCCTAAAGTTGATTTTCATGACAATGTGTGTAACATGACAACAATAGTCATAAAAAGCGCGAAACAAAATTTTCTAGTATAAAAGAGATGTGAAAGATTTTCTTAAACCTTATTCGAGTGGCACTATGAAAATATTCCGGCAATTTTTGGGTTCTCTCTCGATCATATTATTAAGTAATGTCTGTAAGGTTTGAATATTAAGAATTGCTTATGAAAAGTTAAATATATTTTAATTGCAATTGGGGCATGATTTTTGACCTGAACATTTTATATTCGGTGCCTCTGTTTACAAAATTCTGAAAATTGATGATATGAAATTTTCGGGAACTGTATATTCGATTTCAGTTTTCTGGAACTTTTGGAGGCCAACCAGGTAATTACACTCTTTTCTGCCATAATTAGTCCAATAAATATTCAAAATATCTTCAAATTTTTAAGCGAAAGAGCTGATTGGGCATCTAATAATACAGTCACTTAAGAGTCTTGAGATAGAAGATTTCTTCCGAAAGCCTTAAACCCTGAGTAGGAATGTAATTAGATCACTGTCTCTGGAGCTAGGCGAGGGAACTGTAGTTTAAAAATTATTTTTCTATGCTGTTCATTGAACTAAATGAGGGCCGTAAAGAATGGGATTGAGACATGCTCAGAAAACAAAACCAATAAAAATAACTTTTGTATCTCTTGATTTTTGAGTTCAGGAAAATAAGAACGCATTTTCTCTAAAATAAACTAGCGTAGGTAGAGAGAGAGAGAGAGACACACACACACAGCCGCGCGCGCGTGAGAATTCTGAAAAACGAATATAAATATTACAAAGAATTGAAATGTGCCAAGTTATTTGGGGGTTCGAAACCAAACGCAGAGCAATAATACAAACGTTATTTTACCAGTACTATTATAACTCATCAAAACAGGGACGGAAAAGCAACACCAAATATGCGTCATTGTCGGAGCTACCGCTTATATCAGTTTTGGAATTTTATTACAGCGTCGCTAATACCGCCAGTAGCGATGTTTAACTGTTATCCCTGTGCGCTCAGATTCCAATATCATATTTTAAACAGCATGAAGAGCGCGTTGCACACTCTTAAATTGTTCTCGCTTTCAATTGGCACATAGCTTTAAAAACACTTTTTATTTCCGTTACCAAAAGCTCTCAATATCAGCTTTTGGATTTTAATACGGAAATTTGCATACAGAGGCACTGATTCTGTCCCTATGAATTTTAAAGGATTGAGACTATGGCCTTGCAGCCTATTTGAATTCTAGGTCCCTGTCCGGATGGGAGAAATGCTTTCTTCATGACAGATAGGATGACTCTCAATAATGTCCATAATAATATATTCGCCATCCTGCATGCGAGAGGCTGGTAAATTCTCCAGGCGAAAAAATATATTCTCAGGAGCTTCTGTCCCGAAATGGCCGGTAGAAACTTGATGACAATCAAAGCAAGACAAAGGAAAATAATTTGATAATCGAGATAAACTAAAGGCTTCAACACTGTTAATTACGTGCATTGGTGTATTCCATAATTGCTCAGTTGCAATTGCATATTCAAGTTTTTTAAAAAAGGGAAACTAAGGAACCGTAAAAAACATAAAGGAATATGTGCGCTAAATGCTGAGTAAAAAAATTTACACGCCATTTTACTATTATTATAATATTAAAAACAAAATTACAAGAGCAGTACAGCGGGAAGAGCAAGGTCAAATAATTATTGACTAACAAAAGAAGAAACGTTTATATTGTTTTTTATGTTTTGTAAAACACATGACAGAGTAGAAACCTCCCTACTTAAGTCTATTTTAGGAAAATAAAAAAAAAACTATTCCAAAATACTAGATCACATCAATTAGATGTCTATACAAGATACCTTTAGTAGCTTTATATTTAAGAAATAAGTTGAGTAGAAATTTTATAGAGACTAATGAAGGAGTCAGAACAGGGTGTAATATTTTAACGCCACACTCTTTAGTATTCAGATGGAAAGAAAGAAGGAAATAGGAGACAATGCAGAATGTCTTATTATACACAGACGATCAGGCTATTGTCACAGAAACAGAAGATGGATTGTCATTAAAAACTTTTAAACTCAACCAGATTTGCACCAAAACAACTTCAAAATTTCACTTGAATACGCCACATAAGGATAAATACAATAAAAGCAAATTAAGTATCTAATATGTGAACGTCTATTTTCATTTAACTATAGATATGAATGTGCAATTATTCAAACGCATATACGAAACGAAAAAAAAAAAAAGATTAATAAATTATAACTCAAGAAAGAACATTTAAATTTTATTAAGATTTGCCCACATGGTCTAGATTCTGAATACTGGATAATAATAATATCTGATGAAAAAAGATCGTGGCAGCCAAAATGAAATTTTCTCATTCAATAAAACTACACAAGTGAGGATGGAAGTCAAAATGAAGTTATAAAATAGGATCATAACATATTTTAAGTTCTAGAAAAAATGCATAGCTAGACAAAATTGTAATACATCATGTTAATAGAAGGAATAAAGCCGATATACGAGTACCAAACAAATATATTTCTTAAGTCGAGTTGAATGCTGATAGACCTAGAAAAGGATGGAGTTGAAAAAAAATTAAAATACAATATAAAGTTGTAAATGATAGAATAAAATCCTATAAACCATTATCAAAATATTTTATTTTCATACATAGAATTATGCAATTTCAGCACATCTGAAGAGAGAGATGCACTTCTAAAGTACCCTACGGATTTTAAACTCATTAGCTTAAGTAGAAGCAGAAACACAGAAAGGTTATCCTTTTGCTAAAGTCAAGATATCTTAAAATGTTAGAGAGCAGTAATAAGTTTTAAAGAAAATAAAAGTGTAAGTAATATTTTCCAATTGGCCAGTAAGATCGTTCATACGGTCCCCAAATATACTTTCAGGTCTTTTGGTTAATGTCTTGAGTTAAAATAAATTATAATTATACCTTAATTACACTAAAACTCATATGTAAACAAAACTGCTGTTTTTGTATCTAACTTTACGCCCTGGCAAAATTTAAACAACTGATAAAAGGTGATAAGTCTTAAAATGATCGCGAACTTGGCCATTGGGTTGGGCTCTTTGAGGCGGAGTATGATACTCTCGGTACTTGAACCTTACTGACAGCTGGCCCTTTGTGCATACGCCCTCAATGGAGACACTTCCAAAGGAAGGGATGAGATGAGGGAGAAACCGGGGGACCAGGGTCCACGGGTGGTAACTGCGCGGACATAGTTGGAGTCCCTAACTTGTTTCCAAACGCCGGAGGATTCTTCCAGGAGTTTGAACCGCTCAGAAAGTTCGCTTTCATTCCAGACGCCGGGGCAGAGACCTTTACAAATAGCAAGGCCACGTTCATACCGTGCCAGCCCACCTAGACCTCTCTTTCGACCCTGCAAGAGAACTAATGGAATGAAACAGCAAATATCTGTCCTAGCATTCGCCTAAGTGAGCAGGGGGTCATAATGGCCAGTCCAACGGGATTTGAACCCGGTACCTTTCAAGTGCGAGTCTCTAAGAGGCTACCATCTCTGAGTCACTCCTTATCGTGTCTTCATCCCAGACAATTATTCTGGGTTCTCTCCTATGGCGCTTAATTTTCCGAAACATTCTTCTATATTCTATTGGTTTTGTACACACCCCTAAACCTGTGAGCACTGAGTTAGTTCTAATTCCTAGTAAAAATGTTTAAATTGTTTATCGTTGGTTGCTTAACTCAAGCGTACAATTACGGGGTTCGCATCCAAGAAGTTCATAAATTTCATAATTTTATAGCGTCGTGATGGTATAAAATCGGAAAATCCAATGCTACAGGGCATCTTGCACGGCTTCCAACAATTTAGCGTTCTCTACTTTAAATTTCGTTTGATAACGAAAGTTTATCACCGTGGCAAGGACAAAATCTTTATATTACAAGGAAACCTCATAAAAATACCCTATTTACAAAGCATGTTTTGGTTTTACTCTCTTTGGTATCTTATCCTTTAATAAATTCTTCCTACTAATGTTTTTATTTTGTAGGATGTTTCATTTAACAAACACTTGTCTTCTCCTTGTTTATTGTTACAAGCTTTTTCTTACATAAGTTTCCAAATGTCATAAGTTTTGGGGGAGCTGACCTTACTTGCATTATCCTTTCCCCAATATCTGCCTTTTACATGCTGTCATCTGTTTCCCTTTAGGTAACATTTAACATATTAAGTATCGTCAAACATCTTTGCAAAATTACTATAGTAAGAAACTGTTCTTTGAACCAGAGAGACTGAGGTCATATAAAATTGTTGAAATTATAGCCTTTATATGACAGACAAATAATCGCCTTTAGGCTCTTTGTAACAACTTATATACGAATTAAACCTACAATGTGTTTAGAAGACCTTGCAGGCCCAGTTAGTTTCTTCTTTTTAAAATGTCATTTATTTTATTTATTTCGTTTTTATACCTCTTCCCTTTGCTTTTTGGCAACTTCCTTACTAAGTCTGAATCGAATTGTCTCACTGGTTTGTCACTTAATTTAAACGATTTTCACTTCTATTCAGTGCATCTGCAGAGCCTCAAAAGTGTTTTAGAGCTACGTTTTCTATGTTAAATGGTGACCTTCTGAATCTCTATAGAATGAATGAATAGTGTTTAACGCCCGTTTTTGCTACAGAGACACCACAGACGATGGACACTGATGATACGTGAAATGAAATGATATATTGGGAAAGAATTTATTTTTAAGGAAGGAATCGTTTCCAGGCCTAAGTTTAGGGTACCTCCCCAGCATTTGCCCTTTATGAGGACTGAGGAAAACCTGGAAAAAACCTCATTCAGGGAGGACGGTCCTGGCGGGATTCGAACCCCAGACCTCCCGCTCACGAGTCCGCGCCTTAACAACCTCGGCCACCCGTGGCGGTGAATCTCTATAGGAACACTCATTGATAGCATTATTGTTGTTGTTGTTATTATTATTATTATTGGCGTTGTCTATAATCAAACAGGGAAAATAAATTTACTCGCAATATATAACTTCAATAAAAATAAATGGAACAGTCCTCACATATGTGAGCGAATATACAAACCTAGGATAACAGATTTCCTACCACGATAAAATGGAAAAAGAAGTACAAAGAGCACATGGAGAGCATTTTGAACCCTTCAGTTTACATTGCTAGACCAAACACTAACTAAGAAATTCAGTTTCCCGACGCTCGAAACATGTGTATACCCTGTATTACTATATGGGTGCCAGTCATGATCAATAACAGGAAAAAAAAAAAAAAATTCAAATGTGCCAAATAAAACTGCAACGCAAGATCCTCGGAATAACTTTGAAGGACAAAATACCTATAGTATTAATAAATCAGTTATCTCAAACAGCAGACATCGCACAAATAGCTACCACAAGCAAATGGCAATGGGGCGGTCACTTCGCAAGAATGCAGGATGGACCTAGATGATCTCCATGTGCGATCCCCGGTTAGGAAAAAGGACACAAGGCAAGCCCAGAAGAAGATGGATAGACCTATTCAAGGAACATGCAGGTCCAGATAGGTCAAGAGTACCAAGAGGAAGAGAAAAATGAAAATATCTCGATAAGCAACTAGTGCAGTGAGAAATGGAATAATCAAAGAACAAATCAGTCAGTGTCTTAAACAGCATACGATCAACTAACATGTAATAAATAGCTCACCGCATTAGGATAAAGCGAACTTTCCCTACTTGTTAGGAGGCCTTTGCCTTTAAGGGATACAATAGGCTATATTTATCTTAATGTAAGCCGTTATCATTGGCAGCACTCCAGGTAACTTATCCAGTCTTTTACAGACTCTTGCTGGATATTTTGTTATGACTTATTTTTAAGAATAGTCAATAAGTGTAAATGCAGCTAGCTTGAAACAGTTGCTATATTTGAAGAATATTCAGGTAAAGAAGGAATTATTTTAAAGAAAAAAATAGTAAATAGGCATATATTGAACCAGATAATGTGAATGCTGAACATGACAGTCAGCCAGTCTTGCCTATTGAACAGAATTATTATTAAGGTTATTTTTAATGTTAATTAAAGTTGATTTAATTTATTTTATCAAAAAATCAAACTATTTAAATCAGATCCTAAAAAAATAATTCCTATCAATAATCTTATAAACAAAATTCTAGAATATTCACTTAAAAAGATTATTCGAAGAGGTGTTCAAGAGTAACTATCAGGGATGCAAGTACGAGTTAGTTGAATGGGATTATTTGGATTTTTGATGCTCCTCCTACTTTTAACAAGCTTGTTCATAATATTAATAAGAAAGTGCCGGAGCAGTGCATGGGTTGAAAACTTACAACTAAAAATGCATGGGGCTGTTTCATGTCTAATAAAACAACAAAGGTAAATAAAGCTAGAAGAAGGCGAGTGGCTGTTTCTCACGGCAAATTTGGGGAAGTTTTCATTTCTTGAAATGGAGATTGTTGTTTGCTGGTTGTGAGAAGAATTAGGACGTCTTTATGAGGGATTGCCAGTGCATGAAAAAGTCAATCCAAAATACGAGGCATCACAGATGGTGTACACTGATACACTCATATGAGATGAAATTACAAATTGAGAAAGGAAATTTTTGTAAGGAAGGAGGGGTTCCAGGATTAAGTTTAGAGTACCGCTCTGGCATTTGCTATTTATGAAGATTTAGGAAAACCTGGAAGAAATACCACTCGGGGAGGACAGTCCTGGTGGGAATCGAACACCAGAACCCCTCCCCCACTACAGTCCGTGCCGTAACGACCTCGGTCAACCGTGTCGGTAATGGCTGTTAATGTAAATTATGTTGTACTTTAGTATGACATACATTAATAAATAAAAATATGTTATGTATTTCATAAGTTCTTTATTTACTTTATGAAACAGGTTGAAAATGAATTGATTGTTTTTTTAGAATAAGGCCTAAATATAAATAATTTATTAAAATACTTCTTTCTCTCAATAGTTGCCTAATGCTTGATATAACATGAAATTTCCAGGCCAGAACTATTACAAAATTATTTATCTAGTTTTATTGCAGAAATACATTCAAAGCTCTTAGAAGGCCTGTCATTGATATGTTCCCATGGTTTTAATTTATGCAATAATGAGCGTCATATACGACTTAATACGTATATTACAGGAAATGTGTTCTGGAGTTATAGTTAAGTACAATATGAGTAATATTATTTACCATTAAGGAAAAAATCAAATAAATAACCACACAGCTCAGCTATAAAATATATCTAAAGTATATTTGCCCTGTTGCTGGGAATCTGGGATGAAAATGTGCCTTACAGTCTAATTTTCTGGGTGTAATAAAGGAATTTGAAAAAAAAATACTTTACGGGATTAAAATAGGTTTGAAGTTCATAGTGCATTGCATAAAGTGAGAATCAATTTTAAAGATCTGCATCTAAAATATTTGGCAGCATGGAAAATGTGTTTTACATGCTTATTTTTCCCCTACATATAGTTATGTTATCTATAATCGTTGCAGAACTATTTTATCTCTTGAGCAACAGCATTTTTCCCTTTAGCATTTTTTTCACACTCTAACTGTAATACTGTTCCTTATTTTATGAATTCGCTAAGTTAATTAGCCTATAAATTAATTACATATCTTTTGTAACTTCTATAAATACTTACTTTGAATATTTCATTTCGTTACTAAACATTAAATTATATGCAAGGAAAAAGGGAAAAAATATTTCCTATGAACGATGTAGAAATATCGTGACCACATTTACTTCTGCATTCAAATCATTCAAGCAGCTACCTATAAAACTACTGCACTCCTTTTTATGTAGCAGGACTCTACTAAAGGAAGTTTAAGACATGTAGGAGATTGTCACATAAAGTTTCGCTTGAATACTCATGGATGTTAAGTTATTCAACCACCCCACTGCCTTAAAAAAAAGTTCCTCCGCATCACCTCTGCTGGCAATACTATATATATTCGGATCTCGGTCAGACAACTTCTCCATAATGGAATAAAATAAACAGGACAAAAAACCCAATGAATAAAAGAATTAATGAGTAAAGTTCTAGATATATTCAAAATGAAAAGTTAAAAATATTAATATTATTTCTGTTATTATTATTATTATTATTATTATTATTTATATTAAAATACAATTTTGATTTATCCGCACATCCTTAATGTAGGAATAATACGATAAGATATAATGGATTTGTCCTTTGTGCATGAAGCTGTTTTTATATAAATAATGTTTAATGTAACGTTTTAAATGATAAATTTTCTCAAAATTAAGCTATATATTTTTAAAATAATTTTATTTCATTTTATCTAAAATTTTCTGTGTGAATTACAATGCAAAACGTAATTTCTTCTCCTTTATATTTTCGCAAAAGTTCAAGTTTCGTGCACTACATATTCCAGGATGTATCCTGATGAATGTCTATGTTCCGAGGTTCCTGAGGGAATTTCAGAAATTTAAAGAGTTTTGGAAGCATGTTTTAAGGCAACTGTAATGTTTTTCAAGATTTTTTTCTATTCTACTTTTCTGCTAATGTCTAGAGGCACATGCACGGAACATAGAGAAAGAAACATACCTAAAATTAGGCCGTAACATATGAACGAAGAGAGCACTTGGATTATGTGGCTTATACGGTTATATGCCTAATATTTTATTCTAATATACGTATGTCAAGTATTTCATACACAATCAGGATTTTTACCAACTTATTGTTGCTCTCAGATGAGTGCATAATTTATTAATTTATTAATTTATTTCAAAGGCATTAGTCATCTTACATTCAGTCATTCATATAAATACTTTATCAATGCATCTACAATGTCGGGTTATTTGACTATTTGCATTGCAATAGCGAAACTAAATGTAGTCATATAATAAGTAACATAAAACCTATAAAATTGAAATTAATGAATATAATTTAAAATAATCTACAAATTAATGAGATTAACTGAGTTATACTATGCGAAAAACGAAAATCTAATTAATAATATTTAGAAATACTAGAAACCTTCTGGTGAAAATCTATCTATAACTTATATTATTAAGAAATATTTGGTGTTATCCATTAACGTATCAAGTATTTCTATATTATCATTTATAGATAATTTTTAAATGTTAAAAACGGAAAGTTAAGTAAATTGAAATAACGGAAGCTAAATTATGATGCAGGCAAGAGAGAGGAATTGAATAAAGAGCACATCTAGCATAGTCTAAAACAAGTAAGAGTCTCAAAAGACGATTTATGATCAAATTTAGAGTATAAATGTCGCTGGCAAATGCATTTTACACATGGAGTAGTCCACTGCTCAAATCTTATCAATATCTGTTTATAGCTCATCGCTGTAGGCAAATTGTGGCATGCACGTTTTCATACGAGGTATTAAATTCAGTTTTTGATGAAAAATTGTTTTGCCACATGATTTTACTCATTTTATTGTAAATTTCACAGATTTGAACTACACATCTACGTGAGAACACCATCAGAGGGATGTTCAATAACTTATCTGAGCCTGAAAGAAAGACTTTAAAACTTTGTTTTAATATAATGGGTATATGTTGTCTATAAGAATGGAGAGTACTGTCTATTGACACAGTGCTTACGGCCTACACCCTACGGCCTATAATATGAATATAGTATAATATATATGTTGCAAACCTAATGATTATATTCTGTGCATTGTAATTAGTAATATAAATATTATATACATATATAGTAAGGTTTAATTAAATATTTGAATTGCATGTCGACAAAAGAGAAAGTTCTCTGGTGTAGCTATTTACCGGGGGCTGGAACTCCAAGGAGGCCATAAACCGCTATCCAAAGGAAGAAACGTCCAAAGGGACTAGCGTTATGTCAATTCTTAAAAGACCTAAATGGCGAGTGTTAATAAAACTGAGAAATTTTAAATACGTTAAGGGAAATGAACTTGCCAGCCATTTGTGCAGTTAACTTTAAACCAACCTATGTTAATAAACGTTTTAAACATTCAAAAAGTAGCGAATGACATGCCTTGGCAGGTGAATTTGAACTAGCCAATAGTAGATGTATATTTTGAATTTTTAAAGCAAGGCACTGGGCTTGCGCATGCTTATATGACAAGGGGGGCTTGGTGAAGTCGACTATTAGCTAATTTGAATCGAATATACAAGGAGGCGTTTACTACGTGGCTCATTCAGTTCAGTTCAGATACATTATTGCGGCACTTCACATCATCGGATTTGAATTCATAAGTTGACATACACGGTATAAAATTGCGTTCATTTCATCAGTTCAGAGGATCCGATAGTCAGAGAGAGTCCGCTCAGATAGTCAGGTCATCATATTCAGTTCGCCTCCTTGGAAATCGCAGCAGCTAAACTTATACTCAGCATAGTCATGTTCTTTCGTACTCGGAACTCCAGAGGAAGCGAATTATTTTCCAAATAATAAATTGCCACATATATTATGTGACAGGCGTAATTATTTACATAGTTGATATCCTCTCCCATTCCTATTGAGCACGAGTCACAAAACAGCGGAACAAAATCCTGAGATATTGTTACCATGAAGCGTGAACATCATCATGAAAGCGATCAATTGTCAATTAACGATATGCCGCTACAAAATATATCGATCAGCAAGTAAGTCCCTTCAAAATTGCATCACCAACGTGGAGCCTACAACAAACCGCCGCATCAAATTAATGTGATGTTACTATATATACAGAGAGTCCAAAAATGTATGCACACTTGTATACAAATAATGAGCTCTAACCATCTTCGACTTTTACAGTTACAACAATTGCTCAGAAGGCCCACCATCGGCGTCGATACACTTCTGAGAACGAACTACTGGTTGAGCAAGTTTGCGAAAGTATCCTCAGCGATTGCAAAACATGCTGTTTCAACTGTACACACATATCTCCATTGCCTTTGAACTTCAAACAACATTCTGGATTTTCTAATATCACTTTGCTTTCGTTGCTCAAAGATAATCTTGGCTCCATTTTATTGTAGCAACGCTAGCATAATGTAATGTGAATCACGTCTGTTTAAAGAACATCATACGTTAATCTTGGCTTCATTTGTTCATTGTTGCTTTACCTGTCACATAGCAACGCTATCATAATGTATGCGAGTCACATCTGTTTAAAGAACATCATACTACGCATTACTGTTGTTTTTCGATCCAACTTTGAAATATATTAAATAGATATCTACTGCGAAAGTGTGTACACATTTTTGGCACCCTGGCTATGTGTGTTATTCTGCAATCGCTTTAGAATGTTAAACATTCTTGTATCTCCCTTACATCGCTCCAGATAAGACTCCGTGTATAATTATAGTTTCTCTACATTATTATGTTTACTAAAATAGGTTATAGATGTTTTTAATTTGATATTTGGGGGGGGGGCAACTTTAGACTTACTTTCATTGAGTTTGAAGTCCATGCTTAAACTAGTAAAAGTAATGTAAACTAAAATTCCAGCAGTTCTAGCATAAAGGCTTATGGTAGTCTTCAGATATTCTGACCAAGCATTATTTTTATTATACATTCTGATGGTATACCAAATTGCATTATCAGGGAAATGGTGCATTACCAGCGACGCGAGAGTTAGCTTATAAAGATTCCATTGGTTTCGGCTTTGCATAATATAAAAATGTGGGTCAGTCTATTCGTAAGGATGTTAATGCAGGTTTGCACCAGGCATTTTGTGCCACTGAATGCGAGAGCCTGAGAACAGGGTCAAAAGGAATTTCTGGGGAATTCGCAGAGAACCTTATTGACGAGAACTGAAAGAAACGAATAAAGGTGGAAGGCTGGCGTGAATGGGTATGAGATGAGGGGGGGACTCGAAAGCCCTTTTCAGTAGGCGTCTACTTGTCCCCGGATTAAAGCAATGCCTGCTAGAGAAAAACCTTGGCGCGCAGATCTCTTTAAGCGCATAGTTTAATGATCTCTTATACAGGAAAATTTTCTGCAAACCTTTTTTATTCTTATTTCCTGTTAAGGAATTAAGATGCCTGTGTTTCTCCTCTTATATTGTGCTGAGAAATAACTCTTGGCATGTTCTAAAAATCATGGGAAGTGCAACAGAATTTGTATATCTAACTTCACTTAGGTCTATGTCCTCTCTCCGGCCAGTTTAATGGCAGTTTGTTCCATTACTACATTAAACACCGGTTTTAATTAACGGAACAAAAATTGGCTTCCTACCACGAGTGCGATAATGGCTTGCCCCGAGGAACTCCTGTTTAGCTCCTATATCAGAAACGGCACAACTTTTCTGTGTGCTGCACGTTAATAATTCATGTATAAGATACAATGGTAGCTTTCTCTATGAAAATTATAATACGCTTCTGTCCCCACTCCTATACTATTTCAGTATCTATACAGAAATATATTTATTGTGTACATAAATATACTACTCTTGTTGCTCACCGTTCTGAATTATTCTATGCATCCCTTTCAACCATCTGCCAGTGTGTTTATATATATAAATGAATGAATGAATATTTATTATTATTTATAAACATTTACAATTAAGTTTTGCAATATTTCCTTGTTCCTTGAGTGCTTGTCAATTCAGGATCCTATACAACTAACACCCCTGTTATGTACATCACTCTAATTTACACATTATCAAGTGAACGTGACAAATACTTCCCTAAACGTACTCATCTTCCCTCGCTGTTACTTTATTACCTTCTTCCTTTACCTTGATCACTGTCTTCCACTATTTTTCTCTTACTTTCCCTGTGTAATATCCAAACTGATTAAAAAATTCTTTTCTGCTAATTCCAAAAATATTTAATGCCAGAAATTCTGCCTACAAATTCTGCCACTTCTTGTTCCAAACTTCCTCTCTCCTGTGTAATGTTGGGAATTGTTCGGTTGGAGGCCGAACTGCCTTCGCATACGCGAGTGGCAGATGGTTGAGTGGAATGCACAATAATAAAACTCAGTAATATTTTACACATATTCTATATGTGTAAAATTTCAATTACTAAATTGAAAAACATTATTCCACACACTATGTATGTATGAGAAAGGCTCAAAATATCGAACCTCTTTTCATAAAGCATTGAGGCACCTGCAGCATTGAGGCCCAAGCATTAACTTAATATAAATAATTAATTTACTATCCTCATGTGTTCTAGCAGCTTTAAATATTTTTGGGAGTGTTTAACGCCCGTTTTAATATTGAGGTAGTACAGTCGGTGGACACTGATGATACACGAGATGAAATTATGAACAGAGAAAGGATATTTTTTAAGAAAGGAAGCGTTCCAGGCCATATTTTAGGGTACCTCCCCGGCATTTGCCATTTATGAGATTGAGGAATACCAGAAAAAACCTCAGTTAGGGAGGACAGTCCTGGCGGGATTCGAACCACAGACCTCCCGCTCACGAGTTCGCGCCGTAACGACCTCGGCCACTCGTGCCATTCAGCTTTAAACTTAGTCGGTCCTGGTAGTGTAATGGTTACCATACTTGCCTCCTATACCCAAAACGCGGGTTCGAACCCGGCCAGGACCGATGGATTTTTTCGGGCGTAAAAATAAGTATGGCTTCCTTCGGAAGGGAAGTAAAGCCGTGGGTCCCGTGTCGTACATTTGCGGCACGAAAAAGAACCTCAAGCCTGAAAGAGAGGTCTCTGAGCAAAATTTGTCGGCCGTTTCACGCCCTGAGTTGAATGGGACGCTGATGACCTGAGCTGTTAAAGAGCGTCCTTAAATAAATCAATCAAAAAAAAGCTTTAAATTTGAGTGTAAATGATATTATAATGATTAATACAAACAACCTCTGGAAAGACTTTACATGATTATAGTTTACAAAAATCTAAATAGACTATTATCGTTAAGCTTAGAGAGGGGATTGTTTTTATAAAATATGAGATTATTTATAAATACTACAACTGATATTCATATTGTAAAGTTCATCGAATTATCTGCCTACATATAACTACATTTGTGTAAAAAATTTAATTTTACCTGTCATCATAAAAGAAGAAGGTAGAAAAATACTTAAAGCAAAATAATAACTAAGGGGGAACAAACAGATATTTAGAAAACATTTTAAATTTAAATATGTTAAGTATACGGTCCACCAAGATTTGACATTAAAGTAGAAAATAGTTACTAGCTGAATAAACTATGTGGAATGCCTGTGTTTTCGAACTTTGTTAAATCCATGTTACTTAGGTTTCACCTTCAGAATTTCAATTACTCCTTTATTTCTTTGTTATCAGATAAACAATAAAATATAACCAAACATTACATTATTATAAATATATATTGCGTTCTGGAGATTTGGAGTCCTGATGTTGAGAAACAGAAAGGAAAAGCCGATCCTCTTTAATTGTGCTTAGATGTAGTCAGGGAATGGGCTTATTTACCAGTACCACTTGGGATTCGCAATCGGCAAGTTAAACCCCCTTGGGGCTGCCATCCTGTCCTTAGATCATTTTCGTGGTTTCCCCTGGTCGCTTAATTGCAAATCATACAAGTCTACTGCCAACTAGGAGACTCCATCAATATTCGTGCTCAAAGGTTGTACCTTTCACGCTGGCAACAAATGAGAACAACCACGTGCCCAAACTGTTACATGCCACGTCTAAGAACTGGGCAAAGCTACCAAAGCAGGATACACTTATGGGGCATTATAGGTGACAGAAATGCACCATTACTTCTGCATCATACTGCAGGTGGTACCACAAGTTCAAATTAAAGAGTTTGCTAAGTTTGCTTTAATGAAAACACACCAGGAACTTGTATAATAGAAAGTGTTTAGTGGGTATAGCTCTCGCTGTGGGTCCTCTTGTTATGGCAGTGCACCAGATATTAAAAAAGAAATTAATATTAAAAACATAATAACATAATAACTTCATCCTATCATTCTATTAATTAAGCCAATTTCCCCTAATAAATTTACCGTATTTACATTTCCTAAAGAGCAGTCATTAAAGGAGAAGTGGATAGAGTATGCACCTTACAAATTTTGAAGTGAATGATAAAAATGTATATTATACATTTCGAAACAAAATTTGTGGTCACAGAGGACATTTCCCTTGTTCCCTGGAAACGAAAATAAACAAATATTCATCTCCCTAACTTAACTACTGGATTGACAGAAATAGCGTATGAAATTACTAACGAAATACTTTTTGTAGCAGACAGACTGCACCCACATCATATGGTTCAGTCCCACTTTGCTCAGCCATACAACATCGTATAATGGAGTAGTCTGGAAAAAAATGCACGAAAAACAAGCTCAAGCCTCAATGAAGAGGCCTCTGAGCAAAATTTGTCATGAATTGACAAATTGTTCATGTGAATTGAATGGGATGCTGATGACCTGAGATATTAAAGAGCGTCCGTAAATAAACCATCACAAAAACAACTTCTGAGAAGCTTTACCTAGATGGTGCGGATGAGCAGCACTATGGGTTGCGGCCTGCAGCATTTCGTCAGATACATACATAAAGCAAAATGGTCTATGATAGAGAAAAAGTATATACACTCATACCTCCCGGATTTAAATTTTGAACACATTTATGTTAAAAATGTGATGCTGGATTGGATATTTCCTTTCCACGATTTTTTCACTGCCTCATTCCATATATCATATCGTTGGTTCTGTTACAGGGTCGAAAGTGCTAGGCGAAGTCAGCTGTTCGTTGTGACTGTGTCTTAAGTTTTTTTTAGTGGTGTTTAACGCCCGTTTTTACTAATGAGGCACCACAGGCGGTGAACTCTGATGATACACGAGATGAAATTATAAATTGGGAAGGATTTTTTTTTTGGAAGAAAGCGTTTCAGACCTAAGTTTAGGGTATCTTCCCGGCATTTGCCAATTATACTGAGGAAAACCTGAAAAAATCCCATTCAGGGAGGACGGTCCTGATGGAATTCGAATCCCAGGCCTTCCGCTCACGAGTCCGCGCCTTAACGATCTCGGCCACTCGTGGCGGTCGTCTTGAGGTTTGGAAAGGTTTCTGTTCCGGAGTCTGGTGTGGAAGCGAACTTTCTGAGGGGCTTCGCCGGCGCTGGGGTGTTTTATTAGAAAACAATATTAGGTTTAGCCGCCCTTGGATTCTGGCCGCAAGGTATCTTCTTCAGTTCATTTGTTCCTCCCGAAGGTTTCTCCACTGGGATGTAGGATACAAACGACCAGCTCTTGATCAAGGTTGAAAAACCGAAATATCCTTCTTCGCCCCTAACAATCCAATACAATTCAATGATCTATTCTCGCTCATGTTGCAGCATTTGTGAAAATAAACAGCATTACACTGAGTTTTATTTATTGTACAGTCATAAAATGGTGGTTTTATAAGTCAAAGTATACAATGGCAAAATGAAATATATTTTAATTTAATGTTTTAGAATGCACAACATTCTTGATGTTTCCCTCCTGTTCACAAACATGTATAGATGAAGTAGTTTGAATCAAGAATGCTAATATACAACCAACAGATCCCCACAAGTGAAAAGTATATAAAACACAGCTAGAAACCAATATCTTGGACGGTCAAAAATGAAATAATCCACTATTGTGTTAATTCTTGAAATGCATGCCAGATCAACATTACGAAAGTAAGCGCATTTATCTCCTTTCTGTTAAACTTGAGATAGTTTTCTCACAAAGAGACGAATAGAAAGGATGTTCTTATCCAAAGAGCTTCTGGTTAGTGTGTTATAAAAGTTTGGTGAAGTTACTCAGTACCTTAAGTTATTTTACATGAAAATGCAATATTGTTTATAGAATTTGCGCTCTTTTGCTAACATTTATATTTTGATTGCTGTATTTGTAAATGGATTATTTAAAAATGTATTTTTTGTCTATGATTTTACAGTTTGCACTAAGCAGCAATTAGTTACAAAATTTAAAACATCGCTTTTTACTATAAAAAATATAACATATACAATAAAAATCTTCTCGTCTTTTGCTATGTCACTTTTATATAGAAGTTGTTTCCACAAATAGCGATATCAGGTGAAGAAAGACTGAAAAAGACTCCCCAAGTAATCATTTCGAAAGAGGATTAAAACGCTTACGGCACTATCCGAAATGAGTAAGGGTTTTCAAGTGACCAATCATTTTAGAAAAAGAGCATCGAGGATGAGAAGGAAGAGCAACGCGAAGGAAGAAAGGGGTGACAACGCGCCTAACTGCTGTACAGGATGAAAGCGTGAATGCCTGTAATATGATTGATGGGGGTAAGAAGATGGTGCCACTCTCGTTTAGAAGGGTCATCTAGTTTGATGAACTGTGATTGTGAAGAATATTTCTAAGTGTTGGTTATCTTTTGTATATCAGCAAATACTAACATTTCTATCCCGTGATGTAAAAGATGGATCATGAGACAAAAAGATACATTAAGATTAAAAGAAAATGAAATGAACATTCTAAGGTATATTGCAGGCTACACAAAATATCACAAAATAAATTAAAAAATCCGTTCAAGATAGAATATTTTGAAATAAATGAAATAACGGATAGAAACAGGAACAACTTAAAATTACCTTTGGAAAACATGAACACCACCATACTCCCACATAGACTTTGGGAATGTCAGCCCGTGGACAGGAAAAAATTTGTAAACGCTGAATTGATCAAGAGTGGATGTTACAGGCATAAATGTACATTACGCATTGTTGTTGATGATGACTGAAAATAGTTTCTCCCAATGAGAGCTGTCGGTTCTGGTGGTGTAGTGGTAATCATATTTGTCTCCTAAGCCCAAGATCGCGGGTTCGATCCCAGCCAGGAAGGACGGATTTTTTTTCGGGCCTAAAAATCTAAAATTTGGGCTTCCTTCGGAAGGGAGGTAAAGCCGTGGGTCCCGTGTTGCACATTTACGGCACGATAAAGAACCTCAAGCCTGAAAAAAGAACCCTTTGAGCAAAATTTATCGGCCATTTTACGCCCTGGTTTGAATGGGACCCTGATGACCTGAGATGTTAAAGAACGTCTGTAAATAAACCAAAATAATACCAATGTGAGCTATGCAGATTGTTGACCGTGCCAGAATGATGACAATTTTCACAACGCAGAAATTTTTACATTTTTCAGACCGTATCTAGCACAGATATTAAATATCAAACTAATATTGTTTTTCGCCGTCGTGGCCTTCATCGTTGACTTTCCGAAAAGAAAATATTAGTATGGTTAAATTATTCCAACTGCTGGTGTTGCTGACACAATAAGAATATGACATTATCAGCGCCTTTATGTAAAAACGTTTTAAGAAAAATGCAATAAACGATAGAAGAGTAAAATTTCCGAAAACTACTTAGAAGCTCCTCCGATTTTCTGAACATCCGGAAGGGTATATTCCAATTTTATCTGAGTTTCGTATAACTTTTTATATCTTCTCTCACGAAAGAGGAAAACAGAATCTTTGGCAACTATGGAATAATCTGAGCTATATCTCCAATTGTTTTCCTTGGTTATGTAGAGGTAGCGCTTCAAGTGTTTTAGGGACTAGTGACAGTAGTAACTATGAAATTATATTTTCTAAAATATAATCTCTGCGCCAGTAGACTTTGTTCTCTGTATTGGGACTTGATGAAAGTGATTAATTAAACTTTTTTGACTTATTAAATGTGCTAATAATTAAAAATTAAGTATGGAATAAACGAAAAATAGGATTTCTATTAGTGAAAGCAGCTGGAAGAGAAAGAACTGCATTATAAAGACCGAATGATCTTAGATTTTCAAAATGTACTGCTAGAACCTTTAAAAAGCCATCTCAAGCGTAGGATGGAGGCACTCCATCCAAAAATTGCTCCTCTTTTCAGAACTATGAAAGCTCAAAGTGACGAATATTGTCGCTTAGCATTTCATTATTTGGCTAATGTTATTCCTTTTTACTCCTCCAAATAATATAAGTTTAGATTAAAAAAATAGTTTAAGAAAAATGGTTTATATACTTTGTCAAAGGAATGTTTTTCAATATTTTAAAAGTAACTGCATTGTATTATAGTTTAACTGTGCCTAAATTATAACTAATTATTAACTTCTAAGAGGATTTCGTCTGATAGAATTCTAAGGCAACTTACCAACACAATTTTAGGAATCCCTCAATAACAAATTCCTTAAATTCATACATTTCTCCCTAAGTTATCTAAAACGTATATCTGTAATAAGAAATCTGAAGCTGCAGAGAAATGCAACATTCTCCATTGTAAATAGTGTACCATAAATTTGTAACAAAGACCACCTAACTTCAAAGATGAATGAAACGTATTTCGATAAAACGCTTGTAACTTCGTTTCACTCCACCATCTATGCTTACCGCAAGAGGAAGATTACGTCAAACATTTCAATATTGATTAGAAACACAAGCAGCAAACTTCTGTAGGGAAGTTTTATGCAGCAATGGCTGTCAGAGCTGTCTGCTTGTTTCTGAAATACCGTTAAATTGTATGATCAGTTACCGCAATTTTGCATAGAACTTACAAACGTTTCTGCAGAAAGGTACCAGACACAGAGTTTCTTAAAATATTTGCTGACAAAATGTTCAGAAAAAGTAAGGTTTAAGTTCTGTTTTCTTAAGTGATTAACTTAATTTTTTTATTACTTCTGTTTAATTTGAAATTCAATTTTTATGCTAAAAGCTCGTTATAAAATAAGCATAAAATGAATTTAACAAAAATAATAACATACAGGTATTTAGACGCAAAGATAACAAATGAAGCTTAAAGAAAACAAAATGCATATTGCAGACGACCTGCTAAACTTATTTTACCTTAATTCTTACTTTTATTGGATGGAATATTATATTAGGTGAATAATCTGACCCTATTTTTTTAATTTATGCAACACGTCTAATGACAGATGCCCCTTGGGTCTATCTTAATCGTTCACTCTACTCTCACACATATACGTAGACAGAAGACGGCTTGAAAACTCAGTAAATAAGTGACTTAAGGGACAGAAGGTACTCGTGATATAAATTCATTCCAAAAACATAATACTCTCACACTCAGAACTGCACTGGTTTCTATGCATTTTATAAACTTTTATTCTACTGTCTACATTCGTATTTACTCCACGGAAACTCCCATTAAATGAGCTGCCTATCATATGCATCAAATATTAACATTATTTAAAACAAAATGGCTGACCTATTAAAAGCAGAAAGTGATGGCTGCAACAAATTTAAGACATGCCTTCATAATGGATATTGTACAGTCACATAAATGTTTATTAAATTAATAACTCAACTCCGGCATTATCTAGGCGTATATTTGTATGAAGGCGTAATAGCTTGCACCAAGTTAATATTGCTGTTAAAATTCCAAAAAGAGCTTAAAACAATATTAAAGGGCTATAATATGCAAGTAAAGCTTCTAGGTGAGAGCAGAGTTCCCGTAATATTCAGCTAGCATTGCGGTTTAATATATATATCGAGCAGATTCTGAAAATAACAATAATCAAAATAATTTGAAGTATGTTTATATCTTTGCCATTCTCTGAGAAATTACTCTTACAAAGTAAGTTTTCTAAACTTTACTCAGCTTTCTTATAGCTGATACTGCTTAAGAATACAATGCGTAAATGACGTGTTATGCAAATTTTGACCAATTATTTTCGGTGAAATTTTTGCTATATTAGTATTTCAAAATATATTTCATTCCTCTGCAGCTACCAATTTAATTAATATACACAATTATAAGACAATTTTCCTGGAGTATCTTTATTAGCTATTTCTGAAAAACGTTATAGTAATAATGACTTTCAAATGTTTAATAATAATAATAATAATAATAATAATAATAATAATAATAAAACTATCTTGACGTACACTTGAGATGCATATGTTATACATTACATATTGGCATTAAAGATAAATAATGGCTACCATATGTACTTTATTTTTTTTTCAGAGATCTATCCAAAAAAGCAAATTTACTAGTTTGTCATTTTATTCAGATTTGACCTAAAGAAACGTGTGCATTATTTTTTAATATACTGTAAGAATATAAACACACTTTCACTATAATTGTGAAAAAAAGAAATTTTAATAGAAAATAGTATATTTATACATAATATAGAGAGATCAAATACTATGTTTTAATGAAATTAATTTTAAAAACTTAAATGTTTCCGTTACATGTTATAATTTGAATTTGATCGTTATATGTTTCAGAATTAAGAAGTGTTTGATAAGCTGGATAAATAGTATATTTAGATAAAAATATAATAATAACATTTAATGAACTTAATTGGAACAACTCAATAAATGAATTATTGGTGGAGGAAATGCTGGCCGGTCAGAAAAAAAGTTATATACATAATCATTTTAGCTTTCAAAAGGCCGAAACGAAATCCGGCAACTTAATCCATGATGAAGAAACATTTAAAAATAAATAAAATAAAATAATTTATTTGGCAAACACAAATGGTGGTAGCCAAAATGGTCAAATCAAAAATAAAAATAATGTTAATTATTTTCAACGCTTCTTGAGCGTGCAATGTAAACTTTAATATGAGGAAAGGACTACAATGTTACTCTTGAAACAGCCGCTCTGCCCAAAAGCATGTTGAAATGATGATCCTGTTATGAGTCACTTCTTTTTATGCCACTAGAGGCAGTGTAGAGATCCGACCTAAAGGGAATGTCTTCTTTTGACGTGACAAAGGTTACGAGAGTTCCTGTCTGTGAAGATACCACCTGTCACATCTCATAGGAGTGCAGCTTTTTCTAGGTCAGTGGGAAGAAGCGGCATTTCAGCCCTTGCGTCATGTTTATGTTCCAAAAGTTTTTATTTTGTGAACCTATATGAGCGTGTTTAATCTTTTCGGTTATTCGGCTACATTTTTCTGAGAGTAATTAATTTCTACTCTTTTCCAATGTTATTTCTTCGGTCTTCAAAGTAATGTAACTGTAGTGTGAATTTATACATGGCACAGTAATATTTAATAAAATGTTAAACATATTAATTCTGGAGCAAAGTGACATAATTTAACTTTATTTAACTGGAAGTCTAGGTAACTATTAAGCTATTCACAATATTTCTACTGTTAAAAAGTTTGAGTCATAATGAACTGTACTTAATTTTTCCCCGTTTTTTTGGTTAAAGGTTCTAGAGAATGTATTAATTGCAAACTGTGTAATTATGCGATAATTACATTAGTAAACTACCTTCTCTTTATATAGGGTGTTTCATAAGTGATGGACAAATTGAAAGGATGAAAAACAGAGTAAATAAGAGTTTGTAAAAGAACCATTTGTGAGTTAACTGCGATTTTATGGTTAAACTATTTAAAGATTTTAGTCTGATTATGTGGTTTACGCATAAGTACACCGGCACATTTTTCTGCAATTACGTGTCACATTTAGTTGCAAGATTAGAACAATGATAAATGGGTCGAGGCAAGCCTAAACTTTGGCCTCCAAGATTACATGGTTTAGATTCTTTGATTATTGTGCCTGGGATGATCTAAAAAGCGTAGTTCAATGCTCTCCTGTTGAAACAGTTGAAGAACTGAAGCAGAGAATTGCCGGTGCTGTCGAAAATTAAGAAATGGACCGGGAAAGTTCGAAATAACTCCTGCAGTGGTTCAGTCAAAGTAAAGGGCGTTTGAAACCACACAAAGTGACTTGATTCAATCTGCACGTATGAATTTCTATTACAATTTTAAAATATTTATTTCAAACAAATATACAAAAGTATAGGCCTTCATATAATTACTAGAAAAGCTTGCATATAAAACAGTTAAACGTATCCTATTTTTCCAAATAGTTTTATATGTATATTAAACTTTCATTTCAAATTTAAAAAGTTTGATAAAAATTCCTTCTACTGGACAATAAAACTATACACGTTGTAAAAATAGAATTTAGAAGAAATAAGTATAGCTATTATCATCTTCAAATTTGATAAATTCTATCCACATTCTATGAAAAGTTATTAATGAAAAAAGATTAAAACAAAGTGTAATAATTTAATTAATACCACTCTTTAAAATAAATAATTCATGTGTTTGTGTTAAAATGTTGCTACATCCTGTTAGTAACTTATATCAGATAAGAAGGAAAAGTATATTGGTAAAGTGTGGAAAATTTTAGATTCATGAAATATGCAAAAAGAACAATTTCTCATGCAGGGTCTAAAGGAGAGGAGAGCTCGTTCTATAATATTTTATGAGTGTCGTCTTTCCCTTTTATATTTCTCATCGTATACTGATGTATCCAACAAGAAAATAGCTAAATACATTCCCTTCTTCTTCCCTAAATTATGATAAGAAAAACGTTCTCGTAAGGTAGAGTTGGTAATAATTTTGTGCTCCCTTATCTCTAGAAACATAAACTGAAGATTCTTATCATATTTTTAGTATTATACTTTCCTCGGTTCCTTTTCTTTTCTTTCGTCTGAACAAAATCTAAAAAGATTAAATATTTCCTTGGGTTATTTCAAAAGTATTATATTTTGTACTATTATTTTAGAAAAATTAGCATTTATTTACGTTTACAAATATAAGGTTTACAGCTTTTTATAGTGCATGGCACAATTTATTCAGAAAATTAACAAATAAAATAATATAAAAATAAAATACTGATTAGTGAAATACTGTAAAATAATGAAAGAATGAAACTTTAGAAATTTTGGCTAGGCTGGAATTCAAATTATGGATGTTCAGTCTTCCGTGTTGACGCCCTAACCAACTAACCTGCCGTGTCCTACTCCATGGACGGAACCATGAATCTCTATCGTCTGATTCTATTTATCCCGGAGATCTCCCTAGGGTCTTGTTTATTGTGAAAGATATAATGCTACGAGTACTTTTAACCCAGGCTTGTAATGTATCCACCATATATGTAGGGGTTAATTTATATATAGAAATAATTTTTTCACACTAATCGTATGTCGTATGTTGAGAAGGAAGAATCATACTTGAAACATTTGTCACAGCAAGGATTCGAACAAGGGATCTTCAGCCTTCTGATTCGCCTCTTAAGGAATAAATATATCTAAGTAGAGAAGACCTTAAAGAGGTCTCCGGGATATAGAGATCAGTTGAGAGAGGTTCATAATTCCGTGTGCTTGGAGGAGAAAAAGTAACCCAATTGGTTATAGAGTCGTTTTCATTTAAACAAAAAATAGTTTCTGAAACTTTACTGCAAGCGTTTAAATACTGAAAGCTCTCTCGGTAACAAATGTTATTCTAATTTACTTCAATTCTATTCTAATTTTCCTTATCTAAATAAATTCACATCCTAAGTTTGGAACATCTTTCGTGTTCTCCCAGTTCATTGTTTATATCAGTTGTACTCTAACGCTGTAATCATAGTTCGAGAACCGCAACTTTACAGCATTATTGCTTACAGAATGTACAACATATTTAATTTTCTAGATACCTGTGTTAAAATCAAAATTATTGTAATATTCAAAATAATGGAATTGGTATCTAATAAGTATATTGAATTAAAACTATAATGATACTCCAATGCAATGAAAGCAAGCAAAAACAAAAACAAAACAAAAAAAAAAGTTTCGTTGAAAAGACTTCAATTCATAGCAGAAAAATCGTCGGTGCTGGTATGTAGTGGTAACCATACATTCCTCCTAAATCCAAGATCGCGAGTTCGATCCCGGCCAGGACCGATACATTTTTTCGGGCGTAAAAATCCTAAGTATGGCTTCCTTCGGAAGGGAAATAAAGCCGTGGTTCCAGTGTTGTACATTTACGGTACGAAAAAGAACCTCAAGGCTGAAAGAAGAGGCCTCTGAGCAAAATATGTCGGCCGTTTCACGCCCTGAATTGAATTGAACGCTGATGATCTGAGATTTTAAAGAGCGTCCGTAAACAAACCAAACCAAACATAGTAGAAAAATCAGCGATTCAATTGACATGTAGGAATATTTAAAAATAATGTTTAAGAAAGTTCTCTGCTTTATTTTGTTGATTTGTACGCGTATTTAGGCTTTACGACTGGCGTTGATCCAGTAAAATGTAAATTCCGGGCTTATAGGTGCGTGATCAGTCGATGAGTTCACCTGACGTTTCCTGTCTAGTTACAATTAGAGTTTTATGCCCATCGACACTGGCCGAGATTGAACCCGCGATCTCGGGTCTACGAGGCAAGTATGCTTACAATAGACCACCAGGACCGACCTTACTTTTTCGAGTAGTTGCTCAGGAACAATAAGGCATGTTCGGTAGATCACGGATTCCTGTTTCAAATCAAATGATTAATTTATATTGTTACATAGCCCTGAAGCTAAATACCAGGTAGAATATTTCTTCTCACCTCCAAGAAAATTAAGATCCATAAGCGAAGTAAACATTACACATTTTACAAAATACTCATGGTAAACGAAATACCATGTGTTGTGGTTGCACATCTTGTAGTACAAGATGTATCGTAGCCTTTTGGTACAAAATAAATTTTTGAATTCGCATTTTGTTTACAGCTCACAATAAACAACCTATTTCAGTTTACCCTGAATTTTAATGTATGCATATCAGTTTGTTTCTAGAATGTTAATCTTAACTCTATTTTTAAATAAAATACCTATTTGCAGTGAAACCTGGGACAATTTTGGGGTTAAAATGGTTTGTGAAGTTAGGGTCGGAAATATTTCGATCTTGTCCATTCTTGTCCAGTGTCTCGCATTTGTGCTTAAGCCCCCTCTAATAACATCTCTGAAAGGGATCAGGTGAGGGAACACCGGGCGGACGGGCACTGAAGCCGGGCATAGATGAAATCTTTAACATTGTTTCCGCAAAGGTTCCTTCTACAATAAGTTCGAGTTCCTTAAAGGGTGATTCCATATATGACAATAGGACATAAATCTTTTTCCCTAAGCGCAAGCCATATCACACCGCACCAGCCCACCTAGCTCTGATACTTTCGACCCTGTAACGGAACCAATGGAATAATATGAAATGGGGAAGTAGAAAGTTCTTGGAAAGAAATGATCCATCCCAGGATTCGTCAAAGAAACTTGGGGAAATCGCGAAAAAACCCTAAGTTCAGGATGGTCGGACCCAAGGAATTTGAACCCAGGATTTTTCACATGCAAGTTTCAAATGTTACCTTCTGAGCGATCTCGCAGGATATGGAAAAGTTTAGTTTCTGTATATCGGAAGAATTTGTGTAACAATGTAATTTAATCAGTATGTAACAACAATTGCTCAGCAAGGAGTATTTGTAAGAAAGGTATTATTTTCGCAATGAAAAAAGCAGCAAGAAAGGTTGGTATACATAACTCACTGGATACAACAGACATTTGTAAATAACGCAGGGATTGGAAATTTTATTAGTAAATTAAATATTCGTTTTTATAATATACAAAACATTTTAATTATTTGTAGAGTTAAAATAAAAAAGTAGTTTTATGATGAACTTTCTCAAAAAATTATACATAGGTGTCCTTAAAAACAATATGATCAAACTGATGACAATGTAGGGCAACGAAAGCAATATATAGAGGAACCACCACTCCATCTGGTAGACAGAATGTGAACCAATGGCTGCTTCAGGTTTCACATGATCGGTAACCAGATTTTCGGATAATACCGATATTCTCAGAGCGGCAATAAATAGCCAATTAAACAAAGTACATTTACTTAAATATTTCAAAATATAGTAGTAGCTACGAATTTTCTAAAAGGTTTACTGCCTCACCAAATCGATATTTTGCACACAGCGACGATGGCTTTGTATTTCGGCATCATATTTAGCCGCGCGTTATGTCACAGTATGTGTCAGTGTGCTTGAAAGTGAAGTGTGGTGTAAAATATAAAATTACTATTTTGTTTTAAAAGCAATGGCCATTATCATGTTTTACATTAAATATGACCAAAATAGATAAGAGGCACTGCATTGTGAGTCATGTAAAATTGAGGGCTGTCAGGAAAACTCATCTGGTGTGAAAAACCATTTAAAGTTTGACGCGACGCGTTAATTCCAGTAGATAGCTTCTCCAGAGCCTGTTGTGTTTTGTAATAGTACGTTGTTGTTGTGTATGTTTTATAACCTGACAGTGACGCGTGATAATATCGCCTCAAAGTGTGTCGAACTCCTGCGTAGCTACATCAGTAATGAGCACTTTCACTCAAATCTATGCGGAGATTTCAGGAAATTTAACGTGTTCTACCTGAGAAACAGGCATCTTTTGATATTAGACATATCGTGCTATTCAATTGTTTGAGTTCGTGGCTACGGCAACCAATGATTGTGCGCGTGTTAGTGCGGCCCACTCAAAGTCGATTAATTATAATAGCGCGCGGTATCTGCTAAGAGCGAAGTGTTCTATTCCATCCCAATACGTGTGTTTGCTGATCGAGTCACAGTCCGGAGGTTTAGTGAAGAATGACAACTCTTTATTTATTATAAGCTTATAAAAACGCATCAACTGTTCCTGTTGTGGAGTATGTACAGAAAAACTTACTGAAGTTGATAACCTAGCAAGGGTACAATTCGTGTAATAGTCATACAGGATACGTGTTGAACAAGAGAACTGATGATAGCGGAAAAAACGAGAATCGCCAGTACAATAGTACAACGAGCAACAAAGTTATAAACTTAGTTAACATGAAGATACTAGAAGTACAAATAAGACACAAAAACACAGTAAACGGTGATTTTCTCTCTATCTTTAATTTAAGCTGAATGTTTTTAGAAATGATTGCAATTGGGAAAAAATTCTATTGTTTGGTTTTGTATGTTAATAGTGCAAATTATTCTTCATTTAGAGGAATAGTCATGTTTCTAATTCGCTTTGCTAGTTTCAGATTGGATTGGATTGACTATTGGGACCGGAGGAGGACACTTCGTTACTTCACACTGTTTGTTCAATGACTGCCTATGTCCACGCTGGGAGCATCTCAGGGAAGAAAAGGGAGTCGAGAGAGTCACCGGGCGTCCAGAACCAGGCGACGGTCGGGCATTACTCCTAATGAACTGTCGAAGTTGCTTGTGGTTTTAATTCCCATGTAGAGAAGAAGGAGAACATTTTGGTATTTCAGTCTTGCTTAAGGGCTGTCTGTTTGCGCTAATGCTCCAGTGGGAGGACTTTCGGGAGTAAGAGATGAGGTGAGGGAGACACCGGGCGGCTGGGCTGGTGATTATTTCCTGATAAAACACACTAGCGGCAAGGAAGCTCATCCAAGAAGACATCGGGGCAGAAACATTTGCAAAGCGCAAAAACCACGTTCACACAGCCACAGTTCATCTCGCCCGGCCCTTCGAATAAAATGAGAAAGGAAATGTTCATCTCAGCATTCGTCTAAGCAAGATAGACATGAAAAACCCCAAGGTCCCAACATATATAGACCCAAGCTCTTGCAAATGCGAGCTTTACCGCCACCCTGCTCGGTAATTCCGCCGTCTTAAACGAACATGAGAGTGAGATAGTAAGTTATTACAGTCTTTCTAACCTAAATGCTTCAGCCTGCAGTACAATCTAAAAAGTCGTCTGTATAAATATTGCGATACTATGCTCTTGACAGTATATGCACGGTATAAGTGGCGTATCAATAAATCTGTCCGCCCCCTAATTCGGAACGCTAGACCTTGACTGTTGATAAAGTGGTAGGTTAACTACAAATCAATAACGGTTTCCACAACCTCCAAAAAATGAGCTCTTCAAGCGCGATATATTTGGCCTCATATTGATTCGTGTAAATAACAAAGTTACTGCTATTGAGAATAGTCTCATTTGTAACAATTCGTCTTTTACTACTAACGATATAACTTTTTCCAGTCTCGCTCATAAAGATTTATAGTAAAACCACTTGGGAATAAACTGAAAGTGAACTTATTAACAAATAGTTTTAACAGGAGCACAAATAAAACATAAAATTTACATGTACAATTGAAACTACATCTGCAATGACTTTTCTGTTATTAATACTTCAACTATATTTATTGGAATGAAGCATTATAAAATATATAAAGCTCTATTAGATTGTTCAAAAAGTAGCGGCGGTTTTGTGTCTTTAATATCAATAAGTGACTATTCAGTTAATTATTAATGTCATCAATTTAAATAACAAACTTCAGCGTAAATACAGAGCAGCCTTTGTTACAAGTTCACAGTAATGCCGTGCTTAAACTTACGGAATGAAATAAATTTCAGCATTGTGATACATAACTAGGGCACTGCTATATAAAATGGCTCCAACCATTCTGGAAAGGGTGCGTCATGTCCTTTCTGATGCAAAAATTCTTATTCCAAGATAATCGAATAATTTCACTATTTGCAAGAAAATTTTGTGCTTAACAAAAAAGCTAAAGTCAGAATAGAACTCATTGCAGAGACAAGAAACAGGCAAATTCAAGACCAGCCACCAACCCCGAAATAATTCAAAAGGTTAAAGTCCTAAACTCGGGTCCGAATCCTGCTACACAGAGAACCATTTCATTGAACGTAAAATAAACGATATGGTTCAATGGGCGCCTGCTTTAACCCGCACTCTTTGGATGATAAGGAGAGAGAAACAAACATTTTCCCCTTCTTACAGTGATACTACTATTAAATTACCTGATACATCCCCAGTGGGTTTCTGTGCATTCGGGTTATTGAAATTGACTCTTGGAAGAAGACCGCGATCTGTGAACGATCTATTGAAAGCTTGCCAAAAGATATCTCATTTTCTTAGCTGTGGCTCGTTATTAGAAAATGTTCCTCAGTATATTCCAAAGATGCTCGAAACGTTGATAAAATATTGGGTGAATACGCTGACGTAATGTTTCATTGATCATGCCATTTAATTTCTACAGGGTTCTTCCGGGACGTATCGCCAGACAAATATATATATATTCTTTTTATATTGCCCAATGATGTTTTTTTTTTATCTTGCAACTTTTTATACATTTTTAAAAAATGTTGGAGTGCTACCCAATGGTAAAGTTTTGCCAGTATTTAGAGCATTTTAAGGAATTAAACCAGTCGCAGACCCACAACCTTCCTCTAGTGCATAATGTTTCAACAAAGTCAAGCCATTTGTCGATTTTTTGCCATTTTATAGAGATTTCTCTTATCACAAAACGATAATTGTTCCCTTCCGCAGGAGTAGTAATCACAGACTTCATATTGATGAAGTTTCTAATACTCAATACATGTGGGATCCATTTATCACGGTTCTGTAATTCGACAGATATTCGGCTCAGTTGAGATATCCTTTGTGTTTCTCGTCTTCAAGACTATGTCGCTTAGCAGTGCATACGGCTGTGCTTATTTTCCTCTCACTTCCGCAATATTTTGAGTAAGTTGCGGAGCATTATATCTAATTAAGCTATGCGTGCAATTTTGTTCCCAAATTTAAGGGCAATATAACAAAATATTCGGTCAGTAACAAGATGGTAAGACAAAAGGGAAAAGGAAAGATTTGTATACATTTTAATACAAGTTGTAGGTAGCACTGGTACAAATAATATTATATATATTACATATTTCACAGTATAAGTTTAAAACTAATAATATAAAAAGAGTCATTCATTCCCAAATAATATTAAAAATGAAAATGTTATCCATATCTTTATCTTTAAACATCAAAGTATCCAACGAAATGAATAAGTGTTAACTACTTGCCAACCAAAACGATTAGCATATTTCAAGGTTTCCCAAAGTCTCGAAAACAAATGTGCTTCCACGAGGAACTTGCAATTAACCACTTTATAATTTTAAAATTTTAAAAATAAATCTCATATGTTCAGCAATAAATAAACGTAATATTGCTTCAGTTTTCATATAATCATAAATAGATATCACATAAGAGCAGTTAATTTAAAGCACCAATATTAAACAATGTTCTCAGCTGATAAACGCTAACTTAAAAAGAAAAGCATTAATAGATACATTGCCTGGAAATTCTTACAAGATAAGAGAACTTAAAGCATATACATTTAAAAATATTTTCGGGGGAATAAATAACAGAAACAGACTAAATTTGTCAATGGCTGTACTAATATTGACTCTGAGAATGGACTGTGAACCGACAGGTTAGAAGGCTAATTAAAACAGACGATATGAAAAATTTAAGGTACATGATTGGAAAAATCATTTACGCCAGGTGGAAAATTACAGCCGGAAGGTACGAAAATACGAGACTATTTTCAATTTAAATCCCTAATTACAAGGAAAACGAAAAACATGTTGTGCACATGTCTATACAGGCGCAGATTAAAACATTATGCTAACATAAAGAAAAATAAAATGAAAAATGTACTATAAATTGGCGAAAAGGTCACTGGTGTCTACACTATCAAAACGTTTAATTTGTACTTGTCTTAGAAAACTCTCCCCTTTGTATCAGATAATATGTCCCCAAATTTCATAATTTATTTTATATTTTTAAAACAGACAGAAAAACTAACATAAACACCTATCAAATATGTAGAACTGCAATGCTTATGAGAATAAAACATGTGTAACAAATATACGAAAGTCCATAAGTTTCCGCCCTTGCCGGTAAGGATTATCGCCTTTACAAAACCCTTATCTGGTGTCATACCTTATCTGTTAAGTAAATAATTGCAGCTGTAACTTCCGCTGCACTGTGTTCGGTTGTTCAGCCATAGTTGCATAAAGAACGCTATGTGCAGAAGATTGTGACATGTTCAAAATGGAGTTTCGAGCTGTTATTAAGTTCTTCACAAAAGAAGCAATTACCCCTAATGAAATTAAACAGCGATTGGACGGTGTATTTGGGGAAGCATCCCCAATGCTTCGAGAAAGTATTGAAGACGAAGAGTGTGCAGATTAGCCCTTGGAGGTGCTCACTCCTGAAAACATCGCTCTTATGGAAGGAGAAATCATGGAAGACCGGCGGCTCAAAGTTACAGAAATAGCAGCAACGTTGAGCCTTTCTAAAACAACAGTTCTTCGAATTATTCATGAACATTTAAATATAAATAAGGTTAATGCAAGATGGGTGTCTTCTTTTCTCAGTACAAAAGCAGCAACGAATCATCTGTTGTCAGGCAATTTGGAGCTCTGTCGTGGCAACGAAAGAAAAGTTCTACAAGCCATTGTTATAGGAGATGAAATTATGGTTCTCTACTATAATCCCTTGTCCAAAAGAGAATCAATGGAGGGGCGTAAAACTGGCGAAGCACCACCTCTAAAGGTCAAGGTCACCATGTCAACCAAGAAGATCATGGCTACAATCTTTTTGGACTGTGAAGAAATACTCTTTATTGACTTCAAGGAGAGGAACACCACAGCAAATGGGGAGTGCTAAGTCGGCCTACTGCACAGACTACCTGCTTCCATCAAAGAGAAAAGGGGAGGAAAGCTGAGTGGTGTTGTGCGCCTTCTTCATGACAACGCGCATGTGCACACAGCTCTTGTTGCAAAGGAAGCGTGAAGAAATGTGGCTTAAGGAGATCGACCATCCACCCTATAGCCCAGATCTACCTCCCAATAACTATTTATTCTTCTCAAAGCTCAAGAAGGACCTTCGAGGAAGGACATTTAAGTGTGACGAAAAAGTGATGGATGCTGTTTATGCACATTTTGAAGATAAAACTTCTGTCTATTTTGGAGAGGGGGGTTGAAATGTTAATTCAAAGATGTGAGAAGTGTATTGCAGTAACTATATTGAAAAGTGAAATATAGTTTTTGTCTTTATCATACCTAGAAAATGGTTAGGCCGGAAACTTATGGACCTAACCTCGTATGTACTAAAAAATCACTTCTTATATTCAATGGGCTAATATATGCGCTTGTTTTGATTGTCACAAAGCCAGAATTAAAAAAAAAAAAAAAAAAAAAAAAAAAGTAACACTGTACTACTCGCATCTATTTCTCGAAACAGCGTCATTTATTTATTTATTTATTTATTTATTTATTTTCGCTTTGAGTCTCATAAAGGCCAGTTAGAGGAGATCGACTCATGGGCGTAAGAGCCGTGAAACTGGTTGATGTTTCTCTTTTTTATGATAAATATGAGTACAACTCAAGCAAGAACGTTAAGATTGGCTGAGGCCCGTCACGCTTGTCACACATTAATTATGGGTACCGAGTAACATATATGAGAATTAACTTTCGAAGCAAAATATTCATTATAAAATTGATGTTGTACATGCTCTACAGACTTTGCTTTTATCAACCATAATTTTATGCATATTAATTGTTCTCTCACCCTGGCTGGATATCAAACATTAGTACGAAAGGAAGAATCAAACTTTAAAAATTCGAACCACATTATCTTCAGCCTTCCGTGCTGGCTCTCTATGCAACTACCGTATCTCTCTCATGTGATTTTGTATATCCCGGAGACCTCCTTAATGTTTTCCCTACTATGAGAAATTCATATATTGTATTTATAACCATACTTTTGAACCAGGTTTCTAGTTACACTACCATCTATGTAGATGATAATTACGAGTGTATGGAAATTGTTCTTTTACACAAGCTGTTTGTATTGTATTGGTATCTTTTTACCAGAAATGTGTAATCTAGAAGTTATGGAAGAGCGTTTATGATAAACTTCCTATACACACTGCCTGCAAGTTGTTGCGGTAGATCACGGTTTACCAGGTATTCTAATGTACAGAACAATCAAATCGGAAGTTTAAATACTTTTATTTGGGTAACAAGAGCAAAACTTATTCAGAAGTGTCTAAATAGTTTTCCTTAGCAGCTAAGGGCCATCTTCAATGTAAAATTTCAATTATTTATCTTTGTAATATAAGTATTTTAATTATATCTCATAAACCAGTCATTTCCAGAATTATGTTTGTATAGCTATTGTTTGTTGTTTTAACCAATAAGAATTTATTCCCAAAATTTTGTATAAATATTCAAAGAAAACTCTTAACGTAATGTGATAACATTGATTTACTAACAAGTATTTGTTCTAATTGAAGCATTCATAAGTGAACATTTCTATGAAACGCTGTAGTTACTTGGAACGACATATGGTGGTGCTCAACGATATTGCTTGTTCATTTGCCGGCCTGTTTTTCTAACTTTCATCCGTTCAAGGGACAGTAGAATGAGAGTGCGGGAATGAAAGAGTGGCACAGCAGGATGGGAGAGGAACTGTGGTTGACAGTGATTTATTTATGCCCCAGTATGGTGACACAATTTTAACCGGGCAGGAAGTGAAAGAGACTGTATGCACTACCTCTGGTTAGAAGTAACATCATGAATATAAATACTTGAGGGACCTCACATACATTTTCAAAGTGCGTATTTGTCTTCTTTCTTTTAAGGGACCTAGTTATGAGTCACTTCTAACTAGGCCTTACAGAATGTTAAAGGACAAATTACCTAAGCAGAATGCAACTGCCAAGGATATATTAATATGTATGTGTTTTATTCTCTTCGTTATTTTTTCTACCATTTTACGGTTTTCGTCACTCTTTCAATCTGCTCCTTCAAATCTTGATGATATCTAAGCAGATATTTAGGGTAAATATACCCAAGTGTGCAAAATTGAAACACTTCATTTTATTTTTGTAATTGTTTTGAATATGTACAACGATTTCGAGTCTTGTTTAACATTTTACTAAAAAAATGTGAAAGTTTGATATCCTTACAGATTATTCATTTCACAAACCCTTATAGAAAAAAAAGTCCACTTCAAATGAAATACCTTACATTCATTGTCACCTAAGCACAACTTAAAAATGCGTGCTTATACACACACCTTTATGAATAAATAAATAAATATACACCCACTTCCATGTGCATAGTCTCAGACTCGAAGAGCCCGTCTCTCCAACAAAGCATTTCTAATTCCAGGTACTTGCATGAAAAAGGTACATGGGGGGTCATGTAAATTTTTATTGACAAAATTATTTTCAGTACCATTTGCTTTTACATTCCTAATACTTTGTAAGTAGCTTACGGGTGCTCTGTGTGCAGCATGCTACAGTTATCCCCAAACCAGTTTCGATCTATCTTAGTGTCTACAGTCATAGCACTTTGATACCTCAATGAAATCTTTTCCGTGGTTCTTCACTAACAGCATTAAGGTCTTCGTGAAGTTCAAATAAAAATGCAGAAATTGCACCTTTAAACTGAATGAACTAAACACAGCATGTCACGCTTAAATAGCCAATAAAAGAAATTACTTTAACTTAAAAAAGATGTATTTATACTAGAATCTTGCTAGTTGTGTAACAATTGTCCTAAAGATTGAGATTGATAAATTAATAATAAACTGTTAATTTTGTAAAGCCATAGCTATGTCAAAGATTGAGCACAGGTTAGCAGAAACGAAGTTCGTGAAGCATGCGCGACTTCCATTTGGTCAAGAATACACACAGTCTTCAAAGACATGAACTCATTCCTGACTAAAAATAATGACCTGAGATACAAAGTTCAAGCAAACTGGAAATTTGTTGCCGAAAACTGATAAGCGTTCTAAAAAAAACTTTCTGAACAAAACATTAAACGCAATCAAGCCTGATTTACCATAAACCCATGAAAATTAATCTGAAAAGTTGGTTTGTAACTCCAGCTTGCTCGCAGCTCATAACTTTGTGCCCGAAAGCTTCTATTTGTGAGCATATAAAGTTTAAATATTACAGGATAAAGACAAAATTCTGGTTTATGTTGCGAGTGCCTTGAACATGCGTTCTTCTAAAGAGTTAAATTCTCACATACCAGGAAAAATAAACTTTGCATGCAGGCACGCAGTTTCCTTCGAAACAATGGATTGGCAGAGAATCCGAAACAACAGCTTGGCTGCAAAGGTCAGCTGATCTAACATCCTTGGATGTTTTCTTATGTGAATGCGTAAAGGATCAAGTCAGCAGCTGACCTAAATGATTTGCAGCACAGCCTTACAATTCAAATTATCATTATTTATGTAGGTTGACAAAAGGCTTGACATCTGCCGTGCTATAGATGGCAGTCAAGTTGAAATCTATTGAAGATTAAATTGCAACTTTTAATGTGCCAGAAAATGATTAGTTTTAATTAAATGTGTTTACTGCCAACAGGCATAACCATTTGTTTCATTAGTGTTTTGCATATCCTGTATATAAATTTAATCACCATGTTTTGTACTGTACTCTTATGCCCGAGTGCACCAACCTCGATTATTACCAGCTTTTCGACAGGTAATACCGCAGTATAAGGAAAAAACCTTGCACCATTGATTTTGCTTCCTCACATACCGCAGTGTCGTTACTCTTAAATGTGCAATATTTTTGCTATCATTACAACCCTGGACGATGTTAATACTGCTAAGCAAGCCGTGATAATTTTGTTGTATGTTTGAGTTTAACGTGGAAAATTTAGCAATAAGGTATTCAAGAGCGCTGAATTTTAGTGAGCTCTAGAAGTTTGTGCTTTTAGATATATCAAAGAGTACAAAACAGTTATAGAACGTAAAAAGAATGGTGGAGTGAGTTAAAAGAAAAAGCAAAAGACCTGGGAAAGATTTCCCGTGAGGTTTGAATCACTTGCCTCAGTACATTTAATGAAATATAACTCTTTCTGTTACTGAAGAGCTCGCTTTTCACCGTTGCAAAGGACTCGATTCCCACATAAGTGCAGTCCAGATTAACCCAATACAGCTCCAATGCACTTAACTCTAAAATAGAACGTACAATTGATTTTTCGCAATCTTCTGTGACAAGTTCTTCAAATGATGCCGGTCGTCGCGTGTTACTCTCTCATTATGCTCAATTGTTTGTATATGTCGAAGATTTAACATGTTTGTATCATCTTTGCCGGTCCTGGTGGTGTAGTGGTAACCATACTTGCTTCCTAAACGCAAGGTTCAAACCCGGTCAGGATCGATGGATATTTTCGGGCGTAAAAACCGCAAGACTTCCTTTGGAAGGGAAGTAAAGCCGTGGGTATCATTTCGTGCATTTACGGTACGAAAAAGAACCTCAAACCTGAAAAAAGAGGTCTCTGAGCAAAATTTATCGGTCGTTTCACGCCCTGAATAGAATGGAACGCTAATGAACTAAGATGTTAAAGATCGTCCATAAAAGAAAGAAAGAAGGAAAGAAAGAAAGAAAGAAAGAAAGAACGAAAGAAAGAACGAAAGAAAAGAAGTTTAATCGATAAGCTCATTTTTGTAAAGAAAACCGCTGCTTTTTCACTTTACCTCTGATTGACGAGCGGTAAATATTTTAGCACAGTAAAATGTTGGCACAGCCGAAACCGAGTTTGGTGTATATGACTTTAGCAGGGTAAAGCTGAAACTACCACGATATACTGAAAAACCGGTCATTAGAGTAGGAAACTTTTATTTCCCAGACATCTCTGTTCAACTCCTGCTTTAATTATGAATTTATTGATTTTAAGCTTGAGTCAAGATTAAAATCAATATTTAAATAAGGGAAAAAGAAGGCCAAAAATGTTTGCCATGATAGTTTTCGCAGCACTTCGTTTAGTATGGTATTTCAAAATTATACATTTTGAATAGATTTATGAAATCATTTACACATCCCAAATTGTCCTTATTTTTTATTATTTCCACTTCCAAGTCATTTCGTCGCGTAAATTTACTTCTTCTAAGCCATGCCCTAGTTCTCTGCTGTTAAAATCACGAGAGTCCTCACAAATAATAGAAATAGCAAAACCTAATACCACCGTCAAATTCTAAGCAAATTTAATTCTGTTTTATGTAGAAAATTATTTACAATGATAACACATCGCGTAAATCAAAGCGTTATAGTACATACCGTTCAACAGTTCAGAACAAATAGAGCCTTTGAACTAATAAGAACTTGAGCATGTGTGGACAGTGATTTGTAAAATTATCACAAGTAATATCACAAGAGGATCTCGGATTGCCGATAAATTCACGAACGTAGTGAGTCTGGAAAGCTCAGACCCTCGAGTGATATTTGTTAGGACTTTTCACGGATGAAATAAGAATTTAAATATAATTTCCGTAAATTAGGCTTATAGCATTACTTAACTTTTCAAGCCATCTAGCAAAGACGAATGTCTTTTGTAAGCAATGCCAATAGAGAAGAGCCAAATACGTGTTTGAGTCTATTTCATGAACAGAATAAGAATATATATAATGTTTGAAATTCGCGCATGGATTATTAACAATTGTATAAAATGTTATACTTATGAATATCTACTTATTCAGAACCCGTGAGGACGAAATAAACGAAAATCGACTATTACAATCGCTACTGTTCGATGTACTAAGACCAGCTGAGAAAAACATTTTACCATTCTGAACAACGTGCTAATTAAGATTTGTGATTGCATTGTTACATGATTTACAAAATGATTTCAGACCGTTTGGCCGAATACGCCTGAACAATTGCTTAAGTGAATACATATTAAGTTTGTTAAATTTACAATTACTGACAATACAGAAAAGTGATCAGTGATGCGTGCTCAGGAATTATATAGTGGAAGTACAGAATTGACTGCACTGACCACAAGACAAATGCATGTCGCATGATAAAAACACATTTTATATATATATATATATATATATATATATAATCGCTAATTTCACTGAGATATCCGGTAGGATTTGTCAAAATTCAACATTTTGTTTCGTTTCATTGGTTGATTTTAATATGATGTCACATAAGTGAAATGGTCTACGTAAACGTAAATACATATCCAGCTGTCCTCTTTCTACCTCGTGCCTTCATCAAAGTGTACATTTACGAAAGCTTGTAATAAATACGAGTGTTAAAAGGATAAATGTTCTCATTACTTTTAGAAAAGAAGTGCTTACACTTTTTGCGAGCAAAATAAAAATAAAAATAAATAAGAAAACTGAGAAATAAAACACACCGTTAGAATACGACTAACAAACCATAGCGAAAGCAAAGGGATACTAAGAAAATTACCAAAAGCTCCTTAGTTGAAACAAACTTATTACTTATAGATATAGAAACATGTTTATAAGAAAAGGCAGACAACACAAACACATTCCTAACACCCTCCAATATCATGAAAATATAAGTAGTACTCTACTTATCTGGAGTATTCATCTTTTAACTGTTTTAAAACAGAGCATTGTAATTTTTTAATCACAACTACAATTTAAAACGGTTTTCACGTATATGAAAAAGTCTGGCTACACTAAAGGATCGATCTCTACCGTAGACGTTTTGTGTGTTATGTTGTTTATTTCCGGCCAACACTATGCATCAAGTTGCATGTTCCAGCCGACATTAACCGACGAATTCTATAGCACCAGGCACTCCCGTATGAACAAAGAACAGCTGGAACAAACGCTGACATCTGTCTATATGGAGGGAACCAGACACTACCAGCCATTTAACGATGAGGATTTCATCGTCGTCATACCACTATGATTAGGCCCTTCGGCCTCTTCCGGTGTAATCACATAGAGTTCATTTCTCTCTAGATCATCAGGAATCTCATCCCCCTTTGGACTTATATCGAAAAGTTTTATTTTCTGTAGTCTTTTGTTACTTACGCTTAATTTCTGCAGGGTTCAATTACATTGCCCATTTCTGCACGTGTACTAATTCTTGTAGTGTGCTATGTTGTTTACGTGATTCAGTTAGTGTGCGCCCTTTGAGAAAGCTAAACGTTTCATTTTAACACCTTGCCTTTGCCCTTCGCATACTTGAATCACATAAATGTATTTCTGTTAGCTTTAAATATTTCAAGATTGTTATTAATTTCATTTTCCCCCTTCAATACGTTCTACCAATAGCTGCACATATCACTTTAACTAGTACATAGAACTCATATACACGTCTGTGTGGGTCATTGGCTAAAGAAGTCACCAAGAGAAAGTCTTCAGCAAGCTAACACGAAAGGACCAGTTATTTAGTCAAATTACTTCATCGTAATAAGATATTACCTGAATATAAAATAAAATATATTAGTAAGAGAAATTATTCATTATTTTCTTCAATAATACTTCTTCAATATGTACAATGATGAACATTTATTGCTAAAATATTCAGAAAAAGGCTAAAAGATTAAAATCATACCAAAATGTTCTTTATATCGTCTAATGAGGTTAGTATTTAGTTCCATAATAGATAACTTTTGCTTTTAACTGCATACCTATAGTTTTATAAATAGCACTCAAAATGAAGTTTGCAACATACCTATAAAGTATAAATGGTTACAACTATCACGGATACTATTCGTATGCACAAAGAAATTGCCTTACCAGAGGTGAAAAGCAAAACTTTTACAATGCTCGTCAATGTCTGAATAAAATGTCCATGAACCAAAATCAGCATAAATGTAAGCAAGACATCAAAACAGTTCACAATTAATTTAGGACTGCCAGATTGCTCAGAACTTTCAGAGCATTATATTGTTCATTTATCATTGAACATTTAATTGTTTTGTTGGAAGAAGTTCATCTAGGATTAGTACATGTATGAAGGGGTAGTACAATGCCCTACTAAAAATATCTAAAATAGCGATTCTCAAATAAAGTAATTGTTCCTATGAGCCAATAACCTGGTCTGCCCATCCATTGAGCCCAATGCATTGGAAGTTTACTTATGGCAACATTTAAAATTTATTGTTTATTCAGCACATAACAATAGCACTGACATTTTATGTTATCATGTCAGTACGTATAGAAGAAGGAATCAGAAGTAATGAGAGAGTTAAACTATCTGTGATGAGGCACTTGAATTACATGCCATTATGACCGTTTGGACGTTATTTTTCAAACCTTGCATGGGTGGTTTGTAAAAAGAATGTTTAAGTAAAGCGTCGTCCAATGAAAGTAAGCTTTTTATAATGGTGTGTTTGTTGTAAGTAATATAAAAATATAGGTTACATATCAATAATATATAGTCGCCTTCTCTATTGAAGAAAGTGTTTCAGCGCGCCACTAGATTATGAATACCATGAGCGAAGAATTGCTTGTTGGGTATTTAACTATTCATCAAGGACATCACGGTGCTCAGCATAGTTGGCAAATGTTTGTGCATTGCATAACAGACATCAATAACCAAGCATGTGGTTCATTTGTGAATAAATGTCGGTTTCATTAACTCGTTCTCCTACAAAAATTGAATAAGTGCTCGCTAAGCATATATGCACAAACCCATATTGATGACTGTACCAATACAGGATGTTTCTGTACATGAAAACAGAACGCTACATCCTCACACAATTCCATTTCTTCATAATACATAGTGCTATCTAACGGGGCAAACATAAAGATCAATGTATTGAGGAACGGCGCTACTGCAAATGTCTTAGTTTCATTTGAGCAACCCTTACAAAAAACTAAGCGACATAGACAAATCACTGGAATTCGTTTTTGCATATTTTAAATTCCCCCACTATTTCCTACCAACAATAGCATCTATATATTTCCATGATTACATAAAGTAATTTAATAACTTTCCTAACTGTTATTTTTACGTAAATTATCCATCTATTTCGACCTGCCATTTTGAAACATATCCTATTTTCAAATAGTTCTGAGTCTGCACTTTTTCACACTCTTCTTCATATAAAGTCTTTGTATGTGTTTAAGCACTGGTTAAGGGATTAATGCCTCAATTGCGTGAATAGATTTTTTAATCTATTGAAGACTGGTACAATTTTTATGTTATTCTAATAACATTTGTTGATAGTTAAAATTTAATTCTAAAATGTTCCCCAGTCCCTGTTTTGACATAAACATTATATATTAATTTTATTTTTAAATAAATACTAAGTTTAACTACTGCTTTTAACTATTTTCGTTTTTATATTATTTACTAATCTAATTTATTTCCATGACATAATCACATAAAGGTTGAATGAAGTATTTCAGCCATTATACTTCCTTATTGAAGGAAAATTAATGATAAATTTTAACTTCATATATTTCAGTGTTAAAAAACATTGTAAGACAATATATGTGTGTGTGTGTTGTTTTCTGATATTCAAGACGTGATCTCTACACTGTAAAAAAGGATACTTAACTATCCGAAATATCATGTGAATGATGCGACATCATTATTATTTTTATTTTAATGGATCGTGCGTGCGCACGCGTGTGTTTTTCAAACATTTCGGTTACTTGCTGTATATATACAGCAAATGCATATATATTACATTTTAAAGACACATACATATATCGATTATCTTAAAATTTAGAAGGCAATCATATTTTATATATACTACTTGTCTTCAAAATGCAATCAGGGAAACTTTTTAAGTCCAAATATTAGCATTAAGCGAGTTGGAAAACTGCAGGAACACGTTCGTATTAAATATTTTGTGACTTAAGGCTTAATCATAAACTATTTCGTTAAAGGATATAACACTTAAAATTATATGTGTTGAGTTAAATTAAATGTTGAATTGAAATGACGAAAGGAGATGTTGTTTTTATTTATTATAAATTATTCTGTGTGTCTACGTGTGATAAAACGTTTAATATAACCAACTACCGATCATTAATTTCAATATAGCATATACTTTTCTGATATCTCTACCAGAGAAATCTTTTATTAAGTTGAAAAGCAGTGATGAAGGCAAAGTACAGCAACAGATGTGATGGTTTTAATAATTTCCTAGCGACTTCTAAATATTTGATTTAGAGTCCTTGGAGGTATCCTGATCTTGTAGCATTGTTGTAAAATTACCCAGAGATGCACTTTATTTCATAACAGTCCAATGGAGTTGCAATCTGACTTTTGGGACAACCAAGCCATATCTTTCAGCACCTCTGCTTTTCTTAATGAAAGGTATACAAATCTATGTTTAGAAGTGTTATCTTCTACAATCGGAAACATTTCCATAAGAGATGCAATCCAGATATATTGATTACATGAAAATGAAGAATTTCATGTTATTGTTTCTGATCCACTCTTCTTTCAGTTTTTATCCTAGAACAATATCCCTAATTGACCCCCGCCGTGTTTAACGTTAGCACAAAGTAATGGTTGAAAACCTCTTTTCCTTTACATTGGTGAACATAAATTCTTCTCCTGATACCAAAACTTTCATATTTGGATTTATCTGAGACAAGTACTTTAAGCCGTTCAGCAAATGTCTATGTTGATTGTTGCCTGCTCAATGGTTTACCTTCTGTGTGTTAATATACTTTAGTAGTAGTTTCCTTATTGTCACACGTCTCTTTAAATCTATTTTTGAAAATCTCCATTTTTATTGCAGCAACATATAGTTTTCTGTACATTTCTTTAAGTTTGCAGATATTTGAAGTGTAGCTATAAACACGTTCCTTTTATTCATTTTTAAATAGTGTTTAACGCCTATTTTTACTACTGAGGCACTATCAGGTGGCGGATACCGAGGATACTTGAAATGACAAATTGGGAAAGAATTTGTTTTAAAGAAGGAAACGTTCCAGGACTATGTTTAGAGTACCTTACCAGCATTCGCCACTTATGAGAAATGAGAAAAACCTGGAAAAACCTCAGTCAGGGAAGACGGTCATGGCGGGATTCGAACCGCTCACGAGTACTCGCCTTAACGACCTCGGCTACCCGTGGTGGTGTTCCTTTTAGTGATAAATGTAATGAATATATTATCAGTTGTTGTAGTCTTCCCAGGTTATCCCGTTCGGGGTAAATATTTGTTACCAGAATTTATACGGCAGGCAAGGGTTTATTGCACTCCACCAGTAGATAAGCCCCTGACGAATCGGAAAATCTACCTTCCTCAATGCTACAATTACAGCACGTGTTTCTCAGTGCAAGAAATAAGCCCTTATATAATTAAATCCACATAATAATATGTAAAATAATGCGTTTTAACTTATTTAAATGTTATTTAATGACTGGAGGTGTATATAGTTCAGGTTTACTATTTAAAATGTTCCGTTTTCATTCTAGTTAGGCTGTGAAAAAGTAAGATTTTGTGTTGGAAATCGACCAGAAAACAATAACTTTTGTTTTATTGGCCATTCTCTCAAACTTATGCTACTCAAACACATAGCTTATCTCTACTGTTTAAGCAATCATTAAGATGAGCTATTCAGGCATGTAACACTTGTTGCGTAATATATGGCAACAGGTATTGCAATAAATCAATCTTCTGTCTACTCCATGCTGTATGTTGTGGAGCAAGCATCCCTTGAAGAAAAGTAAAACAACTGAGAGATAAACGCGAGCTAGTTAGCGTTGAACAGCTGCCAGTTTGCAATTCATACATTTCAGTCTTAGCTAGAAGGGGGGTGCTTGCAATGTAAGGCAATTAGCATTGAAATTGTTTTTAACCAGAAATCTGCAGAATACCTAAGGATACCAGGAGTGTAAAATGTATAATATCGCATTAAAATATCTTATCAACTTTAAAAGATTTAGCACCTCGTTGGTGCTGCTGCATTAGAAAACTGGGTAGCACATCTCTCTTCAGGATGTCAAAATATTCACGTCTATAGAATAGCCATGGAAAATGTGTACTCACACTGTGGTGGTGATGGAGGATCTAAAATGTTGCATTTTATTTTAAAAAAAAACTGAGAAAACAGATTAATTTTTCACATGTGAATAAAATGTGGCTTTCCCTATGGATTATATGTTCTTCTTTGTGAACAATATTTGCAATAATTGAAAAATATTACCGTGAAGAATATTTGTACCGTTTCTGATAGACATTTAAAATATTTAAATGTAAAACTTGGGAGTAAATGAGGATATTAATAAACAATAAGGTCACCAATATATATATTTAACTGAATTCAGAGCTGTTTGGAAAGGACAGTTGAATTGCATAATTTTAAATATTCCAGTACTTTTTTTTTTTTGAAAGACAATGTTTCTGTAAGCCTAAAATCCTATTTTAAAAATTTCGAAAACCTAAATCCCAAATTAAAAATGTTCAATTCTTAATTCCGATTTATTAGAATTTAAAATACTAATGAAAATTGAGTTTTTCGAAAATATTTCTTCTGAGACTATAACGTATAACTTTTGATTATTTCACTTATGTGACATCATCATAAAATTGACATGAAATGAAGCAACATTTTGAATTTTGACAAATCACAGCGCGATATCGCAGTGAAATTATCGTAAAGTTTTACCAAATCCCGTTACCATGCGAAGTACATTTACTTTCTGGTCAGTGTAGTCAACTCTATACCCTCACTATAATTCCTAAGCATGTATCAACACTGTGTGGAGTCAGCTAAACTTATTTTGTAATCTGTTTTCTTTTTCTCAGTTGGTATTAATAATTCGAACGGAAGTCATTGTAATAGTCAATTTTCATCTATTTCAGTCTCACGGTTTCTTAATAGACATGTATTCATAAACAAGTATAACATGTTATACAATTCTTAATATTCTATGCGCGAATTTCCTATATATATATATATATATTACTTTTATTCTCATTCTATTCATGAAATAGCCTTAAACCCGTATTAACTATTGACATGTTACAAAATGGCTTAAAAAGGTTAAGTATTCATAATACCAATATACAATTTTGTAACCAAGATAAGCTAAATTATATTTAAATTCTTATTTTATTCATGAAATAGTCCTAATAAATATCGCTCGAGCGTATGAAGTTTCTATATAAATGCACTCACTAAGTTCGTGAATTTATCGGCAATTTCAGACCCTCTTATGATATTACTTGTGATAATTTTTTTCTTAATTGTTATAAGGTATAAAACAATGGAATACTTATTTCAGTGTCGCCACCTTCCGGATTAGTTCCTGGTCTTCTCAAAATTCCTAGAACATTTGGTTAAAAGTATTGATGTTCACTTTGAATGTACCATCAAGAAACCATTCGTGACTAGTCATAAAGATCTGTGTGTTTTCTTTTCTTCAAAAATAAGTAACTCTAATTTCTTGCCTTTATTCCTCATATAAAAATCATAGTGTAAAACCTTTCAATCTGAAGGGTTTCGGTGTGCCTTTCGGAAATTCCGAACAATTCTTGAAGTAGTGTAGAATTGGCTGGTTAATCACATAGTCTCTCTTTTTAATGATAGATTTTTAAAAATTCTCTCTTTCAAGTAAAAAGCTTAAAACACTAAACGATACTCTTTGCAAGTATCTTAGTATCTTAGCAAAGTATCTTAGCTGGTACAATATCTGAATGTTCGAAACACGTTTTAAGTTTTGTCTAGCATCTTATGTTCTGCTTCTTTTCGATTTGGGGGATGGAAGTGAAGTGATTGCTTTTGAACTGTTAGATTTTGAACATTTTTGATGGTAAGTAATTGCTCATGCCGATCAGTATCGGTATAGTTTCTTCCGTGATCGAGGCCTACTTTTATACCAGTCACATCCATTTAATAAGAGCAGCTTCAATCCTTCTCCTACTGACGAAAAATATTTTGGATTTCTCTTGTATTTGCACCATATTAATTTAATTTTGTGCCAAAAATAATTTTTTTCTTATACCGAATAGATTTTGTTAGCCAATCTTTTTTCTTTGTAACGAGATTGGCAGAAAGTGTTAGCTGTTATTCTTTAGCCATGCTACTAATTTAGGTTATTCAGCAAACGAATGATGCTCTTTATTTTCAGCGATTATTTATAAAAGATTATGAAACGAGTGATTGGCAAAATAATAACTTAAAACCTAGCCTTATAAAGCACCGTTTTACCTACATACACGAGTATTTAGTATAAAAAATGGATGCAATGCATTTTCAGAAAAAGTTTCTTAATTGAAAGTATTAGATCGGAAAAATATCCTTTCGGATAAGCGTTCTTTCGAAATAATGCCTTCCGGAAGACGGTCGGAAAAGCATTTTGCTACCTATCAAGACTGCTGAAAAACACAAGGTATTCAAGTTTAGCTAGTTAAGTTTGGGATACAGTGAAGTTAACTTGTGAATTTGGAAGCATATTTAAGGATTACAAATCATTTGATTATTTATCTTTATTAAAAAACATTCAGCTTTTCAATAGTGCTTAAGGTCCGTTTGCACTACTGAGGTATCACAAGCGATTGACGCTGATACGTGGGATGAAATTATAAATTGGGAAAGGTTATTTCAGGAAAGAAGTATACCAGACGAAGGAAAACTCTCCAGGAATTGCCATTTATTAGTACTGAGGAAAATCTGGGGGAAAAAATAATAAAAAAACTCAGTCAGGAAGGGCCGTCCTGGCGGAATCGAAAAACCGATTTCCCATTCACGAGCCTGAAGAGTTCAAAGGCTACATTCAAATGGAATAAGCCAATATGAAATTTAATCAGTATTAAAAGCTACTTTGATAAATGAATTCCACTATATTATTCATACATTCCAAGCGACCAGCTCGAAATGTGCAATACGTAGCAGGTGTTTTTAGTCATGTTTTGTATAACTAATCTTTGTGAGTTTATGTTCTTCATGGTGGTTAATAAGAACTTCCAATAAAGATGGTGCATATCATCAATATTCGTAACAGCAGCAACATAAGATCTAAATAACAGCCGGGGGGGGGGTGCTAAATCTGATTCACAGAAAGCTGTTCTGGGAAGAATAATCTCATAAAATATGTCAAAGTGGCACCATTTTATGATAGCGTATCACTGTTTATAAGAAAAGAAGTTGCTTGTGGCAGAGAAGAGAACACTTACTAGAGCCTTCATCCTTTTACAAAGTGCATTAAATTTAAAATTGTTTTTATAGTTCCATTTTACAGAAATGTTATTCCTGTTAAAAGTATACATAATCTAAAAATACACCAATTTCCTCTACAATACAGTGCTAGATTAAAACTTCTCTCAATATTTTATGCTACTTTCAAAACTCTGTTGAAATTAACTTCTCATTGTCAGAGTATTTGGTATTATCACCCTCGACCATTATCATGTAACTCATACTGCAGTACGAGGAGGAGGAGAAGGAGAAGTATATTTAGGAGAAGTGTATAGGAAAAGTATATTTAGGCATAGCTGAAATCGAAAAAGTAGGAGTAACTTGTTTATGTTCTTTTGGTTTGAAATGTACGATTTGAAAATTTAAATCATTCTATAAAATATAGGGAAAATATTACACATACTCACACACACACAATAATTTCATCACGACTCATTACTTATCGTATCAGACGGTGGCCCATTGGGTGTCGATATTTCGACAAGGAGTGGATAATGCGGAAGACTGGCCACATGCAGGTCCCTAAATGCATTACATTGGTTTGATTCAATCAATGCTAGAGGTGGATCGGCGATAAATATTGAGGGAGTTATTTGGAGGAATCGAAACCAGTCCCAATACAATATTTTAATAGGGCGCTGCTTGTCATATATAAAATAAACGCCTTGGTCACAAATGTACCGCGTCTTCTAACAGTATATATATAGTCGTTATTTTCTTTCTACCCTAGTAGAACTAAATGTTAACAATAACATGCACTTAATTTTACTTATGGTAAGAAAGTGTTTTGTTATTTAAAATGAATTTGGCACTATATATCTTTAATATTTAAGATTTCGATTTAGGTATGAGATTTAGTTTCGAACAACCAAGGCCTTAGATTGTACTAATGGGGAACATTTTCCATACAGAATGAAATCTAAAATCTGAAACTGAAATCACCTGCACCAATGGCAAGAACTACTAGTAGTTCGACTAATTTTCCAACTAACTCTGCATTTTTCTTTTCTTCTTCCTGCTTGATGATATTGTCAATTCAAATTTAGCTCGAATTGGATTTATTTACTAATTATCAGCATGTTTTCTTTTAAAAAGTGATCACATTAAAGTTCTTACTTTATTAAATTTAAATAAGCTGGCTTTTCTAAATCGATTTGTGATTCAGAAATATTAGTTACTGAGTGAATAAATTATTGGCACTAATGAGTTTTTATGCACTCAAATTCTAACTATAAGACATAAACATACTGTACAAAAACTGCAAGAAACACCGAAAAATATCATTATTATGAAAATACCATGGAGTATTACAAATAGTATATAACATATATCAATACACAAGTATGAAACCCAATATATATTATAATATAGAAACATGCATACACACTATGCACGAATTAATGACTTCATTTAAAATCTAGTTAACTGCTAGTTTAAATTATTTTAATTTAGGGGACCATCCTTAAAGACTGCAGAGGTCAATGTGTTCCAGTAATTTAAATTTTTCTAACAAAAGAAAAGTTTATACTATCCGTTTTATATTTTATATCCTTAATTTTAATCAATTATCATTACTTTGATATGTGCCATTTTTCTCCAACTCTCTTCCATGCATCGAATCCTTTCTATATCAATGATTACAGCCTATTCCATTTTAATCTGATTTCTATGAGATATCGTTCTAATTATTTTACTTTTTCGAAACCAAAAGTCCTATCTTTTTTTATATCTTAGCAGCGCCTCTGAACGTTTTAAAAGTTTAGGCTATAAGAATCCCAACATTTTCTCTCGAATTTAATTTTCGGTAATTCTAATGACTAAGCATCGAAATTCTTAAGAACTTGGCATCATATTAAATACTCTCAAAATATTTGGTTAATACAAACAAAGCAAAAATAAAGCTATGAGCCATCGCCCGGCAGTTAAACAAGAAATAATGAGTGCAAGACGTAAGGGAAGAGGGTGGTGCAGCTCGTAATTTATTGTACCTCTCACAACTGCTGTCTACAGTCCAGTACCAACATAACTTCATTTCGCTCGTTCCGGTTGTAGTACTTGGAAACTCCAATGTCCACTAATGACACAAAAAGGCCTTTCCTTCGAAGAAGAAATGGCTAAACATACTCATACAAAAATATTTTTATAATATATACACCATAAATATATACATGCTAGAATGTTGCTCTATTCCTACTTTAACGTGAACAAATGTAATATTTGAAAATTTTCAGTATATTTGTTAGAATAAACAACTGTACTTTTCAGTGTAGAAACTAAGATACTTAAGATTTATGATGCATATAATTTGAGATTTTAATTTCATTATTTAAAAATGTAATAACTAAACATAGCCTTCTTCTATTTCTCTTTCACGCAGAAGAGGGCATATTTTGAGACTCGAGCTCAGCCTGAACTCAGAACTTAAAATTTTTAAACTTTTTTTTAAATATAAGGGTTCCCATCTAAGGTTTTTATTGTAGTCCCGTTGCTTTAATATGCTTTGTGTTTTCTCCCATAGATGGCACTGTGTATTAGGAAAACCTGGTATTGTCTTAATGGGTAGATTATGTTTTCCTAAGCAGAATTACACTGAATGTTATGGTACCAATATGGATATGGATTCGTCTAAACATACCAATGAGCATTATTCAATTTTTGAAGACAGGGAGTGTGATGGAGGTGCTGAAATGTGTTATCAGATGACCATGTATGAGATTGAATAAGTGCTGCACAATACACAAAGTTCGCTAAATATACTGAGCTTCATGATACCCTTGAAGATTGGTTCCGCGGTCAAAATGGACTTCCTATATATTATTATAGTGAAGTGTTGGGACACTTGCTTTAACAGATAGTTCGATAATGTACGAAGGCCGGTCGTATTATCTTCAAGAACGAAGATATATACGGTCAAGGGTCTTGGTCCGGGATTTACTCATTCTCCACAGGCACCACACAAATTGACACGTTACTTCCAATGATGTATGAACTGGTGCACACCATGATGGTAGAACTCTTCAATTTGGCTACTGAAGAACTACTCCATCTCTCGTATCACTTCGTTGTCGTCCGAGAAACCCCTGCCACTCAGTGGGGACTTCATATGGGGAAAGAGGAAGCAGTCACTGGGTGCCTTCGGGTGAATTTGGAGGATGGGTAAAATTTCATTCTCAAAGCAATTGCACGCATCACTGGCTGATGTGAAGGACGTGCTGACGAGTTGTACAGCAAAGGAAATCCCGTGGACAGCTTCCAGCTGCATTTTTTAATGATTGCTTCTCGTAATCTCAGAAAGTCCTAGTTGTATTTCCTAGTTATTGTTTCACTCTTACTGGTATAATTTGTCAACAGCACACCATGGAATCACAAAAAAGCTGAACACGACCTTGCCAGATGCTGTATGTGCCTTCGCGTCCTGCGGTTGAATCTGCGTGTTTCCATTGCTTGCTCTGCTTCTCGTCTTAAGATCATAATGATACACCCAACATTCATTCATCGTGATCAGGCGCTCATGAAAGTGATCAAGATCAGTCGTGGAAAGCTGCAACATTTCGACTACTGCTTCCTTTCGACGCTATTTTTGCTCAGGCGTAAACAAGAGCAGTATCTATCAGACGGTGACCTTTGTCGTATGCAAAACGTTGCGAATTATGTTTATCACTGAACCACGGCTAATGCGCACATTCTGCACTATTGCCTGATCAGAAATGCGACGGTCTTCAAACACTAGGATCTCCATTTGCGCCGTAATGTCCGGTTTCTTCGTGAGAGATGGGCGGCCACTTCTTGGCATCTTCCATCCTCCACGCTCGTTTGTCCCCATTGCGCCGCTTAACCACAGAGCAATATCTTTATAAACGGCAATCAACTCAGCAGGAATTTCCTTGCATATTTTTTTCCTTTCAAAAACAGGAAACGAATAACCATACGAGCTCCCGAGTTCTCAAGAGAGTGCACGATCTTGGAAATTGCACTCTAGCGGCGTTTTGAGTATAATAGCGCTGTAAAATTTAAATGATGAAACTACAGGGAAGTATGAAGTTATTCTTTATTGTTAAAACCGATAACACGAACTTTGTGGCCGCCTCTCGTATAGGGATATATTTGGCCCATATATCACCAATGCTTGTGTATATTCACATATTCCAGTCATTAAACCATTACAGACAAATCAGAGTGTCTCATTTTTATCTGAATACGAGGCCTCATCAACTTCATCGCTAATGCTCGTTCTGCAGGTCGTACCAATCAGTAGGCATGATATGTATTTGACTTGCATCGTTTGGCTATGCAGAGTAAGCAAATATGGTGGTTCCTAACCTGTCAAAAGTGGATCAACGTATTATGATAACGGAGGGCTGTTAACCCAGTAAAATTCAATGCCGTGAATGGTCGAAGACAACAGTGAATGATTGGGCACGCATTTTTCGACAGAACCTCAGCAATTGGCGGACCTTTCATGCCCTTTGTAGAATAAAGTGTTGATTGGCAAAGTCTGTTCGCAATGGGGCCCGCAAATGCTAATTGAGACGTATAAAAAACAGAGTAAGCGTTTGAGTCTGCAACACCATCACTGGTAGGCGGAAGAAGTTGATAATTTCCTCCTCCCGCATAGTGACCCTAAAGCCCTGACCTATCATTTTCGACTTTAACGTATTCGGAAGGCTCAAGAAATTTCTGTAGAGGAAACTCTTCCAAAATGATAATGAAGTCAAAGCTGCGGTGCGGAAATGGTTCACGCTGTAAACACTTTCCGTCTTTTTGGGGGGTATCAGACATGCGCGTCTGAATGTCCACAGTGACTTGATCCTCTTCTTCTTCACATTGCCTCATTTTTACTTTGTAAATATTTTTGCTTCTGTTTGCGATTAAATTGTAATTAATTGTATGGTTTAAGTTATTAAATAGTCCAAACGAATTTGAGTTGATCATGACTCATAAAATCCTTGCTCAAAAATGCTGGTATCGCCAAGTGCTAATCTGGATTTCGACAAGCTTATGTTGTGCTATTAAATATGAATGTGGTAGTGACTTTTTTATTTAGTTTATTTACGAACTCTCTTTAGTATCTCAGGTCATCAGCGTCTCATTCAATTCAGGGCGTGAAACTGTCGATAAATTTTCCCCTGAAACATTTTTCCAGGCTTCAGGTTCTTTTACGAGCCGTAAATGTACGACACGGGACCCACGGCTTTACTTCCCTTCTGAAGCCATACTTAGGAGTTTTACCCCCGAAAAAATCCATCAGTCCTGGCTGGGATCGAACCCGCATTCTTAGATATGCGGCAAGTATGATTACCTCTCCACCATCTAGACCGACAAATGTGTCAGAAGCAAACATGGATTCACTAAACCATGCGCTATTTTAAATACAAAACCGATCTAGATACTTTCTGTACACATGTTTAAGCTATTGCGGGCTACATGCGGCACTTTGCACACGGGTTATATAAACTGTGCTTCTATTATCTTCTTTTTTTTCCACTCCAGCTATATATAAGTATTGACGAATGTATAAAATGTCTTCCGTTTTTTATTTCTTTATTTTATTATAGCAGGGCCATAAACAGAGATGACATTGGCTTTCTTTTGTAGTGTTGGCAGGGAAAGAAAAGAGCAAATTATATTTGCTACTGGAATTACATTTTCTCAAAGCTTTATAGCACAGAACACATTTCTGTTTTCGGACAAAGAATCTTAACGACTATATTTAGCTCATTAATTTCAGGAGAGACAAATAATAAAGTTAATATTTACCCAGCTGATTTGTATGCCTATTTATAGACAATACATTACTAGTCCTCAAATGTGAATTAAAGATTAAAACTCTAAAAGTATTAATGAAAAATAAGCAATAGGTCAGCACGTTTTGTTGTTCGCGTTATAGGAAACATTAATATATGTCTTCAAATGTACTCTTGAAATATCCTCAATATATTTTAACTGCAAAGGATGAAGTGATGAAACATGTTCCACTAAATCAGGTGAGCAATCGAGAGAGGAAGTAGGAAGAGGAGGGGATTAAATGTAGACTAATTCCAAGATACGAGTACTAATTTATTGTACCATTAATAACCACTGGTGTTCCCATGGGCACGAGAAGGTAGGTTTCCTTACCTTAAGGAATTATGTCCGTACTAAAACCAGGTCTCTGATCTCTAGTTCGTGCTATATTACTCTGTTCCGGCCCTTACCTCTGTTCAACCGAATGAGCCAATTGTCTTTGGACTGTAACGCGGTAATAATTTCCGATATCGTGGACGCGCTCCCATATAGCAATTACAGAGATGACACTGCATTAGTGATTATGCAGATTTTATATTACCAATGTATACATTACTAAAAATAAACATTTAAAATAATGTATTCACCGACAGTAAAAATTGTGAAAGTATTTTCTTTTTTCTTTTTTTTTTCAAAAACTTGCACATCAGCTTAAGGACCTATGAACAACTAGCTGGTATTCTCTATGAAGGCAATGTTCTTTCAGGATATGTGCAATATTTCATTTTTTAAAGTTCCTCACATATAAGCCTCGCACGCGTTAGGGATCTAGGAATACATACATTCCTAATGATTATTATATCCTTAAACGTTGTATCACTTTGTCCATGGTATTGTTAGCTATTCGTACTTTAGCAGAATCCTGCTGGAAGAAGGTAAAACTATTCTACCTCCCCAATGCATAAATAAAAAATAAAAAAAATGTTGTTCGCATATTTATGAACATAATTATTCAACAAATATTATATGCACAAAGAGTTTGGTGCATACAGCACTATTATCACTATATGTGTAACAGAGAAACCGAGACTAAAAGAATAATCTTGCCTCTGAAAGCAAAAGTCGGCGCCTCCACCACTATGTCTCGACAAATCTCTGTGGATTTTAGCTGTGTTTATCTGTACCGAGATTAATATGAACAATGAGGAAGTAGCTCAATAGGAATTTTGGTAGAGTTTTGTACAGAAAGTTCCTTAGCACAATACTAGAACTGTTCATTAAAGTAATATTCAAAACTGAGTGAAATACAGATAATAAATAGTAACAAGGGCTCTTTCCTTGCCTTTGGGAATGCAATGCGAAGACCAAAGAACTGATGAAGACCGATGATAGTGTTTCACGGGGTTCTAGATCAAGATCGACAAAGTCGCTCATCTTGTTCCTCCTATCTCGGTCCGGCATGCTACGTTTTTCTCTAGTATTTCTCTCTTATAACCCATTTTAACAGGATATTAACCGGAAGTGGCTGTGTTAGTTCCCCTCCCTTCGGTGAAAAGTTAATTCATTTGTTTTTATTCTTACCCTAGACCATAAATAATTTTAAAGTAAAAATGGCATCATTGAACCATCCATAACATAATTTTGATCCAGGATGTAAATTATTAATGTGCTTTATGTGGCTAAATGTTTCCCTGAATAAGATTAACAAACCAATTTATGGAAACTGCACCCATCCAGTTGTTCTTATGTGACAACCAGGACGTGATAGGCGATTTTATTGCCAGTTAAATATTTTTATGCAACATTGTGTCTCTAGGTCCTTGCTGTATGATTTCCATCCCTACATATATTCATTTTAAAAAATATCAATTAATCAAACATTTCATCCATAAACTACATTAAACTATTTTACCTATTCATATCGTCTTTCATAGCTAGGCAAAGTGGTTGGTTACTAAGTAGGGTTCAAGGCAAAACAACCATTCCACAACAAGATGCACATTTTGGCCTGAGCATGTGACAATATAAATTAATATTAGTAGACTCCATTGTACGGGAGTATCAGCATGAAGAATGAATAATCTTATTCAGAGCAGATAACTGCAAATTCAGAGTAATACCAAAAAGATGCGACATTATTACTTTAGCTTTTTACAAAGTTAGTTTACGCAGTTGAGAGCTCGGATCAACATTTCTGATCTGGCAATGCGTTTTATTTCTTGACTATTTTGTTACCTCAGCCCCAGTTATCCTACTCTCTGAAATGTTTGTGCGAGAACAAATCGTATAGTCAACTTATCTAGTGATACTGGATGATAAAAGAAATCAGGAAATTGACATAAAGTCACTTCCACTCCATTGCAATGCCACGTCATCTCAGAGAAAGCATAGATAATGCGCTGATGCCATATAGTACATGATCCACATTTGACTGTATTTTCTCTATCATATTAATTTAGTGCTTGTAATAAACCTCATCTATTGTGACAGAATGAAATATTGTACGAGTTCATAAGTTACAATAACGCCTCCACACCGATAGAAAATGTATATTGGTGCTTTACTTCTATCGTTGTGAGAGAATTGAATTTGTTCATATTTGTGTGAATGATGTAGAGCATGGTTGTTTGTAGATGTGATTTGTGTCACTAAACCAATGTTTATATTTGTAATGTTTACCTTTGCGACTGTAAGCATAAATCTATTGTAATGAATGTTTATTTTACTGTGTTTTGCATTCTTAGCAGCTACCACCCGGCCTAGGCAATATTTGCAGTTAATACGTAAATATAATTATACTTATTAAAATACTTGCAATATTTCGCACAACTGTACATCGCCTTTCATTGCTGAGCAAAGTTTGGTTACTTAGTATAGCTGAAGTCAAAATAAACATTCAATCACAAGATGCGCCGAGGCAAGATATCAAGTAAAGACAAGGATGGCGGGAGAACTAGATTAATGTTATGAGGTTAATAGAAATTGACAAGCAATATTATTTGCATTTCTGTCTTATTCAATATGAGCACTTTATATAAGATAATTACTGCGGTATTCTTTCTATAAGATTGCTTTCTGAAATGGTTAAGAGGAGTAAATAATTTATAAGTGTTAAATTAAAAGTTCCACAAACCGCTTTATAACGCCACAGAGCATGTTGTATTACCGGGTAACAAGAACATAATTAACAATATTTGAAGTGTCATTACCAAAGGATGTGATACCAAATTATTTGGCTACATTTCAACAATTTAATTCTTGGTAATGGATAATAAACTTGAAATGAACTAGCAAAAAGACATCAAATATGGAGATTAAAGTGTCTTGACCTTAAGGGAATCTTTAAAGGTAAGCGGGGCAGAAATTTCGAGAAAGTAGCCTAAGTTGACTAAGAATATAAAATAAACATGCCTAAAAAGAATTACAGTCTCCTATTATGATGGCGTATAACCTCTCAACATCTAGGATGTTGGTGATATTGACATAAACGTTGAATTGTCAAAGCGTCAGTTGGTTCACAGTATCAACGAATTCTTCAAATGCTTTGAAATTATCTGAATAGAAGAGACTGGCTTTAATCCAGTACCGCAATGAGTAAGTATTGGCTCTGGGGGTAATGTGAGTCTGGAATTTTTTCTTTGTAAGCACTAATTATGAATGGGGCTTTGTTAAAAGTTTTCTTGGTACTGGATATTAATTTTCCACATCAGGAAAACTTCCCCTTATTACTTACGCTACTCTATGTAGTGCATGTAAATACACATAACATGAAAAATGCTTTTGATGCTGAAGCAACTTTTAACATGTAAGTTGCAGCACCTGAAAGTAGAACCCTAAACTTCAGTTCGCTGCCTCCTTCTGATCAAAGTCATTTCAGAGCGTCGCTCACGAAGAGAGCAGTAGAATGATTGTTTTTTCTAAAATCCTGCATGCGTCAAGTACGTTTTCGTGGTTCTTCTTTACATAGTTTCACTAAGAAATTTGCCACATGACGGCCATAGGTATATTTAGTTTTGTCTACTATCCATACGGGAGAAAGCCATTTAAATGGTTGCGAATTGCTAAAATTGCTGCGGAGTAGCATCTGTCTAGATAATTTTTTTCTCAGGGTAGATTCGTCAGGAATAGCATTATAACAATATATTTCCCAGAAACTGCCAAACTTGTGGTTACTGAGTGAATTCCACGGTATATTTTTGGCTGTAAGGGCTACACGTAAATCACTGAATATGTATATATATATATATATATATATATATATATATATATATCGTGAAGTAGAAGGAACTTGTGCCAGTGGTGTATGTGCTGCTTGGTAAATATGTGCTGAATTAACTCTAGAACATGCTTATTGCAAACGATAAAATAAATAACTTTATTGTCCATAGTGAAATCCGGATCTACATATTCTTTAAAGCGTTGTTTTAAAAGCGAACTACTAGACAACTTTTCTTTGGGCATTATAATATGACCTTAACCTTACAGAACACGAACAGCATCAGATCAGCGGGTCAGGTTTGAGCTGCATGGTGATGTAATATAAATAAGGGAAATGGAATGAGAAATTCCCCTGGAACATCATATGATTTTGTTGCAACCGCACTAGTGAGGTCCTTATGGGTGTTTCCAGTAAGGATTTTTTATTCGGTCACCAATGGATAAAATTTTTAATTTTAAAATAAAAAAATTAAAAGGATGTTATTACATGTTCGATACATGGAAGAATGATACAATATCGGAAGTTTGCAATTTAATGTAATATAAAACTTTACATGGAAGCAAAGAAGAACATGAAACATATTGCTAAACTTAATTTCATATCATAAGAAAAAACAAACTAAATATGCCTTTTCTCACAAATCCGGTGTCTAATTATTACACGCTCCAATGTCAATCAAGTTAATTCTTATCAAATGGGTTAGACGCCGATATCTAACGGAGATATATCTTTAGTTCCCTATCACATGTTTTTGTATTTAGATTTAGGATTTCTATTTTATTGTACTAGAATATCTTGTTACTAATCATATCTCGTACAAGCATATAGATTTTGAATGAGTAACCAAAGTTCACAATTAATATGTTAAAAAAACTATATATTACTGAAAAACTTCCCTGAAAGAGTGATACACTCTTGCTACAAAAAAATGTAAAACATATTTTTTAGAGCTCCTCAGAATTGTTTCGTTATATTTACTGATTCGTTAGGACAATTTTACAGTAATGCAATAACATAATGTAATTCAGTTTTCCATTCCTTTTTGGATCATTTATACTGCATACATGCCTTGTTTAAACATTAGAATATTTGGGTTATTGTTGAACTGTAATAAACATTATCGTTTGGCAATACCTAAAAAGTACGAATAGGCCTTATGTAAAAGTAACAGGAAACGCTTTCGGTGTTAGCAAAGAGGTTTATATCTTGGTTCTAATCGTCAGAATTAATAAGGAATGGAGAAAATTATTTTCCATTAATTAGTACATAAGAGACTGTGTATGAATCTCGACTTCTGTTAAGTACAACCAAAGTATTCCTTATATAAGAGGACAATTGCACGGGTTTATCGGAACATATACGGTAGGATTGCATGACCCAGACTATATCTGTACGTAAATTAGCGGGAAGGGTTCCTGCAGATAAATCCTTCCCATATAATCGCATTAGTATCCATTAATACTTTATAATTAACGAGATGGTCTGATATCCGCTCAAGTCAAAATAAAAAAGGAAACAAAAACTAAACGAATTCCTGTTGTGCTTTGACTAGTATTCAGCTGTAGACATGGGAAACATTATTCATTTGGTTTTTGTTCCAACCTCTGGTTCTTGCGGATATGGGTGGCACATGTTTCAGCAGATTAAAAAAAAAGAGAGCCAGAAAAACATTAAAACGAGCGTTGTTCTTTGAAATGCTGTTATAATAAACAATAATATGTTATGACCTTACAATTAGAGAGCTTCACCATTTAAGGTCAACTTAATTTTTCTTAACTCTTGGTAACCACAACTTTAATTTTTCTCTTTACAGTATCACATTTTAGTTACACAAATGTTGTTTCTTCTACTAACAGTGTTATAGATAATAATTGATGGAATATATTATTAAACTTTTCTCTTCCTGTACACTCAGTCAAAATATGTTTATTTCCTCATTATTTTTCTTCCATGGTCGGTCCTAGTGGTGTAGTGGTAACCATATTTGCCTTCTAAACTCAAGATCGCGGGGTTCATACCCGGCCAGGATCGATGTATTTTGTCGGCCGTTTCACACCCTGAATTGAATGGGACGCTGATGACCTGAGCTGTTAAAGAGCGTCCATAAATAAATCAAATCAACATTTTTCTTCCATAAAAATTTAAACACCTTTGTTTGTATAACCACTACATACGAGAGGTGGGTGATAATTGCTTAGTCTTATATTGAAAAATTGGTTTTATGTTTTCAAAATGAATTTTATTTCTCTACCGACAGTGCAATACAATGCAATTTGCCAATTTCTTGATCATCTCACGAAAGGTACTTTCTTCGAGGTCTGCAAAATCCATGAAAATCCATGGCAAGTTTTGACTTTCTCCTCAGTTAGAAAATTAATTCCTCAGTGTGCTATTCTGATGAAAAAATATCGCAAAACCTGACCCCTTTTGTCGGATACTCTGCTAAAACTGTTCCAGAAGGTAAGCATAATATTTACCACTTATAGTATATCTTTTCGAATCATAGTTACATTTTCCCACTAATTCGTATTTTACTGGTTCTTATTTTTCTATAAATCTATGCAGAACACTAAGAATGTATATACTTATAGAATTTATGACCAGCAAAGAGTTTATGGATGTTTCAATGACAGTGATTTTTTAATTTTTTATTTTTATTTTTATTAATATATTTATTTATTTTTGTTTATTTACGGACGCTCTTTAACATCTCAGGTCATCAGCACCTCATTCAAATCAGGGCGTGAAACGATCGCAAATTTTGCACAGAGGCCTCTTCTTTCAGGCTTGAGGTTCTTTATCGTGCCATAAATGTACGACATGGGACCCACCGCTTTACTTTACTTCCGAAGGAAGCTATACTTGGGAGTTTTACACCGGAAAAAATCCATCGGTCCTGGCCGATCTTGGGTTTAGAAGGCAAGTATGGTTACCACTGCACCACCAGGACCGACCGACTTGACACAGTGAGAAGCACTCTAGAGGTGAATAAGCCTACTGTCTCCCAAGCTCTGTTCATGTCCTCTCGCGGGAGTGGTATATGAGGGAATGAATTATTTTAAACAATTATTACAAAATTAAAAAACAATAAATTAACAACTAGTCTCTATCTAATCTGGAGTTTGTTGTTGATGCTGTAAGTGATGTGTACTTTCGTTTAAGCACAGCTGACAACTTAGAAGAAAGTTTAATTACACTCTTTGAAGGTTGGTTTCTGAATTTCACTAATTACCATGCTGATTTTATTTGCCAGGTCTCAATAGTTCGTGGTTCTGTAGATTTTTCTACAAATGAACACCGCTCTCACACTTTATGCTACATTATAACTGCTACCAACCTATTTTGTCAATATAGTAGCAAATGCGCCAGAAAGAAATAAAATATATCTAAATGCTATCTGTTCCCCAATTTTTCTATGTGACAAATAACACACAGTGGGAATTATTTCATTCATAAACAGAAGTAAGAGTTCCATCTCAGACTCTATCAAGAACCTGGAGACTTTAGGTCTCCTCAAGAAACCATGGAAATAGCGTAAAAGTTCGCCATGCAAGAGCTGCATAAAAAAGCAATCTCCTCACCTATTTGAATAAATTTTAATAAAAATTAATTTAAAATCCAAATTAGGCCTTATTTATTAATTAAATGAAATAAGTAACAGCTTTACTGTGTAGTATTAAGGAAACTAAATTAGAAGTCTTGCAATCTATAAGTATTACAAAAAAGAAACCACATTTTTAGAACCATTATTATTATTGTTATTATTATCATTATTATTCAGATAAAACATCAAGAATTAATGGTATACTGTTAATTAAATGAAATAAATGACCACTGATAGACAAAACTATACTGTGTGACTATTTTTAAACATTTTTAAATGTAACAATATTTATAAACTGACATTTTTACATTCACTAAAATAGAGAGAAATAACAGAAAGTTCGGTTACATTCTGTGTTTAAGAACATTGTGTTCATTTGTTTCAATAAAACAAAACAAGTTACTATTTAAGAACAATTTCGATGTACTAAGCAAAAGTACAGAATCAAGAATAAACAATCGAAAATTTCATCGTTTTTCATTGACTTTGAAATTTAATTTAAATGTTATTGTAGTAAAAACATAACGCAACTTTTCCTAAAGGTTATTACAGAGCGCTCTTTCATACAAATATAATTCTCAAACACATATTAGATTAATATTTCACATTTGCTATCTTCACAACAATCCTTTTGTTAAGTATAAATCATATGCATCATTATAAATACAGTTTATATATTGAATTAATTTCTCGTTTTATTTTAAAATAATATGGAGAAAATTAAACGCAAGAGCACTTTTTAAATTTCAGTTTACTCCTAATAGTCCAAGTTCCCTCGTTTTCAGAAACTATATTTCTTGTTTATTTAAATGGTACATACCGATTTTTTGTGAAGAAACAAATAGGTGTCGTTAGAGCGATTTTTAAATTTTGGTCCTATTTCTATGGTCCGATTTCTATGATTTTCTGAAACTATTTTTCTTACTTTATTGACAAAGTATATGCGCAATTTGTTGCGAAAAAGCAGATGGTGCCGCTAGAGTAAATTTTAAATTCTGGGTTTCAGGCAAATCCCCACTTCTAATAATCTGATTCCTCTGATTTTAAAAAACTTTTTTGTTTGATTTAAATGGTATTTGTCGAGTTTTGTTGTGAAAAAAATACTGGTGCTGCGAGAGCATTTTAAATTTTGGGTTTTAGGTAACCCCCCCCCCTCATAATGAGGGAAATGCATTAATTCCAACAATTCTAACATAAACTGCAATTTAATAACTATAGCGATAACGATTAGTTGATTACCGATTATTTTTAAATTACAAGTTTACTATCCCTAGCTTAAATTTAAAACAAGATAATTATGTTTAAATTTTTGCTAGTAAAATTTAAATATTTGATGCACATTTAATTGTTTAAATGTATGTTTACCTATACATTCAATAAATTTTGGCTACACCTTTATATACATAAGTTTTTCTCAATTTAATATTACATAAATTCCGGACTCTAGTATTTACCTACGGATATACTAGTAGAGAATATTTCTGTTACGACTACCCTGTTACTGTGGCGTATCTATTCAGTGGCATGATCTACTGAAATAATCTCTAATGTCAACATCTAAATAGAAATCAATTTATAAAATATTAATACTTAGGTTTCCTGCCTCTAAGTACAAAGTCGATTTTTTCCTATTCCTCTTGCCACAGATCTTGCCTTTGCAATATGATAAAGTAGAGTGATATGCTAGAACTCGTACACAGTCCAGTTCCTCTTTCCCATGTCATCAATATAAAGACCGAACTGCAGCATCCTCCAGAGTATACCATTGCTATACTGTTGACAAAAGCAATTCTGTTTTCCTGTTTTGCAAAAAGAAGTGTAATGAAGGCATTCAATTTATTCACGCTTTTCCCTCGTTTTTATGTCTCTAAGTAAACATGCCAGGTGGAGAATTGAAAGTGGCATGACAGTATTAGGTCGAGCATTGTTGTAGTCCTGGAACTCTATGCTCTTTTTTCTCTTACACACATGGTCATGTATAAAAAGATATTTCTGCTCTCAATATAGCGAGCTGCATATGCAATACGAGCGTCTGTGTTGAGAGAAACGGGCACGTAATTTGAATTTCATAAAGCGGGGCCGTTGTTGCAGATCAGGTTTCTTTTTATAGGGAAGAATAACAAAGTAATGCCGTAAAGGAAACAAAGAGCAAATGCACGTACTTCCTCCCCCCTCTGCTAGACTGCGCTTCGTCCGAACTCGCGAGCTGGAAAAGAGGGGAACTAGCAAAGTGTGAAGCAATGCTAGTAAAAATGGAAGATAGAAGAAATAACGTGGAATAATAGTTTTCTCTCCGAGTTAGTTGCTGCTTCATTTCTATTCCTCTGTTTTTCTTTCTTCCGTTACATTATCCCTCTTTCTCTTTCCATGTACTTCAGGTTCTTATTTTTTCCATATCAATCTCTTTCTCGTTTATGCCAATCTTATGATGTTCGCTTATTTAATTTTCTTCTCCTTTTCCTCCTTTTTCATACCTCCTCAATTTTATTTTTCGTTTGCTTTTTCTTCTATCGTAATATTTTTAATTCCATCTTTATCATTTTTCTCGTATATCCTGTTCTTCTTTATTTCTACTTCTTTTCTTTTTCCTCTTTTAATTATTGTACAATTTTATTATTTTCAACCTCCAATATAATCTCAATTACTTAGATCTATGACTCCATGTCGAATATTTACGGAAACTGTGCAAATGCCTTTATTTAAACAAAGTTCCATCAAATGCTATTCACGAGAAATGAAAATATTTCATTAATTCGAATGATAGAAAATCTCATGAAATAGGGTCTATACCATACATTAAAATGTAATTTAGTACAAAAATGAAACATAATTAGCCTTACATAACATCGAAGCAGGAAATGTTGTCTCAAAATTTCATATTTAATTATAATTGCTTCTGACGATTACTATAATAATAATAATAATAATAATAATAATAATTGTATCTTGTTTCAGGTAATCAAGGGTATTAATATTACCATTAAAAGGAGGATCCCAATATTATAAGCATTAGTGTATGTAGGTATAGATATGTCTGTTTACTATTAAGTAATATTCAAGATATTCTTACTGTAATACCATGAGTGAAAGTGCATATATGTTTGTTATGTTTTTGTAAGGGTAATGGAAATGCTGTCTTTGTCGGAGGACATTGGCTTTAACTGAGAAAAGGGTCTTTCGTTAAACATTACTCTTTTAAATGCTCTCGGACAGATAGCCGGTCCCTGTTCGGCGCCAGATGACATTGCACTGTAAACGGCTAGGGATATGCATTCAATTGAAAACGGTACTTGCCATCAAAAGGAAATACCGCATACAGAACCACGTGTTTTCATAGAAACCAAGTAATTAGCTGTTTGAAAGGGAGGCCGCATATATTGCAGAAACGTGCTCTTTCGCAAGAATCTAGTGAACGGTAGAAGTCCTTTTTTTTTCCTTAGCGTGGGAATAGGAAATATTTCCTGGTAAAACACAGAATCTTCAATCAATCAACATGTTTAAAAAACCCGACGAATAAAAACAAACTTGTGTTAAACCATGCACTTGTATGATGCAATAATATTCTAGAAGGAACCAAATTCAATAATATTTAAAGGAATTACATTTTCGAGAGGGATGAGCGAGTTCGCTTAAGAGATTTAATATTAATTATGAGAAGTTATGTTTTTAAGCATTCGCGAGAGGAAGCAGTCCTAACAGTAAAAATAAGAGTACTAACAACAGTAACGGTAGCAGCCAGAGTGACAATTAGTCAGTATATGCATTATTCAGTGTCATAGCAGATTAGTTAAACCATCGGGAAGAGTCAAAGTAAATCGTTCGGTCAGTGAGAGTCAATCAGGCATTGCAACAAAATAGTAATAATTGTCACAATCGTGTTAAAGTGAATAAATACGTGAGTGAATACGGCGAATTGTAATCCGAAAAAGCACAGCATATTACAGAAACCTCCAAATTTTCAAATAAATTAAATGTCCAACCAGTGCCGAACTTCATTATTACTGTAAACAATCCCCAATTTTCCCATGAGATCCCTATCCTCTGCATTGGAACCAGAGAGTTAGGAAGCATCGAGCTCATGACTCCGAGAACCGAGGCAAGACAAGAAGAGCATCTAATTGTCCGAAAATAATAATTAATAATAAATCACCCACCAATAACAAAAATAACCCCCACACAATAATTCCGGTTCCAACATGCTAGTTGAAATGAAGTCTTAAGAATATAAAATGCGTTTTCTTCTGAAAGCTAATAACGGAAGAGCATAATAGCGTTCCACGTTATATAGCTAAACAATCTGATCTCCAATTATCTGATGACAGACGCGGTGGCAGACAGACAAGCTATTACTCAAGGCCTTGCGAGGGGATTTATCGAACTGTTACCAACGTGAGTGTTATATAGCTCAGTCAGTGCCGTTTGAACAATGAAAGAAAGTACACAACAATTCAGCCTGGATAATACCATTAACATGGTTTTATGATAAAGATATCAATATTTGCTTTTAATTATTCTGTGGATTAATAATAATATTTTCTGCAAAACATCTTCTGTGTCAGGATTACTTGGTAATTTGCATATAGAGGCGTTTTATCCACTTCTCCTCTTAGCGCTGTATGCTTTGATGCCGCATTAATGTGAAAGGCGTTGGAGGGGTTTAAAAAGAAATGTCTATGCTCGCAATCTGTAAGTGATCTTTTACAGGAAGCCTTTTTTTTTTAAGACAAATCTGTTTCAATCCACCGTTTTGTGTAGACCCCAGAAAAAGTTCATTTACGTACACACTTTGCTTTAAGAGTGAGGTACAAGCAGAAAATACTGTTTACTCAATGGTGTAATTAACCATGGTTATAGCTTGCACTGTTACCGACCGGCTTCAACATTGTAAGATTGCATCTCTTGAGGGCATGTACAGGCAGCATACGCCAAGCACCTTACGACAATTCCCAAGAGGAAGTAAACTCTAAACTCATTCCGCTTGTATTTAATCAAAGTACATTTAAAATATTCACTTTTATTTAAAATAGCTTAACTTCCAATTACATTATAAATATGATCATTACCAATTAGAGATCCTGGTTGGATTCTTAAAAAGGTTCCTAATGTTCTTGCTCAAGCTCCGAAAATAAAATATAATATTCCAATATCTTTATGATTGGTTGAGAACAGTCACAGTTGCAAGAAGGTAAAATGGCGAATAAATTAAGGTGACAAATTGTAAAAGTGTTTACGATTTTTATAAATCTCTTTTACTAGGTTTTATATTCATTTATGATATTATGATAAAGGCATAAGGTTAAAAGAATTATTAAGACTTAGACAGGAATCTATTTTTAGCTTTGAAGAATACTAGTTTATAGTTTAACTTAGTTTTTTGTTAATAGAGAGTAATGAAGAAGGTATTGATTATTATTCCTAAAAGAATAGTTGATAGTTTAATAGTGAGAAATTTAAAAGTGAAGGCCTTTTTGTTTTTTATTGTTAAAGAATTTCGTTGTGGAAATTATAGTTTTTTGCACGAAAAAGTGTGTATAGTTTAATGTCCAAATTGTTAAAATTCTGCAATTAATTGCCAATAACCGAACAATATTAGCATATAAATCACCTCGAGTAATTCACTATTTTTTGTTTGTTTCTATATTTACATTCTTTTAAATTATTTGTAACTCATGAAACTGTCAGTATTTTTAATAATGAAGTCCAATTGTATTGTCTACATTACCTCGGCCCACCCCTTTAAACAAAAGAACACCTTGTGACGTCATCTGCGGAAGAGTAGGCGGGGAGAAGAGCTTTCCAAAGGTCTTCCTTCCTTCCACCAAAATCTCCCCCATTACAATAGATGGCGATCAAAAGGCAATGGGGTATATTATAGCTGACCTCGCGGAATCTAGATAAGAGATTTAAAGCCAAATGGAGAAAGGAGATCTGTATTGTTCACCACGAGTCTGTAGGATGGAATAAGATGCCTTATCCCTTTTCTGGACTCCAGCCAGCTTTGCAGCAGCGAACTTCTGAAGCTGCGGAACAGAAAATGATCATGACGCACGAACAAAGCAAAACGATATTCAACCTGCTTGTCTGTTCTTGAAAAGGCTTATTACTACAGACTGTGCCTTGTAGGCAACACACATATCCAACGACATAAATAGATGTTCTCTTTATACTGCTGATTAAACCAAACGTGTCTACAACGTAAGGCAGCCAAACACATCTTAAAGTAGATGCTGCAGAGACGCTATTGGAGATAATAATAATCTAGACTAATATTTGCGAAAATATTTAAAAAGAATTAACTTATCAATTTATTCCAAGAGCGAATTCATAGAAGATTCATATCAAAGAATACACTTTTAATTAAATCATTTCTTTTAATTCAAGGAATTAAACTTATACTTGTAGTGTACGCTAAGATCTCAATAACAAAATGCGCACAAATTCCTATGTACAAATGAATTTCGTGTCTCATGTTTTAGCACATCAAAACACTGCAAAGATATTTAGGAACAATTCCATTTGGCATGTAAATGTTTTTCTAGGTGAATTTTCAGTTTTAAACCACATTTTGTTTTGTATAACGCGCTTTGGTTCTTCTTTTATAAACAGCATAAAGCTGTATATTGGTTAAACATTTCTGAATATGTTTTATGACATTTTTATATATACTGTATATTAATGTAGTCGTAATATAAATAAAATTTCGTGCCCACAAAAATATATGATGAAATGAAATATCAATTCAGATTCTACGCTAGCAATAACTTCAACAATAATAAAATTCCAGTTTTTTTTAAAAAATAAATGCATTTTCCGAAATGGCGCAGTGACTGATTGGCATTCTAAGCACTCGGTTACATCAAATTGCTCACAGTATGAATAGTTCTTAGAAAGGGTTTTCTGATGGAGCTGCGAGCCATTTTAATCAATAGTCATTTTAAACAGTATGTCACTATTTCTATAATGTTTGGAATTAAGACTGAATCGAACTTGTTCGGGAAAACAGACAGTAGATGCGATTCAAGAGCAAGTGAAAAGAATGGCGTAATAGTTGTGAAATCTTTAATAAATGCTGAATAATTTGTTCATGCTGTGAACAACAAGTATCCTGGACTATATTGATGAACTGAATAAGAATAAAAATTTTTCGGCTATTCCAAACATTCACACAGTCATTATATAAAAATGTGTGAATGAGTACGTTTTACAGTATGAACATCTTCCATGTAAACAATCAATTGGACCGATCTATAAGTTTGGTAAGTGAAAACAAACATCATTTGGATCATATGAGTGAATATCTGAAACTTGTTTCATTAAGTATTCCTGCTGTATAACAAAGTATACAAAAAATTATTTAAGCATGTGAGAGGCATTCATTTGCGATCGCGGAATGTATACATCTCTGCAAGTTACACATAAAGCTCACTGTTTGTAATATGCAGCTGTGAAGGATTTCCTCCTTTGTTAGTATACATGAATAACTAATTTAACAACATAATAAAAGTATTCTATGTTCATACAAAAAGGTTTTTAATATTTCAAATTCAATACACAACATGTGCGTGTTCTTTTATATTATTTTAAGTCCCTGATATGAAATTTAAATGTAAAATACTTTAATAAAGACCCTTAATTGCAAACAAGTTCTTATGTTAGCTTTGTTAATAACTTGATATTATTTGAAGTCTCGTAATATAAACATTATTTGTGATTTTAATATAAAATCAGTCTAAAGATATAATTATAATGTAGTAACATAAATATGCAATTATTTTAATCATTTTATGCATTATGATAATATGGGTTATAAAGTATAGACTAATCGTTTTGAGCTTGTATAATATTTATAAATTTCAGATTTATTTTTTGAAATGAACTTAAATATAGGAGAAATGTGTTTGACCTGTTAAAGTAGTAGACTAACATGTCAATCGGTATCAAAATGATTGATTATAAATATATAAAATAATTTCTCTTTTTATGTCGTCTTTTATGATCATCTTAACCACCAGTATTTTTTCTATGGGACAGTGAGGTCAAAATTCATGCAGAGATTTGTCTATAAAAACATATTGCAAATGTCAAGTAATCACACGTGGAATTGCTCTAAAATAAAGTCTTTGAAATTATAAGCGTATTAAACTGAAATGTATTATTAAAGAATATCCAAACACACAAATGTTCCTATGACATTTATGCTTTTATTATGATATCTTTTCCTTAAAATAAAAAAAAATATGGTTAGGAAGAGAAAATTATAAACATTTAAGAAACTTTTAATTTTAAAAAAGTGAACCACAATCTTATATTTGCATTCCTTTTTATTGCTAGTACTTTTACATTCTGATCAGGAAGTTCCATATTACATTCTCTTTTATATAACTTAATTTTATATCATACTTATGGAAATATTTGTTTAAATGTATAATAAGTAGACTTTTGAGAAGATATTTTAGGCTTTTCTGTATTACATAGAACGCATCCTATATAATTTAATGCTTACAGTTTGTATAAAACAACTGAGTATCATTTTACAGCTATAATCGCTGAGCTCAGGCAATCTTCGTGCATCTTCTCAGCATCTCGAAGTCTTACATTTTTATCATTTATAGTATTCTCTTCTGATTAAGTTTGTTCACTATACTTTATATGTGGTAATGTCATATAAGTTTATTGTTTTTTATTCTAGCTTCTTTATACTATCTCAGATTGAAGCTATTCTCAGTTGTCCTGCTTTACGATTTATTTCATTCGCTTCTCTTTATTTTTGATCCACAGATCTAATAAATATTGTCAAATTAAAAAACATTATTCTGTTTACATGACGTAATTTTAATTTATTTTTTGGAAATTAATCGTAGCTTACTATATATAGAGTTATGCACCTTAAACCCAAGTCAAGTCTATTAGCCTGTAAAATAGATTTTATTTTTTCTCTTTAGTTATTTGGTTATACTCCCTCGTTTATTTCAATTAATTATTAAAATGTTATCTATTTATCATCTGATTCTTCAAATTTCTAAGCAAAGCTTGTCTATCAGGAGTCATGTCAGGACTATAGGAAAAATAGAGGTCCTTCAAACCATACCCAGCTTTTTCTATGAGCATTTTATATACAGGTGGTTGACTTGACCACGTTTTCATAAGGCTTTGACTTTTGCATTGCATATGCAAGTACTGAAATTAGATGTAACGAGTAAATAGCCTCCCGAAAGTTAAAGTATTGTAGCCTGAATTTTTTCTATCGAAAATTGTTTAAAAAGTTTTAAGCAGTATTTTTCTCTGCAATGATTCAAGTTTTTTTCATTATTCTAATGTTAGACTTAACTTTCAGCATCAATAAAAAGAGAACTATTTAATTCACCATTATAAACAACCAAGTTCTCTTTTACACATGCCATATTGTCAAACTTTCCCCCATCTTCTTCACTATTTTTACACATTTTTCTCGAAACCGTTTCAACTTGTCTTCCAAAGTTTGATTGATTCTCTCTCCTATTTGAAAAGTTTAGACCAAATCTTAACCTTATGTTGGCAAGCCGTACGGAACTTCCCACTGCTCCCTTTGTCAAATATTTTATTGCACGTTGATGCTCTAGTTGGATTACATCCAGAAGTTTTCTGGAAAGCTTCTATTACGAGTATATGGAAACTACAACCTAATAGAAAGACATATGAAGCGAATCTCACACACACTGAAAATATGTAAAAAAATTTTGGTTTAAAAAATGCTAAATGACTTTCAGGTGGACTGTAAATGCCTCGCCAAAATTGTATATTAACACTCTTACTAAAAAAAAAAAAAATATTTCGAGCAATCTAATTTTAAAGTGCTTAATAACATAATGATAACTGACTTGTGTGAGCGATGTAAGAGTCATGAAATGCAGTTCATTTTAAATCCAAGGTTATTGAACTGAATGCGGTTCGGGGCTTGTTTACTTGAAGTTATAACTTATTTTCATTGTACTTAAATATAACCAGACACAATGCTTTGTACTGCTTTATGAATTTAAAGTGACTACAATGTATTTATTTATGTACTTAAGAACCACACTTTCCAAATAAATTGTAAATACCTACTTAAAATCTAAGTCAATGTTTTGAAAATGAAATAAAATACACTTTAAATAAAGTTTTTATTTGTTATTTAAACAGGAAATTTTCATAATAGTATGTAACAGATCAGAATAGTTGCTTCTGGTACCAGTAGCAAATTAGTTTAACAGAGCTTCAATTTGGAACTTTTAAATGATACACTCTGTATAAGCCAAGTGCGTCATAGGTTGTTCTAGGTAGTCAGTTGGTCTAAGCAGAGTGTATTTGTGTATCCGCAATGTGTATAAAGTCACATGGGAATGACGATCTATGTGCACAGTCTGTAATGAACTACCAATGTAAGACACAATAGTCTGTTAAAACCAGGCTGTTCACGAAGCATAGAGACTACACTTGCATAGCTTGAGTAAATAAAACGGCTTCGCAATAGTTTCATGTTGATTCTTTTGTCACGTTTCTGTCATTATATTTCTGTTAAGTTTAGTTTTATTTGAGTTAAAATATAAGTTTACATAAAACGTTAGTTTTCTTCTTTAGCTAAGTCACTTCGAAACTTTGTAAATCTTTTGTTTCCTTTACACTTTTCAAAATAATCAGCAAAGTATCATCGCATTCTTTTTAATCTCGTCCAAGATCCGAAACCTACTTTGAAAGGCTAAAAGCCAAATGTCGTGAGTAATCAAATCCGGTCTATAGGTAAACTAACAAATGAACGCCAATTCAGTGACAGTTAGAAGTTCAAGGTAAAGTGAAGTGATGCCCGATATTCCTGTAACTATTATGGAGAATGTGTATAGTTGTCACATTCTGTGGTTTTGAGATATGGAACTGGGAAAAAGCGGACCGACTGAATAAAGTCCCAAAGAGGTTTCTAAAGCAACTCTAAGGAAAATGAAGGAATATAACCAACTGTGGAGTTTTACGGAGAAGACCTATTCATTTTAAAAGTAAGTATACTTAAGTACTGGTTACACGTAATAAAAGGATATCACATAACTTTAAGAGTTGTATGCTACCAACACCAGATTAGTAATTGGGATCAAAAATACCGGGAGCAAAAAATGAAACAGAATTTTAGAATATTTGGCACGTAATGGGGTGTAGGAAAGTGCGCAAGAAGCGGAAATTATCTTGGGAGAAGGTAAAACAGGCTAAGGAATATTAACCAAAAGGATATAGAACCAGAATGCACAGAGAAATGGTATTTAGTTTAGGCAACGAATTTAAAATTAGACGGGGCATTGTTTTCATTATAGATCAGGTCTAGCGCGGGTTAGATTGGAGACATGAAAGGGACTAAAATAACGCCTGAGGTTGACCAGAGAATATGTGTCTTTGTGGAGACAGACAAAATTGGAAGAATATTCTAATGGACTTTCCAAATACCGAACAGTAGATGTTGACTGCGCTTTAAGTTAAGTTTGCTAAGTGGATTAGGGATAGGTTAGCATGTGGGATTAGTTTGCACAGGAAAATAACGGCTCAAACCTTGGTTCTTTTCTATGAAATTAGAAGCGCTCTGTTCAAGTAGACGGCTCTTTGAGTCTGAATGTGTGCGAGTGTGTGTTTGTGCGCACGCGCATATACTTAGGTGATAATAACTGTAAATGATAATAACTGTAAATATATTTGATTTGAAGTAGAATTTTTTATGTATATCTGTGTAATAAATATCATATAGGATTGAAAAGGTTCATATAAACGAATCCTGTATAAATAATGATTGTACATGTTGATCAATAAATACATACCACTACCACTACCATTACTACTACCACCACCACTACTACCGCTACCGCTACTACTACCACTACCACTACTATAGGAAACAATTACCAGACTTACCGCTTATAGATTTTGAGGACTTGCACAGAGTACTATGTATGGCACTCCAGTTGATAGAAAACACGAGCTGATTGTGCAAATAATGTTTTTAATCAAACGCAAAACAAGCCTGAAATGTTTGCCAGAGTCCTATAAGTACTACTATAACGATATAATGAATTTACTCATTTCAAGGAAGACGCCTTAAAACGCCTTCTGTAATCTGTCCCAAGGACATTTACAGAATAAATTAACCGTATCATGTTATTATTAAATGTCCCAAACATATATTCCTTCGATTATGTATGCCTCCTAAACGATTCATCAGAGAACATGAAAATTGTGAGATCTATATCTCGCCCGACTTTGTCGCAAGGTCCTGACTTATTCTGCATAGAAGTGTTTGCCCACTGTCTGTAATCATTTCATCTATGTATAAGTTGAAACATGTTGGTGACATGCTGCAGCCTTGTCGGACACCTGAATTGATTTCTTATGCTGTGCCAAAAAGGTTGGTAGATATTTGAGTTTTAGAATATACTTTTAATTAATTTAATAATTTGGACTGATTGAAAATGATCCATAAGTGTGTTTTATTTCATTTATAAAACGTTTACAAAAGATGTGTTAATTTGTTTATTTTTTAAATTTTTTTTTATTTTTTTATTTTATTTTATTTATTTATTTATTTTTTTTTTTTTTTTTTTTTTTGCAATATGGCGTGATGTCAATACAGTTTATTCCAGTTCTAAATCTATTTCTTCTTCCGTAATATATTTTCCATTATTGATTCGTCGCTTCATTTAAAATAGGTTGTAGTTAAGTTCCATTCGTCTTGGATGTTGCCTTGCCTTTATTTCCTTTTAATTTGTTATCTAATGTTTTTATACAGCTCTCTAAAGGCATTTTGTTGTAGTAGGTAAATTTTATAGACCTTATTATTAAATTAATTTTGCAGGTTATTCTTTTTAGGTTTATATAGTTTACTTCTTAATAGCATATAATCTTTCAGTGTGTTTATGCATCCCCGAAATGCTTTAACATCCTATTGCTGTTTTATGATTTTCTAAAAAAATCAGTAAGTCTTAAATCCGGTCGCTGACCAAGTATATGCACATTTGTATGCCGAAAACAGGAATTCAATACTCCGAAGTTATTAAAGCGTTTAACATCTATTAATTAGCTCCCATTATTGTTAATATTTCCTTCTCCGTCGCGATTCATGATATTTTCTACAGTTCTTTTCTTGCATTGTAGTCAATCCTAAATTATAATTTAGTCATAAAATAATTCATAAATATATATTGTTTGAACTTTGTGATAAATAAAAGTATGATATAAAGAGATTATTGCGTACTGGTTAATAAATAACAAGCATTTTTAATCACTCATTGCGAGTTGAAAGAATGTTTTAGTCACCTATTTGAATGTCATTACAATCATGTTATTTAGTTGATGCAGTTGAAAATAAAGCCGATATTCGAAGTCTATCGTCGCTCAGTATTTTCATTTGTTATTAGCTATTCATCTCTTGTGACTTTATTAATTATCCGTTTCTAAATGAATGCTCAAACAGATATGCTTCCGACATTTGTGATACGATGGTGTGTTGTGTGATACCGATATCAGATAAGGAAGGCACAATGATCTGGCAATCATTACACGGGTGACGTTGTCTCGCCTTCTGTTTGAATGCATTTTGACAGTCGAGCTACCTGATCTCTCCCGGGAGGTATTCCACCTCTTCGATATCGCGGCTGACACCAAATAAATTACCTTCAGCCATGTTTTAGATTTATCTCGCTTCCAGGAGCACGATCCTTGGTGATTAATTTCTTAAACCTCACACGATTTGATCATTACTGGGTGTACATCAGTTCTGTGGCTGACATTTACATTGACAGTGGCAATGGTATGGGAGAAATTTTGTTGGCCAATCACCACTGTGGCATAAGAGTGAAACAGATGCTGGTATGGGCGGTGACGAAGTTTGAATGTGGAATAAAAGGAATTGCGGCCATGTCGAATTTTGTAAATTACAGCCTTAACAAGTATAGCTATTCGAAAAGTATTTTCTATAGATTATTTATTATTTATTCTTTCAGCAAATATCACCTCAATGATGTGTGAATAGTACATTTATTTATAGTGAGCTCCAAGGAAATTATTGCATTTTTTTTTTTTTTATGAACGCTCTTTAACATCTCAGGTTCATCAGCGTGAAATTATTGCAAGATTAGGTACATCTATACCCATGTAAATAATAAGATTGGCGAAAGTAAGGCTATAGATATTGAGAGATATTGAGAGGAACTTACCAGGTGTTTAGGCGATTAGATAACAATTTTGCTGTCATACACTGCCACTCGTGTATGAATTCAGATGTATCAAAGAGTACATTACTCGAAATTGATTTAAAATTATAAACACCGTGCTGATGTGATAGCCCTTCATAGGTTTGAAAACACTACCAAGAAAAATTAGAAAATGTAAATCAGTATTTTGTGGCGATGAGAACAAGGCAAGCGACAGGAACGTGCTACTCCTGAGTATGTTCACGTACGTTGGTGCCGATAAAAGTAAACAGTGTTGTCATATACTCGCTCATAAGTCGAGCGGGCTTGCAAGATACGAGTCTGAGAGATCATTATGTAGCAGCATGGGTATCTGACATACACTGGTACGTGTGCAGATAAACAGTTCAAGCTCCCCTCGCACTTCAGTCCTCTTGCCATCTTCTGATAGCCAGACTATGGGATATTTGGGTGCTACACCATCTAGCGCTTCACCGAGATACTGTAGATTACCTCCGAGATCCGCACACCCGCTCTTTGTGAGAGCCATAGCTGTTGTCGAAGAAGCGGTGATCCATATTAGGTTTCTCGAAAGCAGACAGTGATGGTCCCTGAGATTAACACTTCAGGAAATCCGTGTCCGCAGTGCTTAGACAAGATCCTGAACTCAGGGGTTTTCGTTGCAGGAAGGGGCACTTTTTAACTGCAGAACTGAAAAACCAGAAGTGTCAGGATGCTTACAACTGCTACTACGCCAACAAAGGCTACCAGAAAATTATTTTTAATTACCAGAAAGTAATTAATATTGAGGAAATGAACAGAGTATAGGTCCCAACTTCAAGAGAAACTTGTGAGAGTCACGAAGGTTTCGAGAATCCACTATTCTTGCCTTATAAATTTCTTGATGGGGACTGAGCTAAGATGGTGCCACCAAGCCACCATGCCAAAAGAATGAAAAAAACCACAAGGTGTAAGAAGCTACTCTGCTGGAACCTGATCATGACTAGGTTCAAGAATAGGCATTGGAGCTTCCAACAAGATTCAGCTCCAAAATACAAAGTCCAGGTCCTTGGCTTGTAAAAACATTCCAGATTTTATAAGTGCTTTAGACTGGTTATCAGTTCTTAGAATTGTGATTTGCAAGAAAAGCACCAATTATTGAGAGTAGCAGTGGTGGATTTCTCATTGTAAACAATGAGTGGTTCTGTAGATGAATGTTTAGAGAGAAACTTCGGTCATGTATGAATGAATATATATATATATGAATGAATATATATATATATATATATATATATATATATATATACACACACCGAACGGGGTGTCTTTGAAAACTAATTGGTGCTAAAATTTTGGAATAGTGAAGGAACAAAAAGCCAAAATCACATTAAAAATGTTTTTGAGCATATGTTGTTGTTACTTAAAAAAAAAAATTGCAACATATTTATGACAAGACAAACTACACTTTTAACAACAACAAAATTTATCTGCGCATGCGCATGAAGTTTGCCCGACTACTTTGCTAATAAACAAGTGAACTATCATAATTTCCACTTCTACTGTGACCTGCAAATTAATTTTATTTCATTTATAGCAAAAATATGTATAATTTACAAGCAAGCAAGAAAGAAAGAAAGAAAGAAGCAAATTAATTTTATTTCATTTATAGTAAATATGTATAATTTACAAGCAAGCAAGCAAGCGAGAAAGAAAGAAAGAAAGAAAGAAAGAAAGAAAGAAAGAAAGAAAGAAAGAAAGAAGAAAGAAAATGTATATTGGAAGATAAAGAAATTTTCTTAAAGGACAACAGTTGCATAATTTTATGCTAAGTCGTTACAGCAGTTGTACAAAATAAAACAGAAAACAGAAAAAATACCAATATTATTTTTATGTTCAAAATCTTTCGCGTCCTCTGGTGTTTTGCGTGCAATGGACTTAGCTACGCCGATACAAACTTATTTGCCGCATGTGAAACTTACAGATGAGTACCGTGGCGCGTGAAACTGAAAACTGCTTAACTCGTATAACTGCGTGTCTCAACAATGTCGACTTACAACTGCTTCTGCGAACTGCTTGTCCCGGTCGACCAAACGCTTCCTTATACATTAAATTCAAATCAAATAATGGCTGGCTTAACGATTGCCACGGGATCACAATGGCACGCGCAATCTTCGCGCCGATCTTTAAAAGTTCAATCACACATTTTCCATTAGCTGGTTTAAGTTCACCTGCCACGCGTGCCGTTCGATATTTTTTAAAAGTTTAAAACATTTTGTTAGCATTGCTAGTTTAAAGGCTAACAGTACAACACCTGTTGGGTTCAAAGTTCCAAATGGATTTAAAAGTCCTCAGTTTATTAATCTTGCAACGGCAGCCCTATAAAAATGAGGGGGGGACTTCATATGTGACTTTCGGGTTTCTTCTTATTGTGTAGTTTTATGACACTTTGTTGGTTTCCAAGCCCCAAAGTGCATCAGAGGATTTCTCTTTTATAAAATTCTTACATTGAAGTTAAAGCTTGTGACACACACATATGCATAATATTTATATTGCTAATTACAATGCCAAAATATGATTATTGCACTTACATAAATATGCATTGTAATTATATTTCAACGGGGGGGGGGGGGATCGGAGGAATTGTTACAAGACTTCCCCGAATAAAATATGAAACAGTGAAGGCAGTGTTGCAAAAAATTTAAGATCATTGAATAAACATATATAGTAGAAAGCAGGGCGATTTACTTTCATCAGTTCATAAGCTCATTAGATGATGAAATCATATTCTAAATCTGGCACAAGCAAAGAGGACAAAGTAAAGAAGTGGACGAAGAACAGCCATAGAAATTACATACAAGAAAGGTAGCCCCGACTTTAAGACATTTTTAAGCCTTGTGCATTTCTATTATATTTTATTAACAATACTAATTCAATCATTCCTAACATATTCTCACCATCAATACAATATATGGTACAAAAGTAAAATCTTAGACTTTATGTTGTTATTTCTCGAGAAATAACCTATAGACTAGTAGAAATGCGTGATCGACAAAGTAACTTAAGCGTCTGACACCAATTTTCTTCCTTCCTTTTTTGGAGTTCAAACTTGAGACTACAGCGGTCGAAGCGAGACTAGTTTGAGTATAGCATATAAAAAAATCAAAGGAAATGTTTTACGTCTTTGATGAAGCAATTTGCGCTCGTCTGCAACCAATGGAACTGTCTGACAATTACAAAAAGCAACGACAGCAGTACTTCAATACACAGTCATTATTGCTGTGATACTCTTCTCGACCTTTGTCGAGCTTTGATGAGAAATGGATTCTTTACAACAATCTAAAGCTATCACACCATTGGCTTTCCTCTGGAGAATTGCAGCCATATACGTCTAAACGTTCACTTCACTGCAAGAGCTTTTGTTAAATATCTGGTGGAGCTCTGCAGAAGTGGTCGATTACGAGTTGCCACCATAGGGAAGAATATCACTCGTCAGATATATTCAGGCCAACAAAGTCGACTCAACAAAATCCCATTATAAGAAACAACCGGTGCTAATCAATCTCATAAAATTGTCTCCCTCCTACATGAAAGTATAAGATCGCCTATTCAACATACACGGCAGACATACGAACGACAGACTAAGATGGGAAAAATCTAGTGCATTTTCCTTACTTCCCAGGTCTTTCATCAAGGGATTGTCATATTTTCCTTTCCCTTCAGAATTACAAAAGGACGAAATCATATCAGAAACAACGATCTAAGCAAACTTTTGAGAACTTTCAGCAGCACTAACAGTCTCGTTTCAATTTCAATAAATGGAATGATCAAAGAGAGCAATATTTTTCACAAAGTATAACAGATTTTCTGTTTCTTAAAGCAAGAACGCATTGAAAATTTGGTAAAAAAGTTTAAACATTAGTACTTTCCTAGGTTTTTGTATATTTATGTTGTTTAGCATTTATTTTACACTACTGATATAATACAAATTTTCCTAAATCATTCTAGCGTAACACTGGAAGCGTATACTTTTTTCCCCTTATACAAGTTGTGTCATTCTTGCGTGCATTCCTTCCTTTCCGATCGATATACTAGTTTTCCTTCTTCCGCATTATTATGCTGCCACGCAGGCATGATGTGAGGAACATGAACGTTAGCCCAATGGCTTAGGTAGATCATATGTCCATGAAATTAAGGGAAATGCATGCATGCTAGGTGACGACTTCATTTAGTTTCTCTTCCTCTAACACACAGCAAGCATTTGGACGGATAGGATGCAGAGATTTTTCAATTTTAAATTGTTAGGCCCGGAGCCTTCTTTAAACGTTTTATAAAATATTTTATTGTGAAATATATTGAATTATATTGGCTTGTAGTTCCTTTGTTATAAAATTAATCGGCAAGGAACTGTGTTGGTAAAGTTATACTATTTAAGGGACGGCCTTTAAACTATTTCTTTCATTGTTAAAGCAAGAGATTTTACGATATTCTCGTGCCTTAGTATTTGCTTGCCAATGATTGGATTGAATATTTTGTAATAAAAGTAATAAAGATTTCAAAGATTCACAGTTTAACATTTAAATATTCAAAGTTTAAAATTTATTATTTCAATTGCATTATAATATTTTAATGATATATTGCTAACTTAAGTCAACAGCATATTTTCATTAAAGTTCTTTACTACTTTTTACGATTTTTGTTATTAAAAATTCATACCTACTTTATGGGTTATTCACTTTTATTGTTTAGAAAAGCGCATTAGATTTTCCAATGTTAGAAATTGTAAATTATTATTTTTCATGTCCCTTAATGCACCGTTAGTTTTTATGACCATGTCCTGAGGAATTTCTTTTAGCATACTCCTGAAGTTAAAGCTTGTATGACATCAACGGGAGGATCCCAAACTCAGGCTAGTAAGATCATTTATTTAAGATACAGTTTAACACTTAAAGAAATGTTTTTGAAAGTATTAAAATATTGTTAATTCAATCAAAAATAGAAGCACTCTCATTGTTGTCCGTTAACATACAAACGTCAAGTTATCTGTATTCCACAATTAGACAATTTCACTCATCCATATTTTCCCCTCCCTCATCCCCAGGCGAAAACATACGATAATATACAAAACATGAATGTGATAACTCCAAAGCAGCCTGAGCTAAGAAATTCAGTATTGCGGCAAGTTACCATTCGTTGTTTTGAAAGTGCTTAAGTTGCCTTTTAAAAGTGTACATAGCATTTGCCGATTCAGCATATTGCATCCAAACTTTGGAATGCAATTATTATTATTATTATTATTATTATTATTATTATTATTATTATTATTATTATTATTATTATAGAATTTACAATAAAATTATTTGTAAATATTATAACAAAATGTTACTAGAGCACTTTATATTCTATTAGCTATATATATATATGTTATAATGTCTAGCGTGCTGTTCAAGGAGAATTTTGGATGTTAGGGATTTTTAATATACAAAACTCTTGGTATTTCTGCTTAAAGCGGTATGAAAATATTTGAAATGAATAAAAACATTAATAGAATGTACATATAAATCTCCATAAACCCATTAATACAACTTGTCAGTGATAAGCACATAAAACCCTATCTAAACCCTAAACTAAACCCTAAATAAGATTCCTTTAAAATATTCTTTTTACAATGAAATTAATTAACACAAGAATTGAAAATAAGGATTAAAACAAAAGTTGTAAACACCCTACTGTGAGATGGCAGATTTTTACTCGGCAGTGTCTTAAGGCATAGCCTCTACTCACTTGTGGTAGATGCGTACAGCAGGACGATGATCAGGATGGCGTTCATTGTACAGTTAGCTCTCGAAGACCCCGAAGAAGCATCCCTGGAGCTTTTATACTTTCCTCCTTGTCCGTTGTCTTATGACATCACAAGACACGAGGAGTAGGGTCATCCGTCCGGTTGCACTTTGTCGGCGGCTTTTCCACGCCGACTATAGCAATAAAAGTTAATGCTCTACATAATTGAGTGAGCTTCTTTGGATTTCTTTAAATGTCAAGGCATAGCAAATTTTGAACCCCTCAAGGGTTCTTGAGGAGCATCTGGATTGTCAACCTGGGCACGAAAATCCTGGAGTTTTTGTGCTTTGATTTTGATATTTGGTGTTAGGGTTGTGTTGGAGCCCGAGCTCTATAATATATTGTATTTTAGGAAAGTTATGTTTTATGCATCCTTTTTAATTTTCATTAAGATGAGTTTAAAAGATATCACATGTGAAAATTGGGAAAAACATCGGAAATTATTATTTTAAGTTACTAATAGTTGGGTTGATTTCTAAATAATAATATGAAAGGAAGTGAAATTAAGCACAATTGGCAATAAAAAGAATGATTGCCGTGCAAGTGAATTTACCAGTTTACAGTCTGAACCACTAGAAAGCTATATAAACAAAATGCAAAATATACTAAGCATATACATTATCTTGTAAGTCTAAACAGCATTTAGCAATTGCCACCCACCCACCAACACACACACACACAATTAATATATAGAGGTCTTATTGCACCAAGGAAACTTTACTGGTCTGCAACTGCTTTTTGGTTCTTGCAAAACGTTCAACAACTTTTCCGACTAGAACTATCTCTGTATTTTTCAGAAACAAGTTTTCTCTTTATTGTTAGCAGTTCGCAGAGAATTTCCCTGAGGTTCATATAAGCTAGAACCACTGAGGATTGCAGCAGCAACGAACTTCGTGAAAAGAAGCGGTACAATTAAATAGCACAAAATTTTTGAAAAAGCAAGCATCCACATAATACTGCTTTACACGTTTGAGGTGAAATATAATCTCCCGCTTATGGCGGCATAGCTCATTTATCACGCTGTTGCCTTTAGTACAGTTTATGAATACGGTTATCACTTCCATCTAATGAAAGACTTTCATTAAAAGCAAGCGCGCATTTATGTAAATTGAACAAGCTTAAAAAATTAATAGATAAAAGAAAAATATTCCAGTCAACATAGGTAGCTATTAAGCAAATATAAAAGTTCACTTTTTAACGACAGGTACAATTGAACTAACAACTAAGATATTTCTTAAGGATGTGATCTCAGAGTGAGCTAGTCTTGCTATTCATTTACTCAATTTGTTCTCATAAAATTTGGGTTAAATTACGCTAACATAAAACTACTGCGCATTCTGACGCCATCTTTTAAAATATGTGCATCAATTGATCATGCTTGGCTAATCATAAACGCAGTCATAAAGTTTAACTCAGCTAATCTGAGATTTAAAACATAGTTCAATATTGAATTTAATATTTTGAAGCTCTCGTACAGGTCAAGAATACTTATGTTGTTGTCTTAACACTATTACTAGATTATTGGCATTAGTTTTTGAAATATGCGTTTTATTATAAATGTGTTGTAAATATTGGGAAAACGTTCCATGGAATATCTCTTTTATAATGAAACGGTATACTAATATATCCCTGTTAATTCTGTTTCATGTGTCAGCGTGCTATTGAAGATAATAACTTTAATGGAGTTTGCTATTGCTAACGTGCCAATGTAAAAGACAGAATTCACATTTTTATTTGTTTATTTTGGACGAGGGAATTGATACGGTAAAGGTAATGCAGTTGCAATAACGAAGACGCCATAGCACGCCACTGAGAAACATCACATTCAAGTGGGTGTGGGTATATAAATGATACTTGAGCCCAGTTTCTTCAGCTACTTTCCAATCCTCACAACCTACAGATGGAAATATAAAGAAAAAGTTTGTTTTGTTGTCTCAGATTGATGTCTTGCGGTTGTGGAGTTGACTTCTGTGAGTTTTGAAGAACTCAGGTGACGGTTGTGTGGGTGGAAGTGTTAAGGGCCAAGGAAATATTGACAAAGGAGCTTTGCTTGGCGTTCTCAGAGAGCTGTCTGACGAAAGAGCAACAGCTTTCTCTTGGGATTTGTACACAAGTGACTAGTGTTTTTCACAAGTCAAGGAAGCTTTGACGGCGGTAGAGTTTCTGAGGTCAATAACATTAAAGGACAAAAGCCTTCCAGAATATTATCTGCTCACATTTTTCTGAAAAGCTTGAATATGAAAATATGGAAGTGACACAGCAGTTTATATACACAGGAGTAATTAAAAGTCTCACTTTGCCTAAATAAACTTCGAAGCATGTGTTTCAGTGACATGAAACTGTGTGTGGGGACAGCCGACACTGAGAACTCAAAAATGATATAACCGGGGATTTTTGGAAGTACATTCTTAATTAAATGAAATACTCAATATATTTTTACATTTTCGAATATTACTTATTAAGAGATTTTCACTAAGAGATACTAGATACTTCTGTAAAACATTATTGTTCTAAATCAAGAAAACAAAAATGTGTTACGAATAATGAAATGTTTCTATTGTTTACCGTGTTTTGTCAGTGATAACAAAAATGGGTATTTGTTTATATTCATGGAATCATGGTTATTGATATAAATATGTCTTATTCAAGGGATTAAACCTGACATCTAAGAGTGTTAAATAATTACATTTGAAATTTAGCGAAAGAGAGATAATTCTAAATTTAATGGTTGTGTGTGAAGACAGCTACGATTTTATCAGAGGAGCGATTTATTTAATGATATACATCCGGATCGCACTCCAATTTCACATACAACAAGGACAAGGATCGTAAAGAATTGTATTCAATCCGAAAGTGTAAAGGAGTTACCAAGACGAGGTCGCCCGAAAAGTGCAACTAATAATAAATACTTCATTGGATGTTATTCTCCTTGTGAAAGAATATCCAGACATTCTACTTCAAATTTGTAGTTTTTCCATATATAGCGTTTAAGATCTGAATATCATTAGATATTCCATTTAAAATAAAAAAGTTGGAGTTATTTCCGATTAAAGCGGAAGTAGAAAAAGGTAATCATTTTTGAGGTCTCAATATACTGCTATCCCCGCACACCGTGTTTCATGTCACTGACCCACAGGCTTCAAAAGTTATTTAGGTGTTGCGGGACTATTAACTAACCCTGCATAAAGACCTAGTACATCAACTAACCTTCATACTTTTTCTTCGCGTTTGTTTTAATCAACCTCAAATAAGTTAGTACATTTTATTTATCTATTCGACTTTTAAAGATCTCAATCATATCTTCCCCACTTTCTTCACTTATTGGCATAGGCATAAGGGTTGAAAAGCAAATACAGCAAACAAATTTAAGCAGCTTTGACCCTTAGAGCCAGTTTTGTTCATTTTAAACATTGCAAAAGGAAGAGAGCAACGGAAAATGATCTACAGAGAGCAGGTATTACTCTGGAACGTATAACAGAGTAATTTAATTTAAAAAGTTCTGCAATACAAATGGCATTTAAAGTGAAGAATCACTCACGCTGTAACAATAGTTGATAGTTAAATAATTGAAAAGTTTCCTGTTTTGATTGTCTTCCTTTTTACATATATAGCGTTTATGATCTGAATATTAAATTAAATGATGTTCTATAAGGTAACGTAATGCCCATAATGAAAACTGGACTATAAATAGGACAGATAAGAAGAAACCAGAGACTGCTGAAATGAAGTTAGATTAGTAGCTGAAAGTCCCTTTCTAGCTCATTAGATAAAGAATAGAATAGAATAGAATAGAACAGAACAGAATAAAATAAAATAAAATAAAACAGATCAGAATAGAATAGAATAGAATAGAGCGAGGTGGCTCAGTCATCGGGAACTTGGGGTTTTCGTGGTTTCCCCTGATTGCTTAGGTGAATGATTGGATAGATTTTTCCTTTCCACCAATTACACAATGTCCCATTTCAACCATTTCATCATATCTATTTTCCCCCTTTCTTAAAATACTATGGAGTAGTTACTCTGCGGCATTAGACAACTTAGTGGCAGAAAATTTTGAAGTTGTGTCATTGCACAAAGAAAGTTGTTCGTCACATGCACAAAGTCCATAATAACATGTACCACTCATTTCAGCCGCATAGAGGAGATATAAAAAACCATAAAATTTTTGAACGAAAAAATAGATTTGACATATATTTGACATTGGTCGCATTTATTGGGTATTATTTCTGAATTGGTTCAAGTCATAGGAAGTGCTTAAAATTACTATTATCGACCTGAATTAAACACTACCGACGCCTCTTTAAAAATACCGGATGCTTGTATCTTTGTGTGCATATTGATGAAGTATTTCACTATTGTGAGCAATTTTCTTTCTCGCGAACCAGTGACAGCACAATAAAGCTAAGATATAGGATTGGAAGTATATGGCAATTATTGCTGAGTGGTACCACCAACAGAAGATGTAGGTGGCCCTGGTAGGAAAGAAGAAAAACTAGGAAACGGACAGCATTGGTTTATAATGGCTTGAGCAAAAGTTACAACTACTTTCAGAGGGTTGTAAATCCGTCACAGAACAGGCATTCTATGTAATACGCGGTTTAGCTGCCTTTGAAGTAGCCTCCAAGTACATCGACGGTCGTTGCCAGTGATGGGGAAGGCGTTGAACACCATCTGCTGCATGTGTGTTGCTAACGAGAGCCACATCGCGTCGAAATGCTGTCAAAATGTCCGCTTTATTAGTAAAACGTTTACCGCGAAATGACAGCTTCACTTTGGAGATGAGAGCAGTCATAGGACTGAAACTGATAACAGGCGTGGAAGAACTTTCCATTCCCACCGCTGTAAAAGACATTTGACATTGCTGGCTGTGTGAGCTGTCACCTTTTCGTAGAGCATAACGTGACACTCATAAGTTCTGGACGTTTGGTGCGTACAGCACTGCGCAAATGTGACACCAAAAAGACCTGTAATATTGGGCATTCACAGTGGTCTCTTATCGAACACAAGCACACCTTGACTGTCATACGCCAGAATGACCAGGACTTTTGTTGGTGAGGGAGTTTGGCGATACTTGCGTTTGCGTGGTAACCCAGGGTGACGCCATTCACTGAACTATTGCTTGAGTTCTGGTTCATAAGCCCTTGTCCACGTTGAATTAATTGCAATGGTGCGATACCTCATCAGATAGACGCGACATGTTTCGTAGCTAGTCCACATCTGTACCTCATTTAATTGATGTGGCACCCACTTTGCACACGTTTTCCATATGTTCAGATCCTTCAGTAAAGTGCGGTGCACTGTTTTTGCCGGAATTCCAGTTTGCTCTTCTAATTCTACAAGTATCCAAGGCCTATCATCGCTTAAGTACTGTTCTACCATCACCTGCATATCCTTGTCAGTGAACAGAGGACACCCATTGAGTAGCAGATCTGCGGTCGACATGCCCCTATTTGAAGGCATCTGTTCACCTCACCAAGTTCAATAGGCAGGATATGCGCACCAGTGCTCCCTTGAGCTCTGTGTGGCATTCTCGTGCGTTTCTGCCGCTGATTTTTACATGTGCATGTTGTTCACTCTTCGTGAACTTCATTTTTGACCACTGTCGCTCACCAACTGAATTTCGGGGCGTGCTCTGTTCATATACACCTTCTGGTGGCTTCATTCGAAAGTACATTCCATACACGTTCAATCAAATATCTTAGATTTTTGTGTCGTCCCTTGTTTGCAAGAAAAAAAAATAGTTACCATGATTTATAACCCTTATGTGACATGTATAGATAACCTACAGGTCGATCTGTAGCTCCTCAAGATTTGTATTTGTTTTATCTTTCATTTTATGATTATTTGTTTGTTAATAAAGGAATGAAGGAAAAAAGATTAATTTCTAACCGTTTGTCAGAAGATTTTTTTTTCAAAAATGTATTGGCGACTACAACAAAATGCGGATGAGCACCGTCATGCATAAAACATATGCCACGCATATCAAGGAAGCTAGTAAATTGATTGTTATATTCCAAAAATAAATAGATGTCCTTGATTAGTTTCATTTATAGCATGGTTAATTTATTTTATGATTAAATTCTGTACATTAAAGATATCGGCTAAACATATGTTTTAATTTGCAAATATATTCTAATTTCTCTATTTGTAATGAAATATTCCTAAATTGTTTCTACAGCTTTTTCCCGTCAAACATCCCGTTAAATATAATGTACTAAATGTTCCACAAAGTAAGGTAAGACGTAACCTAGAAACTTTGGTTTCTCAGTTCAACTGTTACACAGACACTTTCGATCCTTTTAATCCATTAAGATAAAAGGAATCACCGAGCTGTTACCAGTTCAGTAATCTCTAGGTATGCCGGGCAACTTCACTACAGTGCCCCTTCATCACGTAGCATTCCGGTTGAGGGAATTTTGGCTGCAGCGTATCTTTTCTTTCGGGGCTTGGCTCCTGTTTGCTTTGAGGCTGGGAAGTGTCAGGGATTGCAGCTGCGCCCCTCTTTCTTTCTGGTTCCCTCTACACACTTCGCCCCTTTAACCACGATCAGGGGTATATCCACCTATGTCCGCAGAATACCAATTGCCTGGCTGAGTACGAAGGTTGGGCAAAGAAAGAGAAAAGATATCCTTTGCTTTGTTTGTACAGAACGAAACCTAATTCCCGAATGTATCGTCTAGAAAAGACGAGTAGATTACTAGTAGGCGCTCTTTATAAACTTCGCTATATTCTGAAAGAGAGAGAAAGGAAAAAGAGACGCGAGAATATCCGAGAAACTTACTTTGAGGTAAAGAAAACAGGAACAAAGGGAATTTGCTTTCAAAATTAAAACCAGACGCAGGTACTCATAAATATTTAAAACCTCTAATAACACATACACATATTAATGAATAGGAATGGCACCCCCTCCTTCTGTTGCTCCTTTGGATATGCAAAGCGGCTTTTCCGCAAAAGAAAAAATAGCAATGTGCCGAGGAAAGAACTTGCCTAAGAGCACAGTCGTGTGAGATAGCAAATTGTATGCTCCTGCTAAAGGGATATTTTGAGGCTTAGCCAAACAACACCACCATTGAGCAAGCAAGCTTAGAAGACAACCACAACTGATATGTTTACAGCCTCAGGAATAGTACAAAGGTACCTAATTACAACGTTTGGGCTAGTAATAGATAAACGTGTAGAAGTTCATAAAAATTCAAAAGATTTATTTTACTGACAATTCTAAATTTTACGTTTTTATTAAAATACTCGCGAATGATGCACCGATTTCTAATGACATACGCCGATACAAACTTTAAAAACAACTGACAAGTGTCTGTAGTATTTCTACTTATTTTCACGCATTTTCACTGTTAATTTCAAACATGAAAACCAATTCTCCTATAGCGTAAGAATTTTTCATAAGGAGGAAAAACGCTATTAATACATATTGCAATAGTACATGCATTTAAAAAAAAAATAAAACTGTTTCTAGTTTAGTTATTTGTTGACTCAAAGTAATGCCCAGTATTAAATTACCTTTACAAATCCTAATACCATTTTCTTTTTTCTCAAAGCACCCATTTCATAACTCCCATCTTCCCAGGTGTTATGTGCCAAGTACTTCACATCCTTCATATCCTGTTTACTTTTTTCCTCTGTCCATCATGAATACCACGACTTTGAGGAAAGTAGTTCAAATGACAATATAGGAATTGTACTTCTAAGCTCAATGGAAATAAAATATTGAATTGCAATTACTGTCGTATTGTTTGTTTTATACAAAATTCGTGAAGAAGGGATACTTTTGAAGTTTTTACGCAATGCATTGGGAATAGAGAAGTTGAATAAGGATAGATTTTTTTTTTCTTTTTCTTTGAAGTTTAAAATGTATTGCATTGATTCGTATAGCAGTAAAACAAAAACAATACAAAAAAACTAGTAACTAGTGAACCTAACATTATTAAGTACGGATTATTTTTAACCACGTTAATTGACTATACAAAGGACCATATGAACATTTTTAAAAAGGATTTGTGTTTTGTAATTTTCTTTATAGTGCAAGCAGTACATTTTTTGCACTCCAAGCACTTTTACATAATGCATTAAGTGGAATATAACATGTATTTTATGTTCATACGGAGTAAACATAAAATTAGGTGCAAATTTAAATTATTTAGAGTTGCCCTAAACGTTTCCGTTCTCAAAAAATAAATAAATAAATAAATAAAAAACTTTCCCATTAATAATTTAATCTCAATGTATTATCATTGTTCACCGCCTGTGATTTTGGTAATAGTAATTGGCTACGTAGTCTGTTGTTCAGTAAGAAAAATAAAAAATAGAGAGAGAAAAAGAATAGCGGCAAGGAAATAAATGCTGCTTTGGATACCCCTTTCAAGGTCAGCTAACAGTGGTCTGTTGCACTTTGGATTGAGGACAAGTACAGAGAGGGGGAGTAAGCAATCGATAAAAACCAATTCAGAGACGTTTGAAGTAAAATAAGATGAACGTTATACATAATAAAGGATAACCAATCTTCATTTTTCCTATCAATCTTAAATGAGTGTATATTAGTGTATGAACAATACATTTTCTTTCTTTCTTTTGAATTTGACGAAAATTCACAAATAAAAATATTGACAAGAATATTATTGAATTATTACATGGATAATTGGAATAAAATAACATTAAGAGTAACATAAAATATGAAGAAGCATTAAAAAGTCCTAGAAAAATACTAAATAGAATTTTCTCTTTTATGTGCGCTGGAAACAAGGAAAGATATAATCTTAGGAGAGAATATAAAAATATTTCTTTCAGTTTCTAATAAGAGAAGGGGTATATCCTAAACTTGATCAGTGTATTTTATATAATAAATAATAACTCGTTTTCTATAACAAAAATAATCCATAATTTAATCAATACATACCAGGGCCATCAACCATCATCGTCTAAGACCTCGTTTAGACTCTTGGGGAATGATGCGACAAAATACTTTCAAATGTACAGGTGTTAATTTTAAGCCTTCTCTAACTCATTTTTAAGCACTCTTCTCCTTGGCCTTGGAAGCCTAACTCTTCTGGTTTATCAACTGCAATAGAACACCGCAATCCCATGTCCCTACAATGTGTTCTTACGTTATGTCCAATGAGTAAAGCATAATGGTAACAATGTCACGCCTCATGCAATGGTGATTTAGTGCGGAAACTGCCTGCACTTATTGTGAGCCACGAGGCATATTTCGCATCCTCTCGTTCTCTATGAAGATCAGAGATGAATGTAAATTTTGTGTACTATTTTTTTAATCCTTTTTATTAGCAGGCGTTCTTTTATTCGTCATATACTATCTTCCTTTCCATGAGACAAAAGCAGTCAGGATTACCGATACATTTCCACAACCCGGTCCTTTCAATGTTTAAATTACTTACCTCTTAGACTCGATGAGAAAATTTGTGAGTTGTGCTTGGAAAGGGAATGCATAGGAAATGATTAATGCATGCGGCTGACTTTGTTTAAGCCGAAACTTTTTAGAAGACATCCGCTACCAAAGCAAGCGAATGGATTAGCATATCAAATGCTGACGATAATTACTGAGCTCATGCGTATCTGTCTGAGTGTAGTTTTCAGTTTTCATTTAACACATAACGATTTAATATATTGCACGTTTAAAGTTGAATACATGTAGTTCAAAATAATTTTAAAAAGATTTCAATATATATTTAGAATACTTGAAACTTTTTGGTCTGAAGAACATTTGTAGAAAGAAAAAACTGGCCTATATTTTCTATGAATAGATGTTTATGCATGAATATGATACTAGGCACAAGATTAATTTTAATGCTTTCATTTTTACTATCGATGAACGAAACTTGCAAATGGCTGATCTACTTTTAAAATATTGGTGTTTCACATTTATCTTTGAATTGAACAAAAATTTAAAAATGCCGTTGATATTCCTAACGATATCCTGATACAGCTTTCTCTTTTGCTGTATGTAAACGCAGTTAATCGTAAATTCCTATGGGGAACTCTTTGATGTTCCACGCTAATGCCGAGCAGATGATGCAACTTCCAGTAGCATGTGTTACATAAACAGGTTATCTCATTTTCATCATATATGTACTAAATAGGCCGACATTGATAAACCTCATCTGGATGTGCTATAAATCCCTCATCTTAAAACCCTTTGTGACGGCTTAGCTTTAGTGCTTAGGAATAGTAGGGAAGGGAGAGTTAGATTAATGTCGCATGGGTGTGCATAATGACCATACAAGCTATTTAAAGTTTTTAAGGAAAATGCAAAGTTTCCCCACAATATACGAAAACGTATCTCATCTCGTAAAATATAACTAAAATTGTAATTTTCACATTATTTCCAAAAGTATAAGAAGTATAAAAGTTAACTCCAAATGTCATTGCAACGTCTTAACAGGTATTTTGTTTATGTGCTTAATAACTACCTTGTTGCATTTTGCGATGACATATTAATATGTAAGAGATTGGTATTGCATACATTTTTAATTTCTCTTTCTAAAATTTAAGATTAATTTAATCAGGAAATGCACTGCTTCTACGAAAGAAGCAAATGCATTTTAAATCTATAATTACTCTATCAATGAATCAATAAAAAGTAGCCTTTTAGCGTTTTATTCTTTTCTTTATTCAGCACATTTAGCCATTGTAATTTTTTAAACTCTTTGTTGCCTCATACATATCTGTCTGGGCGTAGTTTTGTTAAGAAATTAATGCCGTATAAATTAAGTGTTTTTAGATACTAAGGACACCATTATATTACCCAGGGATATTTCACACATCTGTTTGTTTCTAAATGTGTATTTTTAGAGCGATCTCAACTTTTGTTTTCATTTTAGAACCGAATTTTGAATTAGATTGGATTATTAGGGACGAAGGAGGACATTTCGAGTCTTGGGCCTTGTTCAGCAGCTGGTCGTTTGTGTCTACGCCCCCAATGCCAATGAGTTCACCTCCGGGAAGGAGACATGATGTGAGGGAGATGCGGGCAGCTAGAACCCACGATTGATGAGACATGATCCCTAAAATTGTTTTCAGAGAGAACAACACGACACCGGCGGGGTGCCGCCTACACCAGGTTCCGTAACAGAACAAACGGAATGAAATTATACGAAATGGTGGAGCAGAAAATTAACGGAAAAGCATTCGCCTAAGCAATCAATAGAAACCATGAAAAAACTTAGGGTGGTGCCTCAGGCGTAAAATCCATGCACCATCCCCGTTAAGAAGGTTCTAGTTCACCATAAGGCCATGGAAAATCAGACTTCCAGAACATTAAAAATTCCAACCTCAGCTCTATATGATCTTAAGTTATATTCGTATAATAAAATAGTTCCTTTGTAGTGTTTGCTCTTCACTTAAATACGGACGCCAAATAATTCCGGATCTCGGAACTTTCATCTCACACTGCTCATTTAACAGGTTGAAGAAGTTTTAGATTTGCAGTGCTATTAAAATTGTAACATTTAATATGTTCGTTGCAAGATAAATATTATAGTGGGATGATATTTTGCTAATAGCACGTGTAACTATTGAAATTTGAAGTTCTTTTTTTAAGGAAGAAAACAATATATTGCACTCACATCATTTATGGAAGAGTAATGTCCAGGAACTATAAGTACTACTCTAATGACAATATGTCAGTTTTCCGTATTTGATCACCACGAATCAAGAGTATTGATGAACTAAATGGGAGGAATTTTCTTTTAATAACCACAACAGACTGAACCAATGAAGAAAAGTATGACAAATTAATATTAATAATAAACGCAGAAGTTGCATTTCAAAACTGTAATAAACTTTGAAAAATTTAGCTCTAGGTAAAAGCAATGATTAGAGCATAAGCAATATACTTTAAACATAAAGTAACCCCTCTTTTTCACTTCATATCTGAGACTCTAAAAGAAGACGAGACTACAGTGTTTTGAATGATGGCAAGTTTAATGAAGCCTGAACTAAGGGCGTGGCAAGAAGATGGCGACTTGGAACAAATTTCGGGTAAGTTGTCTTCCTGCAGCGCACAGAGAATCAATATAACCCGCAATCCATCAAAGTTCTACAGCTGTTGACTCTCAGATAACGCAACTTGACTTTTAATTTATCTCTTATACGCACACTTTGCTACATGCAATATTCAGATCCTACTGAAAAACTCATTGTGTCCGTGAAAAACCCATCTTCCTCGCGTTAAACCACACACTCCAGTGAAACACAAAGTAATTGGGAGCTGCGAGGGCAAAACCATGGAAAATAAGATTTTTTTCTTTTAAACCTCCTGCATTCTTTTCACTTCCTTCATACTTTCTATTTAATTAATTATACTGATAGTCTCATATCAATCCAGATTTAACCGAGTACATGACAGAAAAAACACTTTGCATTACTTTTTCGATCCAATTGCGTTCTATATTGGAGACGATTTTATTTGTCTCTATTTAAACTAATTTGTCCACCTAGCATCTCTTTTGAATATACATATTTTCATCCACACTATTCTATTATCCAATATAAAATTTAGTCCACTTAATTTATTCATGTATTAATTTGAAATACATTTATACGTTTCATTTTGCATATATTGTTTATTGCAACAAACAATAACACATATAATGTTTAGAATAGAGCTTCAGTCATAAATCTTGTCCGCTCATGTGATGTTGTGATGTATCCCCTACTAAGCGTATTGCAGTTGGCAGACCACACCTTAACTCCGAGCATCACCTTTTGTCATATCTTTTTGCAAGTTGCTTTTTCAAATATTTTCCTGCCAATCTCACGGCAGTATGCATTAATTCTCTAAATGGTATAATAACACAGTTGGTTCTAGAGTCTTGTACATAAGGAATATTTAGAACTTTTCTAGTTATCTTCTTACAGATATGCAGTTCACGACATATGTACAAAATTGAATCTACTATTTAGTGCCAAATAAAAACCACGAGCAGAAACGTACAGTTTTAACAAAGGAAAAAATGGGCGAAAATTTAAGAAATTTTTAACATTCATCACCAAATTCACTCAAGAAATTACATAAAAAACTGGTGTTTACAATGTATCAAAACACACTTATTAGAAACTAAATCAGAAACATTTTGAACCCCTAAGTTAATTTTGTGAATTAGTTTATGTTTTCAAGATACAATGCAAGTTAGTCGAGGGAGGAAGACAATTCTAGATTGCATGCATGTTTTAGAAAATGGGCTGTCGGCTACGGCAGGCTTAGTGTTTAGAAAACATTGTATAGCGAACAAGGTTTATAACTGTAGCTAAACTATTTAATTCGCCTGTAATGTTCTAAGCACCGATTTTCAAGAAAATTTTGGTAAAATACAACAGGAATAAACTTTTTAAGTTCTCATTCTCCTAAACTTTAAAATACTAACGCAAAATTTACAGAAATATTCTTCTTAGTATCGTCATCCGATGAGATAAACAACACACGTTGCAATATGACGCACAACTGGTTACAACGTGATTTTGTATTATGAGACACATGTGCCCGTTAGCCAGTGACGTAGGAAAGACGATATATTTATATTTCCTGACTGTAAAACTCAGACTAACACAAGACTTGTGACAAAAATAATATTAATAAAAATTAGCCCCGATTATGTGGTTAACTATAAAATCAAGGCTATAAGTACTCCAAAGGTTCTTTGTCGTCTCTTAGGGTTAAAATATACTCTAACGAAATAATTTTAAAGGTCTCCAAAGTATATACACTCATATGAGGGAGGTTCAAGGTTGTAATCGGACACGGTACGGTGATTCGGATGGTAAGATAAACGGAACGTTAACCCGAAGGTTCGTAGTTGGAGCCCCGACCTCGAGAACATGTCTGATTCTAATTCCAACCTCAGCATAACTCACGGCTTATTTGAAATAAATAAATAAATAAATTAAAATAAAATAAATATTTTCAATGTTGTCTGTAGCAGTTTTGAGTTAATTATAACTTGATTTATTTATTCATGAAACAACGTAGGCGATTAAGTATTTAGAGCAGGTCATTATTGCTTTTCTGATTAATAAATGACCAGCCTACCAGCTACCTTTATAACATTTATGCGAATTTGTGAAGCAGTTGATTACACGTACCAAACGCTATTAGTATATTTGCTTAACAGAGGTACATATAATTTCCTTTTTACACTTAAAGTGCGTACGCAGAGCTAATTAATAAAACGTATTTGGATATGCAGAAACGCTAATGGAACAAAAATAGTAAATGCTAAAAAGGAAGCACCTCGCTTAAAATATTCAAGAGAGAAAGCTCTTAAAATATACAGCATTAACATTCAATAATAATCAGCTTTTATGCATTACTCATTCACGCATTAGAGTATGTAGCAAAATTAACTGAGAGAGTACTTAAAAATCGAAAATAAAATTGTATTAATAGTTAGGTTTGTAAGTTTACTTCCAGTTTAAATCTATTCCCCTGACATGTTAACATAAAGCCTCTTGTTTCATACAGTTTGTTTTCAGCCATAATCGCTTTTTGTTCTAGCAGAAAGGGAAACAATTATATTTTCGCAAATGTTTCCAACTAGCATGTATAAATGATTACTTTTGTTTTAAGTACAAAGAAAGAACATAAAAATATTAGGTGCAACAAAAATTTTACAAACAAGCTTACTAATAATGTATGAAGCATCAATAAGTGTTTCTTATTAAAATGCACATTAGGTTATATGCATTAGTTACAATGGCGGTGGTTAAAAAGCTAAAGTCCTTAGCACAAAGCAATATGAGGAAGAAAGAAAAACAATAATTAAGAAATATGGCACATCATGCAAGAGAAAGAGAGAAGAGCATCTATTAGGGGGGAGATAGACTTAATGACATCTATACAAATATTATAATGTGCACAAAAATGGGCTCTACTGTGCTACAGAAGTTTGGTACACCGTTTATAGCATCGTATTTGCAAACTTTATTATGTGATTTCCAATACTTCCATTTTATTATATTTTACAAAAGATATGTTAGTTTTATTTCCAGATGAAGATTACTGAACTATGTCATTTTAGACAGCTTCCTTGTATTAATTTACTTGTATATTTTGGTAAAAAAATTATATTTACAGAATTCATTCGAGGAAAAATATATACGATATGCTATTTGGGAAGTTTTTCTCTTTCAGATTTTAGTTCTAATTTAAGTTTTGACCTTACCAGAAGTATAAAAAGCCATCATATTAAGAAATCATTCTTTTGCAATATTTTTATTTTATTATTTTCATGTGTGTAGCGCTTTACCAAATGAAATATATTTTGCACCATAAGATCCTAAGTTCGTATCTAAGACACTCAGTGAACAGAGAGCTTTCTACTCTGTACATAGTGAACAAACCGGTAACGTGAGAATACTGACCATAGCTTATTGAACATATGCTCATATTTTTATTTTGAAGTGAATCAATCTACATTCTCACGTAAATGCATTCAATCTGTAATATATTTCTGAAGATACTGCACTACTTTTCTAGCATTAATTTGAAACACTAAGATGTCCATTTTAACTCAAAATCCTTTTTTCTTGTCTGTCTTTTTCTGCACATACTAGTTTTCTTTCACATAATAATCTTTTAACAAATTTTGTTTATAAATATGACCATTATTATCCAGAATCTTCTAAATAAACCAGTCATTTTGTTAGAAAAGCAAAACAACGCATATACTTTTAAGAGAGAATGAATGAATAGTGCTTAGCGCCCGTTTTTGCTACAGAGTCACCACAGACGATTGACACTGATGAATGAATAGTGTTTAACGCCCATTTTTGCTACAGAGGCACCACAGGCGGTGGACACTGATGATACATGAAATGAAATGAAATGATATATTGGGAAAGGATATTTTTTAAGGAAGGAAACGTTCCAGGCCTAAGTTTAGAGTACCTCCCCGGCATTTGCCATTTATGAGGACTGAGGAAAACCTGGAAAAAACCTGTCAGGGAGGACGGTCCTGGCGGTATTCGAACCCAGACCTCCCGCTCACGAGTCCGCGCCTTAACGACCTCGGCCACCCGTAGCACTGACACTGATGATACATGCGATGAAATGATATATTGGGAAAGGGTTTATTTTTAAAGAAGGAATCGTTTCAGGCCTAAGTTTTAGGGTACCTCCCTGGCATTTATGAGGAATGAGGAAAACCTGGAAAAAATCTCAGTCAGGGAGGACGGTCCTGGCGGGATTCGAACCCCAGACCTACCGCTCACGAGTCCGCGCCTTAACGACCTCGGCCACCCGTAGCACTGACACTGATGATACATGCGATGAAATGATATATTGGGAAAGGGTTTATTTTTAAAGAAGGAATCGTTTCAGGCCTAAGTTTTAGGGTACCTCCCTGGCATTTATGAGGAATGAGGAAAACCTGGAAAAAATCTCAGTCAGGGAGGACGGTCCTGGCGGGATTCGAACCCCAGACCTACCGCACACGAGTCCGCGCCTTAACGACCTCGGCCACCCATCGCTGTCTCTTAAGAGAAAATATCAGTAAAGTGCGTAATGAAAAACTACTAACAAGGTAACAAGGTAACAATCACTTCATAGATCAGAAAATCAAAATTTTTCTAGGATAAAGATCTTCCGGCAATAATACCCGCCAACATCTGTCGAAGTTGTTTCGAAAGTGGGCAATTATTAGTGTATATTAAGAGCAGTTTAAACTCTTGGAAAGAAAATCCTGTTGTTGTCCATAAATAATACTATTACATATTTAAGTATATATGTAAGCATATTGCAACATGATGTAATAAAATACTATGTAATTCTTAAAAACATAAAAATATAAAAACTTTTAATATGAAGGAATTTATTCAGAGTTTTGTTTTCGTGAAAGACATTCGGAGCAGGAGATAAGATATGGTTATGCGTTATCTACATCAAGTATGTTCTTATCCACCTTTAGGAGAAAAATACAAAGCTACAGATGGACGTTGTAATTCGGTAAAGGGTAAAGTGGAAAATCACTGAAATGTTGCACTGCTTTAAGCTCCACTTTGTAAGGGTTTCTCGCTTGCGGCCTGCTCGAAGCCATAACAGGTGTTTACCGCAACTTCATGACATTACAGAAGCTTTTCTGATGGAACCAAATCGGCTGCTCATACTATGGCAACTTCAAAGCCGCGGTTGAAAATGGCTGGAGCATACACCTGCCTGAGTGGCTGCAACCACACTCTTCATATTTATTTCGATGTGTTCACCTGCGGGCTGGCCCTAAAATTAGAACTAATCGACCTGATGCGACCATTTTATCAATCTTCCTTTTATATTCTTGAAAGAGAGCGTGTGTACTAGAGCGGGATTCGACCCTTAATATTGTTTTTAAAAATTTAAGTTATTTTCTTTTAAAATGCAGATTGATAAGTATATTTTGCTAACTGTAATAGTAACACTTTAGGTTTGTCGGTTGCAGACATTTGCAACAATTACTTAGCTAAAAATATGAAACAATGACAAAGTGGGGAAAACAAAACCTTAATATGAAGCATTACAAACATTTATTAAAGTCTAAAGGAAACATATATACATCTCATAATTCTTTAAACAAATAATTAACAATAATATGACACGTTATTAATGAATATCTACGAATTAATGTTTATTGGACTGGAATATAAAATCAACAAAAACAGTAATAATCATAGTTATGATAATAGTAATGATGATTATAATAATAGTAATAATAATAACAATAATAATAATGGTTTTTGTTGTTATAGATGCATACGTACAATGAATAAATTACAAACACAGTGGTTACGAGCATAACAGAAAATAATAACGGAGTCACGCCTTCTTTCACGAACAGCAGCGGATAAAATCGAACCCAATTCCAGGTAGTGTGACTTCAAAATATGTAGGCAGATGGTTACCATATTGTCCATGTCGGCCTGATAGCTTAGTTGGCTATATCGTGGTGCTACTAGCGAGGAGGTAGTGAGTTCGAACTCCCCAGGGACTAACTTTTTTTTTTAATCTTCATAGTTCATCTACACTGTTTAAATATAATAAATGTTACTTTCTTACTTTTTGTATTAAAACTTTTAGTGTTAAAAACGCATAGGTTAGGTAAGCTTACGTTTAAAAAAAAGAGTATGCTAAATTTAAGAGTGCTAAAAGTAAAAGTGCATGCCATTTTCTATTTGATTATTATTTCATACTTTACATGTTACATTGCTACATTATAGTTTCCAATTTGATTTCGCTGTATACTGAACAAGATTAACTGTTAACATGCTTCCTAAAAAGGCAATTTTGCGTATGATTGCTTGTTTCCGTGCGTTTGAACTGTTCTATTCGCCTGCATTTATTGTACTATCACTTCTCTTGCAATTGGCTCGGTTTTCTCCGCTGGCATTCGTGAATGGAGGCACCGTAGGATCTGTCAGTCTGTAAGAAATGGAGAAGACAGCAAACTGCCTTTGGGAACGGTCGATCTCTGTGTGTTTGTTCTTTCCCCATTTGATGTAACCTTTTGGCTTCAAATTTTTATTTTCTCTTTTGGCCTTGGATTTTTCTCACCTGCGTTAAATACTGTTTATGATTTATATTAAAAGAGTCTGGTTTGTAATATTTGTTTAGCGATTTAGCAATGACTTGTTATTCAGTCATTGGAAAAGTTTTGTTCTTATTTTAATAGACAATTCCATGGTGATGTATTCCTATTCCATAGTGACCGTTCTTTATGGAAAATGAATTTGAATGTTTGTTTATTTGAACAGTCTCTATCGTAGGTATATGTATTTTGTGGAATGTTATTGCCAGTTTGACTTAAATAGCTATTGTTCGGGCGGTACGCCTTCATTGTTTTAAGGTCGTTAATAAAATTCATGTCATGCGGATAGCTCTAGTTTTTCATAATTTCTTGAAGGACATTTAGACTTGAGGCTTGTCTCAACAATCATAATTATCACGAGCTTCGTGGAACAAAACATAATGTAAAACACATTTAAACTCTCGCAAGCTTTAACCTGGACAGTTAAGCTACCACCATGAATAGCATTATAAAGAACGAAATTCGAGAAATATTGAAACCGTTGGTAATTGTTTCAATAAAGATTATCGTGGCAGTAGACGATAAACCGTAGAGACTGGATTCTGCCATTTTCTGCGTTGATTTTCATGAGAGGAGTGAGGGCAAATTGAGTACAGATGAATGCCAGACTATTTGATGTTTATTACTGGTGCGTTGCTCTTGGCTATGTTTCTCAACATATTTGCCTGGACCGCGGAACTCTTGATGTCGCCGGTGGTGGAACTGAATCTAAGTCTTAGGAAGACGGCAATTGCCTTAAATTTAAGATAGTAGCTGTGTCTGGAACTGATGAAAATCTGAACCGGAGTGCTGAATAATAAAAGAAGCTGAACTTTAATTATTCTCCAGTGGAAGATGCTCCTGCACAATATGCAACTTTAACGACGTCATCATCAGCAACCACAGCTTCTGCATCTGCGTCTGCCTCAACTTCCAACAAGAATACTCAGCGACTAAGAATCTTTAAGAGAGAAGGGATGAGATAATGCTTCCCTATTTATACTCTCTTGACACGTGGTTGCTTCGCGCCATGAGCTCACCGGGTTCCACAAAATTGAACCTACAGGGTCTGATTTTTTAAAATACATGATTCTCATTGGAGAGTCTAAACTCACATTCAGGCTTCACTTTTAAATTTAAACATTACACTCTCAGTGATTTGCTACTGCCATTTGCCATTTGAATTGATGATCGGTACAGTTCGTTGGTGCGGTATCTTTGAAATATTAACGGGACTAGCACTTCACTTCGCGTGTGACTGGCTCTATTGTCCGGTGCAGCAGGCCTCTGCTTTTGTTACTGTAGTAAATAGAAGGCTTGGTCACTGCGAGGCTGGGAGGTATATAAGATGCATTATCTGACCACAACTTCCCTTTCCTTCGTACAAAATGATTTCACAAGTTAGGAGTTTCAAAATACACAAGAATTACCAGAAATGAAATATTTCAATTATGTAATATCTGTATCAAGCTGGGGGAGGCAGATTGGGAGAACTGCTTAAATATTTATAACCGGAATGGTTATGTTTCTAGGTACGCAGAGGTTCGTAGACGTAGCCACGCAGGCGTATTTGTCACTCTTCTACAATATACCTCCATCCCTTCCACCTTAATTAATTCCTATCATATTTAATTCAATCCGTGCTTCTACAATCTGGTTAAATTAGTTATTAGCTCGTATTTTTAAAATACTCCACGTTTCATTTTATCGTTGCATTTCCATTAACTAAATATTGTTTAGGAATAATTTATTCTACTGATCTAATCAGCAAAGCTATTAGCTCCAAAATTTAATATACTCTTTAGTATTCATTTAAAGTAATTTAATCGATCTTCAATGTTTATTGCAGCAATAATATCTCTAAAATCTCTAATAATATGAATTATGCATTGGTCTCCGCTATCGTGGTAGGTATTATTACAATTAACGGTATACCCCTTCGTTGATGTAGGGATAAGATTTAACTAAAAATGTGCTGAAAGAAAAAAAAAAACAACAACAACAAAAACACAGGATGTGGACGGAGAAATATAACTTTCTAATACAGGAGAAGAATAAATTAGAAAAACAATATATTTTATTCAATAATAAGCAAGATATATAATTTACATGTAAAATGACATTCGCCTTAGAAAATGGCAATTATTTAAAGATGGAAAACGGCAAAGCAAAGTTTAAACAAGCATAAATCCTTGAAACAATGACACATTTATATTCAAAAACCCTTTGAAACTTTGAGATAATATTAAAAGTAGTTCCAAAATTTAAAAATTCTCTCGCTTAAACAATGAATAAATAATTTTACTGCTTCCCTGGAATTATAATAACTTTAGCAACATTACTTTACAAGTTCCTGCTATATTGGCAAAATACCAAAAAGGAAGTTTGTGGCAACGTTAAGCTTATATTAATAACATAATAAAATATTACCAAGCCACAAATGTATTTTTAATCTAAATACAATACTATATATATAGTACCAGTAGAAGGATGATAAGTGATAAATGACTGAGTTTAGGTTATTTATTTTTTTAATTTATTTATTTCAAGTAACTTCTGATACTATTTTAACATCTCAGGCCATCAGGGCCCCATTCACTTCAAGGCATGAAAATGACTGATAATTTTGCTCAGAACCTCTTCTTTTAGGCTTGAGACTCTTTTACTTGCCGTAAATCTACGACACGGGACCCACGGCTTTACGTTCCTTCCGAAGAAAGTCATACTTACACCTAAAAATTCATGACCCTGACAGGGATTGAACCTACGATCTTGGGTCTGCGAGGCAATTATGGTTACCATTAGACCACCAGGACCGACAAGAGTTCAGAGATGGGAAAGCAAATCTCATAATATCTGAGTCACTGGGCCGGGCATTCGGAGAAGTGTTCGGACCTACCAATTTAGAATATAAGGCCAAGACATGTCTATTCTCCCCAAAATCCCAAAGCGATCTCCCTGCTTAAACGCAGACAGAAAGGACACGTCATAAGATTCTAGAACAACCAATTGGGAAACAAATGAGCGAATCTTCCTGGCGTGAACAAGTATTGAAAGGATGGGGAGGTAGAAGGATCACTTTGGGAACAAAGAAACACGTACAGCAACGGCACGAATAATATACAAAAAATATTATATATTTTGCCACAAAAGCATAAAACCGTGTGTAGTCATTGATAAAAAATTAATGTAATTTGTCATAATAAAATTCAGCATATTACTTAGAATTCATCATAATTCTTAAAAGAACTGTCAATATAAAAATTAAGACAACCCGTTACCAATTTTCAAATGCTAAAATACAGGCATAGAATACAAAAAATACAAAGATTGTTTAACCATTACATTATCATAATTATTTAAATTCAAGTTAGACTTTTTCTGCAAATAGCGTTTCCATTTAGTCAATCCTAATATGCTTTTTGAATATTTTTACATAAATCCTTTAGATTTCTTCTAAGGCTTCGGCGATTAATCCATGGTAGTGGATTATATTTAAATTGTTCTATTCTTAATGTGGTCTTCTTTAACAATGTTTAATAGAAGAAGAGAAATGAGGCCAATTCACAATTTACCCAATTACTTATTCATTTAGTCGAATTAACTGGAAGGGAATCTCTCACATTGCTAGCGTAAAATGGAGCAACACCATCTTGTTATCAAATGAAAACCATACTTTAAAATAAGGATGTTTTTTTTAAATTTAAGATAGCCCTCTTCCATACAATTATGATAAATTTCTTCTGTATTGGTGTCTTTGTAAAATTATGAGTCAATAACACCCTTGTTCCAAATTCCAGTCAAAACATAAATTATCAGATCCTCTTTCGCTTGCACATTAAACACGGTGTATATTTATCCTTATTATTTTTTAATTTGCCTTAACTGACTAAAACTCAGGATTTGCTAAAATGGAAAAAGAAATTGTTAAATTCATTGTTTGGACTATCCCTAGACAAAGCTTGTAACAATTTGGTCTCTAAGACTTCAGTTTTATCCCCCTGATAATTATAGTCTAACTCGTATCTGATACTCCTCAATTACTACTTTCATTTTAATCAACTTCAAACAATTAAAATTAAACCCATCCTCAAAACCAATATTACATAAATCCTTTCATGTTAAACAAAATATATTATAATCCATTATTTATCTTAAAGTATAACACATTATAATACAATTAATGCAGATATTTTTTTAACAGTGGAATATGTTTAGTTATGAGCCACAGTCAGAATATTTTCATCAAAATGTCTCCTGAATTGATAAGTTTCATATCGAATCTCTTCCCTTAAACCTTTTGTTAAACTTCAGGTGCATTGCCTGGTTAATAGTGGACCTCTCCCTTGTTCATTCTTTACCTTTTCCATAAAATACATATTTTAGCGTAAATCTATAAAAATAAGTTAATAAAACGAAATAATATTATTTTTTTGCCTAGTTCATTTATAATGTTTAAACATACAATAATAATAATAATAAATATTTGGGTTGGTAACACTAGCGTTCTTAGTATATTTATAGGGCGAACCAGGAGCTCCAAAGAGCTCTCGTGCTTCCCATTCATAATCAAAAATTTGTATTTCTCACTTATGTGAGTAATTCAGAGAATATACAATCTCCACTTTTCTTCATCTGCGGCCTTTGCATGTTGAACGTCCACTTGAACTTAACAGTTCGAATTCATACATCTCAAGGGTAAGCTTCTTTAGAGAAGATGTAATATATGGCGGAACTATATTATGACGTCAGGTGCGTAACAGCTTATTCGCACAGGAACGTGGTCCACGAATTTCAATTTCTTCACAACCTGGAGGCTTACAGATCCTAGTAATATTCGTTATTCCTGGTACTAACAAACCACAAATTATGGTCGCCCACTCCGAAGTAGGACCGTTTCAATTTCCCATAAAAAATGCTATTTTAGAATCATCTTTAAATATCTTTATGTGGAAGTTAAGTTCAAGCTTGAAATGTATTTTGCTGATGACGTTTTCTAATTTGATGTCATTACATCAAATTACATTTAATAGGGTTAGTTGTTAAAATAAATTTCTTATTTCATAATGAATTACAATAATACGAATAGGGAGTATTATTTTTAACGTACAAAAATTAAGCAGTGAAGCATATATGATTTAATAAAAACTACTGAAATAATAATAAACAAATTATTATCAACATTGCTATAATGCAATATAAATCACTAAGCAAAAGAAACCTAGAATAGCATTACTTACTACTGCAATTTGATTGCTGATATTCCAGACATTTCGCATGCTGGAGATACGAAGTTATGTTTGTTAATTAGACTGACATTATAAACCTTAAATACGACAGAAGGCAATAAGTAGAAAAATGTTTTATACTGTTTATAATTTTAAAATAAGTTAAAAAATTATGTAAGTAATAGTAGCAGAAAATGACGATAGGCTTATAGACAAAATAAAGCAATTTATTTTTACATTTTCCATAAACGTGTGTAGCACAAAAATAACTAACTATCACATGTTCAAAAACGTTTATCTAGATATAGAAATGTATAGAGGGTATTTTTATTACAAATTAGTAATTTTTATCCAATAAATTATCGAATTTTTGACAATATTTTTGCTGCCTTAATTTTTTTCTGCCTTTGCTGCCTTAAATGCTGCCTTAGTTTTTAGGACTTTTTTATTCTCAATAGTTTTTCTTTATTTGTTATGTTGGTTTTGTATCGTATTTCCAAACTGTATCACGCCTGCCATTTAAATGTAAGTGTCTCGCTATATGTTAAGTATTTATACTTTTTTGTTCAATTGACAATGCAGGTAACTATGCCACTCTATAATGCTTCATTCATCGCACTGTACAAATTTGTATTGGTTTGGGTTATCTCGACACTGAGCCTTGCTGACGGTTGGCCTTTGTGTCTAAGCCACCAATAGGGGCACCTCCGGGTGTAGGGGATGCAGGAGGGAGACCAGAAACCACGAGTGGTGACTGTGCAGACGTAAACGGGGTCTCTAACATATTTCCAGGTAGAACATCCCGACGCCGATGCAGGACCTTCCCCCCAAGGAGTTCGAGCTCCCCAGCAGGTTCAGAAACCTTTACAAAGGGCAAGCCATCGTCTGGTTTCTGACCCAGCATCTGGCTACTGGGGAGCCCGAACTCCTTGAGGGGAAGGGCCTGCATCAACTAGCCCTGGCACTTTCGACCCTGTAACAGAACCAATGGAAGAAAATGGAAGAGCAGAAAATTCGTGGAATGTAAATATCCATTGCAACACTCGCCTAACTGACCAGGGGAAACCACGAAAACCCAAGATAGGAATCCGGAATCTCCTGCATGCGAATCTCAAACTTTACTGCAAATCTGTAACGTATACATGAAAGACCTTCAGTCCTTTAGTTCCTTCTATTCCCTTGTTATTCTTTTCATGTCTTATGCCTTCTTATTCCTCCTGCTTAATTATTTCTTCTATTCTTACCCTTTCAAGTCTTCTTAGCCTTTTCCGTTCTTCACTTTTAATTTAATATCCTTTCTGTTCATTTTAATTTACTCTTGGCAATTTCTTCCCTTTGTTTCAATTCTCATTTAATTAATTCTTTTAAAATTAATTTTTAGATCTCAACTGACTGTATATTGATTCAGTTTTTTTTATGAACCATCATCAACATCGTTGTTTGCTCCTCATACGGAACATGCCCAGACAATGCGAGGCATATGTGGCCGTTTGGGGTATTCAATACAATTATCCAACACATCATTTTGTTATGAAAATGATTTCAGATTTTGTTAATTTTGTATTTTTCCCACTGTGGGTCTTCAATGCTTTGCACTTTCTTGTGTACTAGATCTCTCGTTATTCATTTTACAATTTTTGTTCCAATATGATGTTTCATAAATGTAATATTTGACTATTAATTGATTTATTCATATCATTATTATGCTTAACATTTGGGTGTAATAAATGCAATAGCAGTACATTTAATTTTCTGTAATAGGTGCTAATGAGCTACAATGCAATAATTTCAGAGATTGTAGAAGATCCGTTATGAGCAATTTAAGATAGGGAATCTATGCCCTGTCTAAGTTGTGACAAAAAGTGTTTAAACGACTAGTACGTCATTTATTAATGGAGCTTCCATTCAAAATGATACCCCAGAGTTTGTAAGATGTTTTTTTCATTAGCGTAAAAAAAGAGTTTCTGTTATACATTAATAATAGGAAAAATTCTTATGCTACATTTCATTCTTAATTTTATTATGATTTAAGATTTTAAAAATTACACATTGTATTTTTTAAATTCGAGAAAAGCTGTTTATGTGTACGTCCCATAGTAGAGGATGTGTTTATAAAACATCAATTATTTGCATTTTATTGCAAAAGTTTAGTAAGAGTTTAAATGTCATTATTTTTATATTCAATGAAAAAATTATTCACTTTAAATGTTTATAACAGCCCAATATTACCCTCCCTTAATGAAACCAATATTTTATCACTCTTATTGTTTTGGTAACTTAAGTGTGTAATATACAGAGGATGCCAAAAAATGTATACACACTTTCACAGTAGATAATATATTTCAAAGTTGAACCGAAAAACAACATTAATGTGTTGTATGATGTTCTGCAAACAGATGAGGCTCATATACATTATGATAGCCTTGCTACGCGATAGGTTAATCATCAATGAACAAATAAAGCCACGATTATCGTAAGATGTTCTGTAAACAGATATGACTCACATTACGTTATGCTAGCGTTGCTACAACAAAATAAAGCCAAGATTATCGTTTGAACAGCGAAAAGCAATTTTCAAGTAGTATCGGAAAACCAAATTTGTTGTTGAAGTTCAAAGGCAATGGAGGCGTGTGTACAGAACAGAACCACCGTTGAACTTCTACCTACGGGGAACTCTTAAGATGTTTTATGCCGTAGAAAACCAGGTACATTGGCAGCACTTCGGGAAGGAATTGAAACGGCATGTGCTGCCATCGCTGAGGACACTTACGCAAACGTTGCTCAATCAGTAGTTCAACGTACTCAGAAGTGTATCGACGCCGATTGTGAGCATTTTGAGCAACTGTTGTGACTGTATAAGTTTTAAGATGATTAGTACTCATCGTTTTCTGTTTGTGTAAACTCAGTTTTGTTATACCGCCACGGGTGGACGAGGTCATTAAGGCGCGGACTCATGAGCGGGAGGTCTGGGGTTCGAATCCCGCCAGGACCGTCCTCCCTGACTGAGGTATTTTCCAGGTTTTCCTCAGTCCTCATAAATGAAAATGTCGGGGGGATATCCTAAAACTTAGGCCTGAAATGTTTCCTTCCTTAAAAATAAATCCTTTCTCAATATATCATTTCATTTCATTTATCATCAGTGTCCATCGCCTGTGGTGCCTATGTAGCAAAAACGGGCGTTAAACACCTTCATTCAGTTTTGTTATGTTAACAGTTTTTCTTTGCTTGAAGTGTGTATACATTTTTTGACACCCTATGTATTTGAGGTTGTTTCTTGGAACGTTTAAAGCTGAGTCGCTATCTTGTGATATTATGGACTAAAAATAAATTAGACAAAAGTTCTTCACGTTGGGATGAAGATGCTGGGATGTTAAGCAACGTCAATACAACTCCTTATGCTGCCCAGTTGCAAAGTAACAGAATGTTTGTGGTGATCTAACTCCTTTCTTCATAAGCTCTCCAAACAAGATTTCTCTACATGTCCATGAGGTTTCTCGTTCAGTTTCAGTCCCCGGTACGCAGGGTGAAGTACATTGGCAGAAACACTGTATGTGTGTGTGTGTGTGCGTGCGTGCGTGCGTGCGCGCGTGCATGTATGTATATATATATCGACTGATATTTTTTCTTTTTTCTGCATATGGCAAGAGGTTCTTATGTCATCAGGTAGTCCATCCACAGTTCAAGGGCATCTGCGACAGCTTCTTGTTTTTGGCATTCATTTATTAGTTGACTTACTGGATTAAGTGCTGCAATTGTATCAGTAATTCTTTGAGAAAGACGCTATCATAAAGAAGAAGTTTAATTGAAGAAGATAACTTCTCATCTTCATCATTGGCAGCTTTCTTCGCTGTACTTACATTTTTAGTGAAGGACAGACAGGCAGCTCTCTGAGAACACCAGCAAGTGTCTGCAGCGAGATGTACTTTAGAGCCACCATTCTATGATTTATTGTTCCAGACCAGGGTGCTTGAAAGACTTCAACACCGCGTTCACGCGTTCACGAGAGACACAGTTTTCTTTTCTTTTCTTCTTTCTTTCTTTTTTTTAAGAGAATGTCCTTGGTTAGGAGTTTCCTAATATGGGCATTACGGGCAGAATGCCAAAGTCTGTGAATCTGGTACGTTCTAAATATTCGCATTGTCTGAAACGATACAGTATATTTCACATTGAATGGTTCTTTATCTAGTTTTCTTGATTATTCATGACTTGTGAATAAATGTTACAATTTGTGTTAATAGACTCGTTTTTTCAACCATCTATGAGCAAAACTGTGTCTGCGCTGGCTTTAATGTTTGCATTAGTATTGGCACAATATACTTCATCCAGTAGGTTATCAGAAAGTGCTTTCCAGGTTGGTGGTTTATGTGTAGGCCTCATTTTTTAACAGAAGTTTGTAAAGTTCGCCGATTCTACCATACTGAATGGGATATTGCAGCCGTGGCGAGCACGATATCTATATCCTGCTTTGTGGAGACATTCATTCTGTCACAAAAAGCTGTTATCTGTCGTTTAGCCATGGAAGGTTTAGAATTTAAAGTGGTAGGGGATTCAAGAGATGAATAGCGACGGGGTTTAGGCTTGAAATTGGAAGTATATCTGTGGATATTCCTAGTCTGATCGATGTAGATTGGAAATGGAACTCTCCTGTGAAGGCTGTAACAGCGAGTTTTATAAGAAGTTCAGGTACAGACTTTTTTCTGTCATTCCCGTAGTGATTTTTTTTATTTTATTTTTTAATATTTTTAGTTCACCTTCGCGTCAGTTCTTGTGCAGAGGTCGAAGACCGAGATTCATAGGAACTACTCTACTAGTTCACTCTCAGAGGAAAGTAAACGATGTTAGCATGAATCCTTTAAACTTACAACTGGAGGAAGGACTGCGGGTTGAAACTGTAATATATTTAGAGAACACACGAGGTTATTTATTGGACTGTTTTATTGACAACAGAACCGACAGGAGGCCAGATCAGAATTAAAGGCAGGCTGATTTATAAGAGTTTTACAGCAGAATTGGATTATGGTTGTAGGGTGTTTTTTGAGGTTTAGGGAGTGGAATTGATGGAAATAATGATAGACCGATAAGTGCAGACTATCGTTTTAACTCTCCCTCCGCATAGCGGAACAAAGCGACGATATGACTGGCGTGGGATATTCTTCGTAGATGAAACAAAGCTAGCACGGGGAAGCGGAACACAGCATTATCGTCTAAGATACCGGCTAACTAATACGCCATATGCATATTTGCTATCACGTTTTATCGCCGAATGCCCACAAAGACTGCGTTACATTTCTACCTGTGTGATGCGCTGAAGTCGCTTTGGATATCAAAGGCCCAGGTATGTTCTGCTTTGATTGTTCCTATTGCGTCCTTTCGCCATACCGTGCTGACTGCCAAGTACTAAGTTCTGACCTTTTTTGACGACCCCCAACCGCAGCCCGAAGAAAGTATTATCCATGTGAACGTGAAGGCTAGAATTATAACACATAATATAACGCAAGCACCCACTGTAATATCTCCATATAGCAGGTAGTTAATGTGGAATTGTGATGTGGAAACATGTGTTTTAAAGCTTTTTTTTTTATTTTATGCCATACGCATAATTTTAATCATCACAAAAGCAGCGGTCTCTTTTATTCCTTTGTTTTTTTATTATTTTTTTTACAAAGTTTACGTTTCCTATATACTTTACGCGTTTCATCACAAAAGCAGCGGTCTCTTTTATTTCTTTGTTTTATTTTACAAAGTTTACGTTCTCTACATACTTTACGCGTTTCGCGCGTAAATTAAGTATCACGTAGGAAACACTTTAAGCTCAATTAAATAACCTGGGATATCATAAAATAACATCCGGATGTTGCGGAGTATGTCTCTTTGACTCAGTCGGTACCATATTGGCGTCAAGTAAAAGAGCTCATTGTTATAGAATTCCAATTACGTTGATTATATATTTTTACTTTTATATGTATTTATGAACATACTTCATTAAAACATAAAAAAGGTATATTTACTCTTCAGAACCCAAATCTACGGTCTTTGAAAACACTGTTTATTAGGTCCCTCTGTCAGATCAATAACTCCCTGTAGATTTAACTACATAATATCAAAATCAGTCAACCGTTGTTCAGTGTTGTATTGTTAAACGCTTATTCCGAGATTTTATAAGTTTTTATAGCGTAAATCTTGAAAATGCTGATGGTGATCTAATGAATTTATTCACTCGCAAAGCAGATATGACGGTTATCTAATACAATTTAATAGACAGTTTTATAATAACTTATGACTTATTAACATCAAATTACAAGCTATTTATAACCATATAATTCCATTGTTTTTCCACAGATTCCCTATTTTAAACTGAGTGAATAAAATATTTCTTTAGCCTCTGAAATTATGAAGGTGTAATTCTACAGCACTCGAAGTTTATATAAAAAGAAAGATAACGCCGTCGCCGATAAGGATGGCAGAGGAAATTAAGGCACGGGAGGTCTGAGGTTCGGTTCTCGTCGGAAACGTTTTTTCTGACTGAGATTTTTTCAGGTTTTCCACAGTTCAGATAAATGGAAATGCCAGAGATGAAGGTCTGGAACGTTTCTTCCCTATAATAAAAAAGGTTTTCCCAATTCATCATTTCATCTCATTTATCATCAGTGTCTACCGTGACCTGTCGTTTCTCAACAGTAAAAATGACAGTTTAACACTATTAAAAACGACGTCGCCTACTAAATTTCTTCGACCGTAATATTTTATCGTTTTTGTCCGTACATTTTTTCAGTATTGTATGAGGAATGGCATGGCAGTTGTAGAAGGCATAAACAAATTTTCGCGAAAGTCAGAGTCATAGAAAGTTTGAAAGGCTATTCATTATGAGGTGAACATATATGTCTTTTGCAACGCTTCACTGAGTATTACATAATGTTTAAAGAATATGCATAGATGTTTTAAATTTAAGTCAGCTAAGAGGGTAATATGGCACTGCTGTGATTTAATTTTATGAAAAATTTAAGCTGTAAGTAGGCTTCGGAAAGGAGATAATCTGCTCTCCATGGTATAATGCTTGGTTCTATTTTAATTTTAATCCTTTATTCTATGCTTAAAAAGATTGATGTTTAAGATTCAATGTTATAGATTTAATAATATACATAAGATATATTGGCCTACATTCGCAGCTAAGCGCAGCGTGCGCTGAGCCGAGGTCAAGCCGTCCACCTGCCATAACAATTTCCGCGTCGATGACAGCACATAGACAGTATGTCAGTTTGGAGTTAACGAAGAAAAAGAATGATTTCTGTGTTTATTACAATTCATTTTATGGTTTAAGAGTTCAATAGAAGTCAAATATCCGTGTTATCTTCGTGCTATTACAGGCTATTAAATTCCATATTTTTAGGTTGCTCATAAAATATGCTGAGAGTAAATGAAAGATGCAAAGGGTTTCTGATTTTCCATTATAGAACATATTGCTGGTAATATGAAATAATGGTAGTAACAAGCTTTAAATCCCTACAAAATAAGAATTTAATAAATAGCAAACATATGACAGTTTGTTGTTTAAAACAAAACATGAACATTTTCGTTTTTAACACTTTATACTGAAATAACAAATAAATAATTATGTTTATCTATTATGGATTCATCATTTTTCAATTTAATTTATGAATAAACAGATTAGGTTCAATAATCTCAAAATGTTTAACTTAACTGAGCTTAAATCTCCATTTGAGCAGTTTATTCAAAGTATTTCACAAATATGTATATTTAAAATTAATTCTCAGTAAAAGTAGTTTATATGTAAAAAGACATATATTAATGAATTTGTACACAAATAAAGACTCGGCACTCTTCACTTATTTTATATTTATAAAAGGAAAACAGTCGCCCTTAAAGAAGACTATAAATACACTGCACGCAGGTGTTTCTTATTTGTCCCCCTTGCTCTTAACGCAGCTAAAATGGCCTGTTCTCGTATCTATCCGCAATTCGCGATGAGATGTCGCAGTAACGGAAAGTGAAAATGGCAACGTGGTGCTGGGAAGTATCAAGTGAAGCGTCGAGACGCACGACGCCTTATCTTCTCCCTGCAGGCGTTCCTGGCACTTGGCGTCTTAGCTTAACCGATCTGTTGGCTGCAAATTGCCCCGTTGGCGTTTCACGTGGAATCTTCGCTATATATGTTCGCTTTCAAGACAAGAGTAGTTTCCTAGCGCCTTTGTACTCTTGAGTGCGTTACCTTTGTGAAAGGATGTTTAAACGGCTCAAGCTGCTTTAATTTTCTCTGAAACACTGAAGACGTTGTAAACGCAGGAAATGTGTACATATTGCCGCACGCTGAGCCCAGATTATAGAAATTAAGTACCTTAAATACTCTTAATGCTGAGAGCAATATTAGAAAGTTAAATTTAGAGCAGTTGAGAAACCGAAAACCTTTTTCTTTCAGATGAAAGAATGGCTATATCCATAAACTTAAACATGGTGAATTCGTAGACAAGGTTATTATTCACTTTAATAATACGAACTGAAGAAATGTACACAAGCGGGATGCTATCAAATGATAACAATTGGAACTGGCATTTTGGGATTCCAGTTTCAAATCCCTTGGGATCAGCCATCTGCTTTGAGTTTTAGGTCATGAGATATAATGTTGATATTACCCCAGTACCTTCTTAACTATGTATTTGTCAATATTTTAAAAAAATTAAATATTGAAAACAAGTCTACTTCTATTACCAGAGCTCGAGAAGAAGTTCTTAACATTACAGTACGTACAGAACACATAAGTACTCTGGTGGAAATATGACATGTATTTACACGTCTTCTCTTTCAGATCACTGCCATATTTGCTTGCGATGAACGTAGACAGCGTAGAAATTCAAATTAAGAATAAAAAAACTGACTGAACCTCATACCTCTTAGGATCTTTCAGCGATGATCGGATCAATTCATAAAAAGAGTTAAAAAGTTTCCTGACATCGATAGTAGAGTATATCAATTAACTGATGTACTCAATGCATTCAGGAGTAGCTATTCTCTCTATATCAACAAGAGTTAGAAGTTGGAAAAAAAAAAAGAAGCAGCTCGAAAAACTCCAAAAAGAAATAGAGAAATTTTAACAGCGCCAAATTAAGCAAGAACAAGACAGTATACTATAAAGCTCTGAAAGATTATAAAAATCCTGTTCGTAGAGTCAAACGGAACTTTTGTAAAACCTTCAGGAGGTAACCAGAGTTCAAAATTTATTGACTCATTAATCTATTAACCCATTAAGTATCATTGAAAAGTCTAATTGGAAGTAATCAATTAAAGTAAAGGAGATACAAGAAGCTTTTTTAAAAACATACTTTTCTGGCTAATTAATTAGTGTTAATTCTTCAAGCAGTTCAAATCAAGACCTGGAAGACCCTTGGCCACTGTCACCCTGGGAAGAATGGAAACTAGTCAAAAAGATTATCAGAGTGCCTTTTATTAATTGGTTAATTATAAAGTTTAAACCATTTAAAGCCTCTGGAGGGGAAGGCATATTTCCTGTTTGGTTACATATATGATGTAGCTCTCTGTATCACATACTCTGTGAACCATTTAGGAGCTTTATAGTTGATGGCTATGTTCCTGAGAACTGTAGAACTAACAGCTTTGTTTTTATTCCTAATTGCGGGCGCCATTTTTACTGAAAACAACAGGGAGACTTATTGAACAACGTATTCGAAAAGATATCCTTTCAAAAGAAACCTTATATTGAAACTAACATGCTTACCAGGAGGGTCAATTTTGTAAGAATGCTCTTCACCAGCTAGTCAGCAAAATTTTTCCTTGGTGAATAACGAGATTGCCCTCTGTGCTTTTCTTGAAATAGTGGGTGCTTTCTATAACACCTAATATGAATGTACAATGTTTGGCACTTATGCCAACTTGTAGGTGAATAGATTTCATGCTGAGGAGCCAATGAATTCAAGCAACATTAGCAGGTGGGGCATTGGAGGCAAACGCTACCAGAGGATGTCCTCAGGGGAAGTTTTACCTCCACTCCTTTGGAATATCGTGGTTAACAGTCTGCTTGTCAAATTGAACAGATGTGAATACTACGCACAGACATACGCTGATGACATAGCAATTTTAATACAGGAAAAATTCCCTGCAAAGAGATTATGAACCCTGCTCTGAGGACTATAAAAGTGGATACTGGCAAAATGCTAAATGTGAATATCAGGAAAGCCATTATTATATCTGTCACAGGGAAGAAAAATTTAGGAAGCCTTAAATAAAAGTTTTTGAAGATGGTGTTGTCCAAGACGCTAAAATATCTGGGAGTCACAGACTTGGAACACTCACCTTGACAGGGTAATACACAAAGCAATGTAAGCGGACGTGTGCTTGAATATACATAGTGTCTCAATCCACGTATATGACACTGTCCGTCTGTTGCAGTGATTAAACCACAGATATCATATTGAGCTCTGCTGAGATGAAAAAAGCGCAACAAATGCGAAATAAACTTGCGAGTATACAAAGACTTGTTTGTCTTTATATAACTGGTGTATGTCACACCAAAGCTGCGTTGAAATTTTACTTGGAATACTGCTCTCAGAGGCAAGAGAGCAGCTCATAAAATTAATACAGTGCGCAATTGGAAGAGAGTCATCATAGGGCTGAATATGTTTCTATAAGTACCACAATATTATCCAATACAATGCTTGATACGGGTAGACTACAGGTCTACAAAACGCTAACTTATATAATCTTTCAGAATCAGATTTCGAGAACTATCTGACTGGATGGGGGAAAATGCACACAGGTATTATACTCGAGGGTCATCTGATCTTCTTTACAGATAGGTCAAGAGTAAGAAACTTCCGGAGCTGTAGTTTATGAATTGTCTCCCGAAGCAAGGATCTCTGTAAATCTTGGGGACATTGTTACATTTTTCCAAATGTAATTCAATTTTCTGACCTGACTTAACTTCTGTGATAAGAGAACGCATATTAACCAACGCATTTTCACAGCCGGTCAAGCTATACTTGGTGCTCTTACTTGGTGTTCTCTAAGTCAGCTCTAAACTTGCATGGAAATGTCTCCAAATCCTCATTAATCTTTCCACAAAGAATCAATTTGAACTTTGTTGGATGCCTGGCCATCAGGATAATAAAGTAGCAGATAATCGGGCAAATGAAGGAGCTATGATGACTTCTTAGGCGCAAAACCTTTCTGCGGCATTAGTAAGAAAACTGCTAGAACCTCAGTATGGACTAAGAAAGAATACAAAAAAGATAGAATATCTTTCCCGATCAACAACTGAGTCTACTGCTTCTTTACAGGCACATGCCCGGTTTGTCATCACACAAATGATTCGATAGAGGGTGATGTTAGTCAGTCGCTCTAAATCTCTTTTGCCTCTTGGAAGTGAGTCTCCAACTATCCTGTGCTGTTCGCTTTGTATGAGTGAACATTGCACTCTCTCTTTGATATCTTCATATTAACATCGACTTCCAACGACTTTATTTCATCGGTTCTGGTGGTGTAGTGGACACCATACTTGCCTCCTAAACCCAAAATCGCAGGTTCGATCCCAGCCAGAACCGATGGGTTTTTTCGGGCGTAAAAATCCTTCGGAAGGGAAATAAAGTCGTGGGCCCCATGTCGTACAATAAAATACCTCAAGCCTGAAAGAAGAAGCCTCTGAGCAAAAATTGTCGACCGTTTCACGCCTTGATTTGAATGGACGCTGATAACCTGAGATGTTAATGTGTCTGTAAATAAATCAAATTAAAAGACTTCATTGCTTTACTCTCTAGTCTAGTTTTGCCTATTATGGCACGTGCTGTGTTCATTTCTGTTGTGCTCGTCGTATGTTGCAGCTCTATTGTCTCTGCACGGGTTTCTGCACTGTATGTCATCACTGGTCTTACTGTGGATTTATAACTTTTCATTTTACTTTGAATATTTATTTTTTTCCCGTTTAATATCCCTTAAGCAATCTCAGGCTTTGAAAACCTGATCTCCTTCTTCGTTTATTACAATATGACTTATGTTTATCCCTAAATATTTCAAATTCAGACCTGCTTAATAATTGTGCAATTAATTTCAAGTTTACATCTTCAAGCTATTGAACTGCTGCTTTCCACGAAAAAAGCGATTTGCAGCTCCATCATACTGGTACCATATTTGGTCATTGCAATAACAAAACTACACATAACATTTCTGTTCTTAATGCGTTACATTTCCATTTGCAACTGGAAATTAATTGCACAATTATTGAGCAGGTCTGAATTTTAAATATTTAGGGATAAACATAACAAGTCATATTGTAATAAACGAAGTAAGATATTAGGTTTCCAAAGGCTCGAGTTGCTTAAGGGATATTAAATGGGGGAAAAAAAAAATCAACATTGAAAATAAAACGAAATGTTATAAATCCACAGTAAGACCAATGATGACTTACAGTGCAGAAACCTGTATATATAATTACTTTGGACCATTGAATCTGCTTATATTCTGAGAAACATTATCAAATTTACATCCTGCAAAATATATTAATTTGGTGGCAAACTAGTAGATCTCAAATTTTACAGTTTCTCTGGTGAGAAATGGAATAGCAGTTTCTCACAAAACAGTTTATTTTTTCTCACTGTTCAGATATTTAAATTTTCGTCAAGCGTTTCACTTCTCCATTTAACAAGGTAACAGCAGAGAACGTTTAGAGAGTTTCTTGAGCGAAGCGCTTTCTCCTCTTGTTTTCTGGTCTCAGACGCTGCTTGGCTTATAAAGTAGCTTCTCCACTCTAGCGGACAGTCAAGCAAACAAACGATGAGCGCGCTCTCAACTCCTGTCAACCTTAACCTCAGCCAAAGGTGCTGGAAACTCTTCCTTGCCTTCAGCCGACGTGACCCTCAGCCAAAACAGGAAGCCAAACAATTCTTGAAGTGAAACCCTTTCCCCCCTTTTCTATCAGGTTTGGCCCTTCTTTTGTACAGGTTTGAAATAAACCGCTACTGATTGCAGATCTTTTTCTCCGAGGTTTGGTCTGCGGAAGTTGCTATACGTGATGGAAAGATGTCACTTCTCTTCAATAGTCACAATTTTCATTTCATTAATGTGTATGATGCTCCCCCAATAAAAATATTATACAATATTCTAAAAATGTTATATTACGAAAGGATTATTATTCCTAAAATGTCTACACAAATTAAAGGCTTTGTATATTTAATATAGTCAGTTATATATAAATTTGCGCAGTTCTAAAGTTGTGTAAAAATCTTTGGTACTGAATAATATATACTAATTTGATCTCAGATACAAATATATAAACATAAATAACTCAACCTATTTTAGTAATAAACTATATTTATACCTTTTTAGGTCACCAACTTTATTCTGCAACCTTTAATAATCAAAACCTCCATTTTTCTATCAGATAGACTGTCTACCCTTGACGAAGTCAATTGTGACGCATAAGACGCATAATTTTTCTCTCCGATACACTGCCAAGAATGGCCGAGGTCGTTAAGGCGCGGATTCGTGACCGGGAGGTCAGGGGCTCGAATCCCGCCAGGATCGTCCTCCCTGACTGAGGTGTTTCCAGGTTTTCCTCACTCCTCATAAATGGCAAATGCCGAGAAGATACTCTAAACTTAGGACTAGAAGGTTTCCTTCCTTAAAATAAATCCTTTCGTAATATATCATTTCATCTCATTTCATCTCAGTGTCCATCGCCTGTGGTACCTCATTAGTAAGAACGGGCGTTAAACACGATTCATTCATTCCTCGCCGATAATTTTTTCCCCTCCTTACGCTACAATAAAAACCCCTGTCATTCTACTTCGATGTTTCAAAACTACACACTTACTTTTATCTGTATGAGAAAATAAGGAAACCAGAAATTCTGAATACAATAAAAAATACAATGAGTAAATGACTACAGATTGGAAAAACTCGGTAAATATTCTTTTGGACAAATTACTTCCGCGGGATGAAAAGAATATGATAATATTTTGCATATGCATAAAAGAGTAGTTATGAACACTATATATATAATGGATTAATCTATCCCTTTGATATTTTGGAAATTAAACCCTTTAAATAACCTGATAAATGAAAAATTACATCAGGTTTCGGATGGTATAAATATTGAAGTCCCGATAAATTTGGAAGACAATATTACACCGTTCCTATTTTGACTTCTAAATGACTGTATATGGCAAGGGCGCTTTCTCTATTGCTGGGAAGCAGTAAAAGTTATTTTAAAGAAAAGTGCCGAAAAGAGCCCTAAGGAGCCAAAATCACATAATCTCCTAAATCTTCCTGGAAACATACAAGAACTTACTTATAAAAGATTAAAAGAATTGAAAGAATACAAAAGGTATGAGTAACAATCAATTCGGTTTCAGATAAGGAAAATCGACACAAGACACCATTAGCCATCTATTGGAAAAGGGAAATGACTCAACTTTTAAATGCTTAATTGGAATTTTAATTGCCATTTTTTGCGATTTCGATAATTAATGGTGGCCAGCACTATTTGAGAGATTACAGGAAAAGGAGCTTGCGAAATGGTTTTACAGGATAGGAGTCATTTCTCAACCCATTTATCTAATGTTGGAAATCTTCTCAATGCATTTGGGCATTGTAAATTCATAAAAGCACTGAATGACGTCAATATGAACTCATATAGGCAAAATTGTTCTCAAAATTGTTGTTATATAATTGCTATCAGTGCTCTAAACAGCAATTGTATATTGCGTAATAAATACCATAGCAACAAAAATTAAATAAATGCATATGCAAAAAAAAAAAAATAATTTCCTCTCAAGCATAATACTTCCACCTATAATAAAGAACCAAACTATCAAGGTGCAGTCATTTCAAACTAGGAACTTGCTTTAGAATAATCCTATACCATCAAAAGCGATAAAAGAATGCATTTTAGTAAAATAGCCATTGTGAAGTGATAATATTTATTTAAAAAAATATATTTTGTAAAAAGATGTTAGCAGGCCTGTAGGTGTTGTAATACGTTACCCTTGCCTTTCTACTTAAAATTAAATTTAGCTAGACTCAAACAGCTGATGTGAAAGAACAAGAACAATTTGCAATTTCTCATAAAGGAAATACTTCTTCATAACTCGATGATCAAAGGACTTGCATTAATAAAGTGAAATGATAAAACCCAAGCTGTTACATACTCCATGTACAATATGGCACACAAGAAAAGATAATAGATGAAAATATCTATATTCTGAAGGAAAAGGAAGGTAACATTTCATTCTTTGTGTCATAAGTTGTCAATGTAAGATCTTCCTGTTCGAAAATTATAGCATTCCTTCTTAAGATTTTCTTAAATTCTAATGTTATAGGTACATTTTTTGCTTGATTATATTTAACTGAGCCACATGCTCCATTTCAATAGACTACAAAACAATAAGCAATACTCAAAATTCATGCAGTAATGTTAAACAGAACATAAAGGGAAATAAATGCAAATACAGACTATAACGTAACATATTAAAACTGTCGAGAAATATTACGTAAATATGCATATTATTTATTAATCATTTCACCAAAAAATTCGAAATAAAGTAGTGTGTATATATATATATATATATATATATATATATATACAACTTTATTTTGAATTATTTGGTGAGATGGTTAATAAATAATATGCATATTTACGTAATATTTCTCGACAGTTTTAATATGTTACGTTATATTCTGTAATTGCATTTATTTCCCTTTATGTTCTGTACAACATTACTGCATGAATTTTGCGTATTGCTTATTGTTTTGTAGTCTATTGAAATGGAGCATGTGGCTCAGTTAAATATAATTAAGCAAAAAATGTACCTATAGCATTAGAATTTAAGAAAATCTTAAGAGAGAATGCTATAATTTTCGAACAGGAAGATCTCTCTCTCTCTCTCTCTCTCTCTCTCTCTCTCTCTCACACACACACACACAAACATACATATAACCTTTAAACTGATTTAAAAAAATATATTTTAAAACAGTTTAAAGTACAACTATAGACTTCTTTCATTGATTTTCCTAGAAGTTTTTTTTTCCCCCTCAAGATTTTCTGACATATGTTTACATAAACTTTTTTCTTGTTTTGGTGTGAGAAACTCGCCAGCAAAGTTTGTTAAAGTATTTATGAACCATTCTATATATCCCATTATACATAATTGTTGACTTTATCTGTGGTGATACCAGTTTATGGGTGGATAATATTTTCCGGAACCAGATATAGAAGTTGATTCCTGGAAATAAAGCGGCAGTGATCGTTGAGCATGATACGCTGTCTCGAAAGTTACCCACATATTCGTATGTCTGTTCTTTAATGTTATCCCTCGGAAGTAAATCCAGATTTTTCTTCAACGTAAAATCCGCTCTTTAGCAGGTTAGTTTACAGTCGTCATTAAGTACTCTAAATTTTCGTGGACAATTATATTCGTCTCGTTCATATATCAAATGCATTGTATGTATAAATAATTTGTTTTCATGTCTAACGTATATCAAGTTCTTATTCAGATCACAAGAACGATCCATATCATATTCGTAGCTAGATCGAGAGACATTGAGGAGCCAGTGTATATCAAGGTAGGTAGTGAGTAGAAAGTAACTGAAGCAGCTCTGTTCATTGTCGGCTGTGGAGAGGGCGGTTCTCAACTATAGGGCAGCGGGATGAGGAGGACTCTGTTGTAGGTAGGCGTAACTTAGAAACAATGTCAATTTTAACACATGTTCATATAGACATGAACATTGTCCACCACTGAAGTGCATGTCACATTATATTACATTCCATGCATATGAAGGGTAACTGCTTTTCATTAGTATCCGTCCTCGGAAAAATAGCTTCTCTATTTGAACACAGAAAATGCTTTATAAAAGATGGAATTAAAAATGCGGGGAACTAAGTTTCCACTTGTTAATATTTAAAAAATGCAAATACAATAATCGCCATGATTTGTTAAGCTATAGAAAAATGAAATCTTAAAAATTGAAGCAAAATATTTCATATAATTGTCGAGAAATAATATGTACTTGAATTTTTATGCGAAAAAAAGAGCGATTTTAATTATTTTTTCCATTTGTTTTCCTTTTCTGCTATCAAAAGCAATCATTAACTTCGGTTTGACATCCTCCTGTTGTAGCTCGGGTATATATTATTTAACTTTAAGCAAGGAATATAATTAACATCTAAAGATAAACCCTTGTCTTATAAAAATAACTCTCATATAATGATTTAATTAGCAATGTCAATTTCAAATATGAAAATTTAATTTAATGCCACGGATAAAACAATATTTGCCTTTTATAACATTAAATAAATTAACAGGCTAATACAATTTTTGCTGTCCATCCAAGCAGTAAAGAAAAATTTGGGATAGATATGTACTAAAGAATCGAATAAATAGCCAATAGTTATTTACTGTAACATACTTGATGTTCCTATATGTGTTATGCACTTCCATTGACACAAATTTGTATTTAAAATAACTAATAAGAAGAATATTCTTAAAATTAACAAAATTCTGTATAAAGGCAGGCAATGCATCATTCCATAGAATTGGATACCCATTGAGAATAGTTAAGAAAATGCACATACCTAAAATCACAGCTATGATTTCTGAGTCTACAACATTTGGAAAACCACAAAACGACAAGCTGTGAATGACATTAAAACTAATATGTTATATGGAAGCTAAAAAAAAAAAGTATTTGCAAAAGTCATATCACACACTTAGTCCAAGTGCAACTAATGAGAAACAAATTTTCCACTGTTTATTACGATAATTATTAATTTCTTCTGTTGTAATAAAACGCATTTTGCAAAACAAAATTACCATCATTGTCATCATGAACACTTCAAGGTTTGTTCCGGTCTCATAAATTTTCAGTCAAAAAGTTGAATCCTTTGCTTTCTTGTTCTACTCACTTTCCTTTCACTTTATGGGTAATAATCTAATAAAATCTTTGGTATGGGACCTTCTTTCATTCTTTGAATATGTTCACTCCAGGTATTTTTAAATTGTTCTATTTTATTCATCAATAAAAATATCTAACTCCCTTCTATTATCTTCATTTTTTTCTAAGAGAGTACAACCAACCACACTTCTCAAAAATCTCATTTCAGCCGCTTTTATTATCTTCTCTTTTGGTTAAACTAAAAACTCACAATCATACAACAATGTGGTGACCGTCATAACTTTATAGAGCTTTAATTTGGATTCTTTTCTTGTGTTTTAATGTTCTTTTAATTGTGCCGCATGTATAGTTAAATTCTCTAACTTTATTAGAGATTTTTTTTGTATAGGCGATATTATATTCCAGATACTCAAAACTATTCACCGTTTAATGGATTTTCCATCTAAAAGAATTTTAACTCGAGTTTATTTGTTTATTTATTTATTTATGTATTTTGTGAATATGACAGATTTCCCAATTAAATGTTCATTTAATCAGATATAATCCTTACAATTACAACAGTGAAAAAATGAAATAAAATATGATTATCGGCAATATCAGTTATTTTCGCCTCTATTAGAGGTCTTCAGTCCTAAATGCAATTTATGTTTACACGCAACTACTTTCTGGAACATTTATCTCATAGACTAGGCATTGAATATTCACCAATTCAATTTACAGCTCGTTCGTTTTAAACCAACTACGGTCGACTGTCATTGCAATATTGTCGAAATGGAATTACCGCATCTGATTAGCAATTGTCTGCATATTATCGCTTGATTCGCAATTGTTCATGGTACAGAGGTTTATGCGAATTATTTACAAGGCAACGACTAAATTACTGTGGCATTAACGTATTAATAGATACATTTTTTGACTCCCATTCCTATTTACTTCAAACAGGGCAGCTAGTACTATGGCGTTCAAAAGTATTGTTGAGCCGAAGTCGTTAACGTCTTGAAATATTTCGCGCACTTGGCTTAGGAAACAATATATACAGAGGGTGCCAAAACGTATACACACATCAAGAAAAGAAAAAACTATGTTAACATAACAAAATCGAATTCAAACAAACAGAAAATGATGAGCACTAATCATCTTAGACTTTTACAGTTATAACAGTTGCTCAAAATGCCCACCATCGGCATCAATACACTTCTTAGTACGTTGAATTACTGATTAAGCAACGTTTGAAAAAGTGTTATTAGCGATTTCAGCATTTGCCTTTTCAATTTCTTCCCGAAGTGCTGCTATTGTAGCTGTTTTCTACGGTAAACAACATCCTTAAGAGTTCCCCATAGGTAGAAGTTTAACGGAGTTAGATCCGTAGAACATGGTGGAAACTCAATCGGACCTCTTCGTCCTGTTCAGTGCCTTGAAAGATTTTCATCACTTTACGCACATACATGATGTTGGTAATGTGGTGGTGCAGCATCCTGTTGGAAATAAAATTTCTCATTTCCATAGAGTGTATGAATGGCGGGTAAGACGGGTATGAGTATAATGGTCAGGTATACTGGACCAGTTACTGTTCCTTAGAAAAGAATGCTCCAATTAAACATTTCACTACTAAAAAATACTAAATGAAATAAAATTACAATTATATTGGAAGCAAAAAAATATAACAATAACTGGTAGTCAGCTAACTACCCAAACTAAAAATGTTCCGTCGGAAGCCGAACGGTTGAGATGTTGGTGACCAGCACCTTCCTCCACCTATCTAATAAAATTATAATTACTTACATCTTCCAGCTCACTTAATATATTTTTATAATCTTCCTTCTTCTGTCTTCTTCCCTGTCCTATAACTTACTATATCTTCCAGCTAAGTTAATCTTCTCCTGTCTTCTTTCCTCCATAATTTACATTTCTAGCCCACTTAAATATACTCACCCTACTCCGTTTCTTCTTCTGCTTCTTTTTCTTCATTGCTGTTTTCTTCTCTATTTTCTTCTACCTCCTGTCTGTTATTCAAACTGTTCTGTTTCTCTTCTCCTTCTTCTATATTTGTCTAAATTCCTTTTGCAATTTGCATTATTTTTTTCATTTCCCCTCTTATAGGTAAAATCTTCACCTTCCTCCTAATTCTCTACTTCCGGTCGTAGTTGTAGTTCAAAATTATAGCCATCTATTATAAATTTAGGTATCTTCCTCCCCTTCATCACCCCATTCTGCATCTTTTCCTCTACCATTATCTTCCTGTTGATTTAATAAATGTTATCTTTTATATCATCTATTCTTATTAAGTTAGTTGTGTTTTGGGATTGTCTTTGTACACGTATGCATTCTAACCTTCTTTCTTCTTCTGTTTCTTCGTTAGTTTTTATTTTTTGTTCTTCAGGTAATCACCTCTTCCCTTGCTAGATTACTTATTTATTTATTTATTTTGAATGCACAGTGCTCAAGATATATATAAATTAACAGTAATTATAATAGTAGAAAAGGATAAAACACTAAGAAAAAGTCACACTTGAGATCGCTATATATATAGGCCCTTATTTCTAAGTGTATGTGCCACTTAATTTTTAAATTTTTCCTTTCTTCTCTCACCTGTTCTAAATAGCGTGTACCTCAAATAATACGTTCTCTGGGTTATCGTGTGTTTTACATATATCGTCCTGTATTTTGTTAGTTTTTTGCAATAAGTTTTGTAAGGTACATAACCTATAAGGTAATAAGGCCCTTTTATGAGTAGTGTTTAACGCCCGTTTTTACTACTGAGACCTCACAGGCGGTCACACTAATGATACATGAAACGAAATTATATATTGGGAAAGGATATTTTTTAAGGAGGAAACGTTCCAGGCCTAAGTTTAGGGTACCTCCCTGGCATTTGCTAGTAATGAGGACTGAGGAAAACCTGGAAAAAAAAACCTAGTCAGGGAGAACGGTCCTGGCGGGATTCGAACCCCTCACGAGTCCGCGCCTTAACGAACTTGGCCACCCGTGGGGGTATAATAAGGCCTTGAAAATTAGTCACCATACGTATTCATTTTTTTAACTCTATTATCCAAATATTCTTAGACTTATAAATGTTAAATCATATTTTATTTATGGTCCAATATTTGAAATTAGACTTAATATGCAAGTAAACAAAAACTGTAAATAGATGTAATTGGTGATACAGTTTATTGAATGAGATTATATTTTCCTACAAAATACTTTTAAGTGATATTGTAAGTATTGATATGAGTACTTCTAGGTTAACTTTTAATTTCAATTTATTAACACACAAATGGGTTTTAGAAAGTTTTCCATCCAGATTTTTCCAAACTGTAGTTCACATAAGGTAACAGAAGCTATCGAATAATTTGACACGATTTTTTTGGATGTATAGCTATATCAAACCATCTATGTTAACCTTAAAATAAAAGACATTGAAACACATCACGATTTTAGATTTTGTTATAATATCAGTTTTTCAGTATTATTTAGCTCTCTAACTACAGTTTATGGTTTGTTTGGAAAGTATCTTTTTACACATCAACTTCAATTCTACTTGGAGAACCATAATAACTACACGTAAGTCGAAGGTTTAACACAATATTTCCTTTATACTGTCAGTGAAACTCTGTAGGTAACAGAACTCGCTCAGATATTGGCATACACATCTAATTAAGTAACACTAAAACGCTAAGGGGGGAATGCAATTGTTTACGACAGAAATACTCCATTTATAATACTGGAACTGAAATAAAAATGACTACCTCGAGCCATTAGATACTCCCTATCGACTTATAAATAAAATGCAAACGAATTTGGCGTAAAAGCGATGGGTAAAGGGCAGATATTTGCAATCTCTCCACACTGATAAGAGCAGGAAGAGCTTCAACCAGTTTTGTCATCCAGATTTCTGATATCCATTTATTTTGCACACCGCAAATTAATATCACAAAGAGCGAACAAACTCGCCGATTTAATTATCTTTGTGGAGAGAGGGTGGAAAAGAGGATGGAAGTTTCGTCACCCTCAAAATTAACCCTTCGCGGTTTCGAAATCAGTTGGACTGTAATTCCTGTGACCACATAGCACACTGCATCCGCTTTGGACGAGATTTGCATTTTGATGCCCCACATTGCGGACTACCATCTCCATTTGGGAGCCAAAGCTCGCATATCACGCATGCGAAAGGAATCTCGAATGATATCATCAGTTGCCACAAGGAAGAGAATTCGACGGCCCACTATAAAGCTGTTGGAACTGAGTTATATGCCCACGGTAAAATACTGGAAACGGCCGCAGTACGCAGATGGTTTCAGCTCCCATGAATGCGACTGTGTCTAACGCCCCTAGTTGGTTTTCCTTTACTTGCAGTAAAGTGTTCAAAATGCTAACATTAAAAACTCTAAACTACACAACTTTTCTTTTACAGGTTTATACTCATAACCGTTCACAGAATTCAAAATCATTTATAAAAATATTTCAAATAAGTAAAAAATAGCACCATTATTAATTATTGTGCCTGTTCATATCCAAACATTTGGTATATTGTTTTATTACTAATTATAATATGTGTATTATAAGGAGCAAATATATTTATTTGATTCTGACATTTACAATATTATAATTTTGCTATTATTTATCAATGAAGAAAGCTAATGTCATAGTTTTCATGTTTTTTAAAAAAAAAATCACGAATCCCCGACAATCGTTTAAAATAACTCTGTACATTTCAAGCGTGGTATAGGAAAGAAAACAACTGAGTTTCCATAAACTTTTATTAATTTAATGTGAATTTCCTTTGGCAAAAGAAAGAACTTAATGACTGCACGATACTCAGTATTTTCTATTTCATTGAGAACCTGCAACACTTTTACTTTAGATAGCTGCTTTAAACTGTAAACATTGTCGCGATCTCCTCATAGCCACTCGCCTAAAATATCATTCTGTAACTTATTTAACGAATCAGGGTCGGACTAAAGACATAGTGGAGCACTAATCTAAAGAAATCCTATCCTTCATTACTCAAAAAGGTATCAAATTAGGAAACTATCGTTACAAGGTATGCATTGAAAACACAAACAGTACTTAAACTGTAGTCAAAATATATTTATAAGCAATAACTCTTACATTCATGATAGATACCAACCAAGATGGCTACACCGGAACAGTCGGCGGCACGTTCACTCTCAAGCTCACACATTCGATTCACGATATCCGTTAGAGAAGTTACCAAGCACATGAGCAGATTCTAATCCCCGCCCCAACGATTATGCTCTAAATATGTCTGAAATTTTGAGCCTTAAATATGACGATCTCTCGTAAACTACTTGACTTAGAATCGTGCAAGATGCAATAGCAAGAAACCTATTTTCACCTAGTTTTATTTTCTTGATGTCATAGGCAATTATTCAATTATAAAAATGTAACTTTGTGCTAGAATACCCTTTCTATAAAATTTAGAATTGTCAAATGGATTACATTGATAAGTCCCTGAATGAAAATTATTTCGATGAAAACAGGGCATCAACAGAGTTTTTCGTTTCAGAAACATTTGCGGTGGAAATTTTAGGTGACTTGTCCTGTATTTATTTTGTGTAACATTATTTTTAAATTATTTATTAATGCACAAGTTATGGTAATATGATGATCATGATAATTGTTACAGATAGGAAAAAAAGTATTTGGAATTTTACACACATTATTTTTTTTTTATTAGTAATACTTCAAAAATTGAAACAAAATAATATAAAGCTAATGTTTTGAATGCGCTGCCATTATTATTGAAAAATGATGCAGTATTTCACTTGGAAATAATATAATTAATATACCTATGTGAATTGTATTCAGATTAGTAATGGAGCATAATTTTGAACTGGTATTTCCGAAGATGGAGTCTCAGACAGTTAATATCCCTTGATGCGGGCTTTGTTACATAGGCGTCAGCCGACAGAGTCGGCTATCAATGTATGTAGACACCTAATATATGGATGCACTATAAAGCCGCATTATTTGCTATGGACTACCTGTCAACCCACGAGGAACTAAGCTGATTATACCAAAGCCACTTACAAAGGCTAATCCAACCCCGTTACGCAAAGAGAAAAGAGAAACTGAGCAGCGATAGGAAATGGAGAGGGTGAAAGAAGAGAGGAGGAAAGAGAAAAATATCATTGATCCACACAGTTTGCCATTGATAATAAGCTCAAGACCTCCATGGAACTTTCTTTAAAGTTAATCCTCGAGAAACTTCCCGACGTGAATAAAGCAGATTTCCTAACGTGTCTTTAGGGAGGATGTGGATGTTAGACACGTTAGTAGTATATATCCCTCCTCGCGTGATTTTTATATCAAATTGATATCAAAAGGGGTGGGGGGTGATATCAAAAGTGGTGGGAGGTGGGGGTGGGAGGTGGGGGTGGTGGTGGTGGGAGGTGGTGGTGGTGGGAGGTGGTGGTGGTGGTGGTGGTGGTGGGGGTGGTGGTGGGGGTGGTGGTGGTGGGGGTGGTGGTGGTGGTGTGGGTGTTGTGGGGGTGGGGTGTTGATATCAAAATCTCAATTTGAATTGATATCAAAATTTCTGTTTGATTAAGCGATAGGAAAATCTCTGTTTGATCGAGTGTTGGATTTAAATCTCCCGAAAAAAGTGTGTGTGATCAATTAATTACGTTGTAAAAAAATGGAGAGCCCTTCCGCCACTGCGTTGGCAGTTCGCCACTGCTCGCTCCCCCCACCGCTCGCTTTCGCCGCCCGCCTCGCTTTGTTCGCCGCCCGCCTTGTGTCCCTCGCTTTGTTCGCCGCCCGCACAATGCTTTTGCGTGAATTCGGTCTTCAATGGGTGGTTTCTTATTCGTTTGTATATATTCTTTTTAACAAAAACTCTGTATTTTCTCACACAGGGTTAGAAAAGTCAAAAACAATATGTGTGGGTTTTTCTTTACAGAGCCAAACTAAAAATAACACGTTGGCTCGCTCTGTACACCACACAATGCTTTTTGTTCCCTCACATGGGAGTTGTCACGGTGTTTTCAAAAGTCGAAAACAATATGTGGGTATTTTAAAAGTTTCTTTTTCACGTTGCTTTTTCTCTGTATTTCTAAAAAGCTATTATTTTCACAAGGAAACAAAAAACATTCTTCTAAAATCCTATCTTCAGAGACATTTAAAAGTTCTTTCTTTCGGGGGAAAAGACATTGTTAATAAAAGTTCTTTCACATCGACATGGGTGGTTTCTTATTCGTTTGTATATATTCTTTTTAACAAAAACTCTGTGTTTTCTCACACAGGGTTAGAAAAGTCAAAAACAATATGTGAGGGTTTTTCTTTACAGAGCCAACTAAAAGTTTCTTTTTCTGTATTTCCATGCTTTGTTCACGCGTGTTTATAAAAGAATTCGGAGGCCATCTTTTCTTCTTCTAAAAAACCGAGTCAATGGATTGTTTCTTATTCGTTTGTATATATTCTTTTTAACTTGTATATATTCTTTTTAACTAAAACTCTGTATTTTCTCACACAGGGTTAGAAAAGTCAAAAACAATATGTGTGGGTTTTTCTTTACAGAGCCAACTAAAAGTTTTCTTACTAACACACAGTGACAGAAAAAAGTCAAAAACAAGGGGATTCTTTTTTCTTCTTCTAGCAAACTCACACCGCGTACCCGATGGAAGATTAAAAAAACCTTCCCCCACCATTTGTACGACGATTGGCTGTAGGGTTATGCATGCGCAGTAGAAACCTCCCATTCCACCTCAGTTCATTCCGTTGATTCTGTTACAGAGTCGAAAGTGCCACACAACCAATGAGAACGGGTGGTGTGTGAAACCTGTGACGACGTTGATGTTCCTCTGTTCACTTCTGCACCAAAGGCAAGCTGTATGCGTTCAGCGCCGGTTTCATGTATGCAGCAATGAAATTCCGGACACATTCCGCAACGATGTGCTTATGAGGGGTACATAAATAGCACACGTACTTCATAGCTTCTCACAGCTTTGCTACTTCGATATCTCTCCAACGAGAAAATTTACAGAATTACCCGAGCATTTGGTCTGAGAAAAGATTATGTGTGTTACTGGCCTTTTTATTCTAATTCAGACCAGTAAGAAGGTTCTGAAAAACCCCATATTCCCTTGGGGCACTCTGTATTTACAACGATTAATAGTCTCACAAAGTCAATCCGGTAACTTCCCAAAATTTTATCCACCTAGCAACGCATTCTTTTAAAATGCCGTAATTGATATTTTTGACCAAATGCTGTAGCCTTTTTTTTTTTGTTCTTTACAACAATCATTACAAATCTTTTAACATTGGAGCAGCAACGCATTCTTTTAAAATGCCGTAATTGATATTTTTGACCAAATGCTGTAGCCTTTTTTTTGTTCTTTACAACAACCATTACAAATCTTTTAACATTGAGCAATTTTTCAACTGAATTTATGTAAATTTATATAATTATGCATCTCAAATACATCCGATAAAGGGACCGTGAATCATAAATTATCATATCTACTTTTTCAGTGATCTTGAATCATTGTTTCTTGCACTTATAATCTTCACCAGGCATAGCTCATAGCCCAAATAAACCTATCAGCATTAGTAAGTCTACCTTCTTTTTTATATTTTGTAAGCTCTACTCTGATGAATTTTCATCACTAGAAATGCCACGTTCAGTCATATTTTCTCTTGGTCTGAGAAAAGATTATGTGTGTTACTGGCCTTTTTATTCTAATTCAGACCAGAAACTTTCAAAATGACTTGTGGTATGACATTGAGTGCAAAAAATCAGATCTCTTTTCAAAGCATTCACTGAAATTCATTGGTTCCTATGGTTCCTACTGAAGACTTCATCCACTATTGGTATCTTGTGGTTCGATGAGAATAAGTGATACCTACCCACTCAGCAACAAGCCAAGCCACTGCGATGTCTTTGTATGTTGTCCATGCTGTCGCTAATTGCAATTCTTGCACCATTGCATGAATAATGTTCGCTTTGTATCGCGTTTTGACGCGGATGTTCTGAGTCAAGAAAATCCGTCAAGCCATCTGTGTGTTTTGAAGTATATTGTTTGCACATATATTCTGTGCTTGACTCACTGTGTTGCAACTTTAAAAATCGTTTATGAATTACAGTAACTCCTCTAACAAAGCAATTTGTAATATGCCAACATCACATCCAAGGCCAGGTCTCCCTAGGACTATTATAGTTTATTATTATCACATCACATCATATTTGTGACAAAAAACTGTGTTGTTTTCTTAATTTTTATCGCAAAAGTCACTCTATTTTGAGTTTAGGAGGCAAGTAGGTTACTACTACACCACTAGCACCAATTTACAGTTTTTGTAATCAGTGATGATATTATTATTTTCAATACTACAAAACTTCACTTTAGACACAGAAAATAGTTTGTATAAATATATTTTTTATTTAAATTAAATAAAATGTGACGAGAGTTTACATTTTTACCGTTATATCTTATCTTTATTAGCCTGCTGATAATGTTTTTGAGAAAATTAACAACCAAAAACTGCAAAACATTGTAATTTAATATATTTCTTGAACAAACTGAATTACAATAATCCTTTAGAATGTTTAATGTGTCAGGTAGTAATTAACAATTCGTGACATTAGATTTCGGAGTCAAAGCTGATTTAAAACAAACTAAAAACTAAAAAACATACCTTCCGAAGGAAGCCATACTTAGGATTTTTACGCCCGAAAAAAAAAAAAAGAAATCCATTGATCATGCCCGGGATCGAACCCTCTATTTTGAGTTTAGGAGGCAAGTAGGTTACTACTACACCACTAGCACCAATTTACAGTTTTTGTAATCAGTGATGATATTATTATTTTCAATACTACAAAAACTTTTTTCCTGCTTGTTTAAATGACAACGTATTAAAGAAAAATAAAACTAATTAAATGTAAAGGCATTGTGCATACACGCTAAAGCAGTGGATTTTATACTTTAGCATTCGTTTTTCTCTGAAGTTTGTTATTTGAACTCTCATCGTTCTTCCCGCCAACTCTTCGTATGTGTCTTTTAAAAATAATATTTTATTGTTCAAAGTAAATATTAACAACAGTTTCATTGCACACATTTAAATGGGAGTAAGTTTTCTGAAATATGTATGTTTTATGTTGTTTTCAGAAAAATCCACATTGCTTTAACTGTTTATTAATAGTCCGCATGACTGAACATTTTATATACAGAGGGTGCCAAAAATGTATGCACACTTTCACAGTAGATATCTATTTAATATATTTCAAAGTTGGACCGAAAAACAACAGTAATGTATAGTATAATGTTCTGTAAATAGATGTGATTCACATTTTAATAGCGTTGCTACGTGACAGGTACATGAACAATGAACAAATGAAGCCAAGATTATCTCGTATGATATTCTGTAAACAGATGTGACTCGCATTACGTTGTTACAACAAAATGGAACCAAGATTATCGTTTGAACAGCGGAAAGTGGTTTTGGAAAACCGAGAATGTTGAAGTTCCAAGGCAATGGAGACGTGTGTACAGAACGGAACCGTCAACGCGATATCAATTGTACACATTCAAGACAAATTTGAGATTCATGGTACCGTATGCGATGTTCACAAAGGCAGATCTGGAGACCTCGCACAGCAACAAGCCCCGCGTCCTCGGCTATGATTTTGAACACCCACCGCAGAAATCTACAAAGCAATGTGTACGTGAGACTGTTGCCTAACGGAACAGCGCCCAATGCAGCTAGCCAGCGTATAAAAATAAAACGAAGCTCAAGCTCAATGAGGATCGCTGCAGGATGAGTCGACAAGTATTTGTACATTACTTAACATAATATTTTAATTTATGTAATTTCTTTCCTTATTTGCATCAGATTTATAACAGATTATTGCAACCAAAGTATATTTATTAATTTTTTTCATCAAATCTAGAGAAATTTTCCCGCAGAAGTGTCATTATTTTAATGTTTCTTTTGAGATTTACTTTGTCTACTACCATTTTTTCACAAAACTTTCTGGTGTTCTACGTGAACCTGCACTAAGTGTAAATTGTCATCTCAGAGTGAATATTTTTTGTGTTTTTATTAACTTTTCGAGTAATGCTATTTAGCTATTTAGTTTGCAGAAGATGGAAACATAAAATTATAAAACATACATAAACAACAACACACGTTTAAAATATATGAACTTAAAGTAGCAGCAGCAGCAGCATGAAAAACTTTTAAAACACCAACAGATGTTAATTTAGAATGAGAAATCAAATTAAACCATAATAAAGGCAAAACGATTGAAAAAAAACACAAACTGAGAAACAGAGAAATTTAGGGATATGGAATTAGGAGAGAGAAAAAGTTATATAAACACACCTACATATACACTGTGTTCCAGAATTGACGTGCCTTTTGTTATACCCTCATGAACTTTCATGGCATGCATAACATATTGGTTGCACATGCAGGGGTTTTGGGGATGAACAAAGTTACACGTTAGGTGTATTTTTAAAATTTTCTTTAACTTTCCTATTACCGAATAAATTACAAAACTAGTATTCAATGTTACACAGTTATTAATGTACGTTTATTTTACTCTCTACTTTGGTACCTAAATTAATTACGATATATTTGATCTATTAGTGATTCTGAATTTCTAAATTTAACGTTAGTTAGTGAAACAAAGGCAACACTTTGCAAAGAAAACACGAGTGTATGTACAAAGTATCTAACACGTTCTCAGTAGTCAGGTATTGAAGGTTGTTGAACTAGCCTTTTATGGCGCTATTGTATGGCCAATTCCGGAAAATTATACGGCGATTCTGGAACATAATGTGTATGTATATATATAAACTTGGCCCCCGAAATACTTTGGAATAATATAGAAGAAAAATTACTCGAAAAGTTAATAAAAACACAAAAAATATTCACTCTGAGATGACAATTTACACAAAGTGCAGGTTCACGTAGAACACCAGAAAGTTTTGTGAAAAAATGGTAGTAGACAAGAAAGTAAATCTCAAAAGAAACATTAAAATATGAACTTGTCCATCGTGATTGAACTTGTCTTCGTGACGTCATCATGGTTGAACTTCGCCTTGTTTGGACTCCAGCTCTCTGATGAATATCGGTTTTAGAAAATGCTCCATCTCTAGGAACACTCTAAAGGTTGCGCAACGGATGTATCTTGTGTATTCGGTGTAGTTCATTTTCTCCCCGGAATCGTGGGCGTGAAGTAAATACATGCGATAGGCTGAAGGTTGTTGAACTAGCCTTTTATGGCGCTATTGTATGGCCAATTCCGGAAAATTATACGGCGATTCTGGAACATAATGTGTATGTATATATATAAACTTGGCCCCCGAAATACTTTGGAATAATGTAGAAGAAAAATTACTCGAAAAGTTAATAAAAACACAAAAAATATTCACTCTGAGATGACAATTTACACAAAGTGCAGGTTCACGTAGAACACCAGAAAGTTTTGTGAAAAAATGGTAGTAGACAAGAAAGTAAATCTCAAAAGAAACATTAAAATAATGACACTTCTGCGGGAAAATTTCTCTAGATTTGATGAAAAAATCTTACCCTAAGATCACATATATACGCGATATATATTTTACAAGTGTCATACTAAGGTAGAAATACGATACGATGTCGACTCATCCTGCAGCGATCCTCATTGAGCTTGAGCTTCGTTTTATTTTTATACGCTGGCTAGCTGCATTGGGCGCTGTTCCGTTAGGCAACAGTCTCACGTACACATTGCTTTGTAGATTTCTGCGGTGGGTGTTCAAAATCATAGCCGAGGACGCGGGGGTTGTTGCTGTGCGAGGTCTCCAGATCTGCCCTAGTGAACATCGCATACGGTACCATGAATCTCAAATTTGTCTTGAATGTGTGCAATTGTTATCGCGTTGACGGTTCCGTTCTGTACACACGTCTCCATTGCCTTGGAACTTCAACATTCTCGGTTTTCCAAAACCACTTTCCGCTGTTCAAACGATAATCTTGGTTCCATTTTGTTGTAACAACGTAATGCGAGTCACATCTGTTTACAGAATATCATACGAGATAATCTTGGCTTCATTTGTTCATTGTTCATGTACCTGTCACGTAGCAACGCTATTAAAATGTGAATCACATCTATTTACAGAACATTATACTATACATTACTGTTGTTTTTCGGTCCAACTTTGAAATATATTAAATAGATATCTACTGTGAAAGTGTGCATACATTTTTGGCACCCTCTGTATATAAAATGTTCAGTCATGCGGACTATTAATAAACAGTTAAAGCAATGTGGATTTTTCTGAAAACAACATAAAACATACATATTTCAGAAAACTTACTCCCATTTAAATGTGTGCAATGAAACTGTTGTTAATATTTACTTTGAACAATAAAATATTATTTTTAAAAGACACATACGAAGAGTTGGCGGGAAGAACGATGAGAGTTCAAATAACAAACTTCAGAGAAAAACGAATGCTAAAGTATAAAATCCACTGCTTTAGCGTGTATGCACAATGCCTTTACATTTAATTAGTTTTATTTTTCTTTAATACGTTGTCATTTAAACAAGCAGGAAAAAAGTTTTTGTAGTATTGAAAATAATAATATCATCACTGATTACAAAAACTGTAAATTGGTGCTAGTGGTGTAGTAGTAACCTACTTGCCTCCTAAACTCAAAATAGAGGGTTCGATCCCGGGCATGATCAATGGATTTCTTTTTTTTTTTTTCGGGCGTAAAAATCCTAAGTATGGCTTCCTTCGGAAGGTATGTTTTTTAGTTTTTAGTTTGTTTTAAATCAGCTTTGACTCCGAAATCTAATGTCACGAATTGTTAATTACTACCTGACACATTAAACATTCTAAAGGATTATTGTAATTCAGTTTGTTCAAGAAATATATTAAATTACAATGTTTTGCAGTTTTTGGTTGTTAATTTTCTCAAAAACATTATCAGCAGGCTAATAAAGATAAGATATAACGGTAAAAATGTAAACTCTCGTCACATTTTATTTAATTTAAATAAAAAATATATTTATACAAACTATTTTCTGTGTCTAAAGTGAAGTTTTGTAGTATTGAAAATAATAATATCATCACTGATTACAAAAACTGTAAATTGGTGCTAGTGGTGTAGTAGTAACCTACTTGCCTCCTAAACTCAAAATAGAGTGACTTTTGCGATAAAAATTAAGAAAACAACACAGTTTTTTGTCACAAATATGATGTGATGTGATAATAATAAACTATAATAGTCCTAGGGAGACCTGGCCTTGGATGTGATGTTGGCATATTACAAATTGCTTTGTTAGAGGAGTTACTGTAATTCATAAACGATTTTTAAAGTTGCAACACAGTGAGTCAAGCACAGAATATATGTGCAAACAATATACTTCAAAACACACAGATGGCTTGACGGATTTTCTTGACTCAGAACATCCGCGTCAAAACGCGATACAAAGCGAACATTATTCATGCAATGGTGCAAGAATTGCAATTAGCGACAGCATGGACAACATACAAAGACATCGCAGTGGCTTGGCTTGTTGCTGAGTGGGTAGGTATCACTTATTCTCATCGAACCACAAGATACCAATAGTGGATGAAGTCTTCAGTAGGAACCATAGGAACCAATGAATTTCAGTGAATGCTTTGAAAAGAGATCTGATTTTTTGCACTCAATGTCATACCACAAGTCATTTTGAAAGTTTCTGGTCTGAATTAGAATAAAAAGGCCAGTAACACACATAATCTTTTCTCAGACCAAGAGAAAATATGACTGAACGTGGCATTTCTAGTGATGAAAATTCATCAGAGTAGAGCTTACAAAATATAAAAAAGAAGGTAGACTTACTAATGCTGATAGGTTTATTTGGGCTATGAGCTATGCCTGGTGAAGATTATAAGTGCAAGAAACAATGATTCAAGATCACTGAAAAAGTAGATATGATAATTTATGATTCACGGTCCCTTTATCGGATGTATTTGAGATGCATAATTATATAAATTTACATAAATTCAGTTGAAAAATTGCTCAATGTTAAAAGATTTGTAATGGTTGTTGTAAAGAACAAAAAAAAGGCTACAGCATTTGGTCAAAAATATCAATTACGGCATTTTAAAAGAATGCGTTGCTGCTCCAATGTTAAAAGATTTGTAATGATTGTTGTAAAGAACAAAAAAAAAAAGGCTACAGCATTTGGTCAAAAATATCAATTACGGCATTTTAAAAGAATGCGTTGCTAGGTGGATAAAATTTTGGGAAGTTACCGGATTGACTTTGTGAGACTATTAATCGTTGTAAATACAGAGTGCCCCAAGGGAATATGGGGTTTTTCAGAACCTTCTTACTGGTCTGAATTAGAATAAAAAGGCCAGTAACACACATAATCTTTTCTCAGACCAAATGCTCGGGTAATTCTGTAAATTTTCTCGTTGGAGAGATATCGAAGTAGCAAAGCTGTGAGAAGCTATGAAGTACGTGTGCTATTTATGTACCCCTCATAAGCACATCGTTGCGGAATGTGTCCGGAATTTCATTGCTGCATACATGAAACCGGCGCTGAACGCATACAGCTTGCCTTTGGTGCAGAAGTGAACAGAGGAACATCAACGTCGTCACAGGTTTCACACACCACCCGTTCTCATTGGTTGTGTGGCACTTTCGACTCTGTAACAGAATCAACGGAATGAACTGAGGTGGAATGGGAGGTTTCTACTGCGCATGCATAACCCTACAGCCAATCGTCGTACAAATGGTGGGGGAAGGTTTTTTTAATCTTCCATCGGGTACGCGGTGTGAGTTTGCTAGAAGAAGAAAAAAGAATCCCCTTGTTTTTGACTTTTTTCTGTCACTGTGTGTTAGTAAGAAAACTTTTAGTTGGCTCTGTAAAGAAAAACCCACACATATTGTTTTTGACTTTTCTAACCCTGTGTGAGAAAATACAGAGTTTTAGTTAAAAAGAATATATACAAGTTAAAAAGAATATATACAAACGAATAAGAAACAATCCATTGACTCGGTTTTTTAGAAGAAGAAAAGATGGCCTCCGAATTCTTTTATAAACACGCGTGAACAAAGCATGGAAATACAGAAAAAGAAACTTTTAGTTGGCTCTGTAAAGAAAAACCCTCACATATTGTTTTTGACTTTTCTAACCCTGTGTGAGAAAACACAGAGTTTTTGTTAAAAAGAATATATACAAACGAATAAGAAACCACCCATGTCGATGTGAAAGAACTTTTATTAACAATGTCTTTTCCCCCGAAAGAAAGAACTTTTAAATGTCTCTGAAGATAGGATTTTAGAAGAATGTTTTTTGTTTCCTTGTGAAAATAATAGCTTTTTAGAAATACAGAGAAAAAGCAACGTGAAAAAGAAACTTTTAAAATACCCACATATTGTTTTCGACTTTTGAAAACACCGTGACAACTCCCATGTGAGGGAACAAAAAGCATTGTGTGGTGTACAGAGCGAGCCAACGTGTTATTTTTAGTTTGGCTCTGTAAAGAAAAACCCACACATATTGTTTTTGACTTTTCTAACCCTGTGTGAGAAAATACAGAGTTTTTGTTAAAAAGAATATATACAAACGAATAAGAAACCACCCATTGAAGACCGAATTCACGCAAAAGCATTGTGCGGGCGGCGAACAAAGCGAGGGACACAAGGCGGGCGGCGAACAAAGCGAGGCGGGCGGCGAAAGCGAGCGGTGGGGGGAGCGAGCAGTGGCGAACTGCCAACGCAGTGGCGGAAGGGCTCTCCATTTTTTTACAACGTAATTAATTGATCACACACACTTTTTTCGGGAGATTTAAATCCAACACTCGATCAAACAGAGATTTTCCTATCGCTTAATCAAACAGAAATTTTGATATCAATTCAAATTGAGATTTTGATATCAACACCCCACCCCCACAACACCCACACCACCACCACCACCCCCACCACCACCACCCCCACCACCACCACCACCACCACCACCTCCCACCACCACCACCTCCCACCACCACCACCCCCACCTCCCACCCCCACCTCCCACCACTTTTGATATCACCCCCCACCCCTTTTGATATCAATTTGATATAAAAATCACGCGAGGAGGGATATATACTACTCACGTTTAAGAAATAATCACTCTTGGTGTTTCTGTAAAGAAATTAAATGAATTTATTTAACATAAAAACACTAAAGAAAAATATACATAAGCGAAATCCCCCGATCTATTAATTAAACTTGTTAGTCATATAAAAATTAAATAAAGAAAACCTAAAACCCTAGACTAAACCGTAAGTATAAAAATACTCTAAAATATGCATTAAAACATGTAATTAGTAAACATAATGAAGTTTAAAATTGAATAAAACCCTGAGTAAATCCCTAAATAAAACGTATATACACATACTGTAAAATATGAATTAAAACATGAAATTGCAAACACTGAGACATTAGATAAGATTGGAGAAGGCAGATTTTTAAACTGGCAGTGTCTTAAGGCATAGCCTCTACTCATGGTAGATGCGTACAGCAGGACGATGATCAGGATGGCGTTCATTGAAGAAGACCCGGAAGAAGTATCAGTTTCATTCGGCCAAGGAACTTTTATACTATCCTCCTTGTGCGTTGTCTTATGACATCACAAGACACGAGGAGTAGCGTCATCCGTCCGGTTGCACTTTGTCGGCGGCTTTTCCACGCCACAATAGCAATAAAAGTTAATGCTCTACATAATGGGATAAGCTTCTTTGGATTTCTTTAAATGTCAAGGCAGGGCAAATTTTGAACCCCCAAGGGTCCTTGAGGAGCATTCGGATTGTCGAACATCCTCGAGTTTTTGTGCTTGGATTTGGGTATTTGGTGCTAGGCTTGTGTTCGAAGCCCGAGCACTATAACGTCTTTACTAGTATGATGGAAACATTTTTACTGAAGTTGTTTGCAATAGAAATGTTCCATTGATATACTTTAGATTACAAAGAGTACATAATGACTGAGGGCAACAAAAGTGTTAGAGTCCTATAAATTGCGGGATTTAAATTATGTTTAATTTTTTATAAAATTCAGACTGAAATATAAGTTCATTTTTCTTATTACCATTTATATATTTTTAATAATGCCAGTACTACATGCACAAAACATGAAACAGTTCCTACAACCCACCCCCAAAGAAATATAATATATGAGTTGGAAGTCTAATCGTCATGTTTTGTGCATTGTAATTAGTAATGCTGGATTTTCCTTTGTTGTATTTAGTTTTATTTTACACAATGTACTCTTCTGTGAGATCACATACCCATCGAAAGTTCTTCCTGTCCAGTTTCTGTGGGCAACAACTACTTTTCTCATGGTTTCATTCTCTTTTGGTACTTTAGCTTTTGTGCTTTCCTGCTGAGAGGAAAGGATTGTCTAAATCTGATCTATCAGGAGTAAAAGGTCTATAAATACAGCAGCATTTTACAGAGTTAGCACGAGACACACTTTCTGCTTTACACCGGAAAAAACTGATAATTTACGTGATCTGAATTGACACATTCTTTTTCACCTAAATCTCTTGTTAATCAGGCAGATGAAGATTTCGAATCATCATCAACAAGATAAGAGACATTTTTCTTATGCTTCGTCTATTGTGAGAGATTATTCCTTAACATATACAAAAACAAATAAAGACCGATTATAACAATATCCAATTTATTTTATGCCTACGATGCATATTTTAATCCAAACTGGAATATAACAATTTATAACTCATGAAATATAATAGATGAACACATTTAAAGTAAAAAATTATATGCATTATATGCAAAGGTACATTAACGACCAACATGAAAAATATTCATTTTTAAAAATCAGCATAACTTTTATTTCAATTTTATGCACGATTGTGAAGCAAATTTCTACTGATTTCAAGTGACTAATGAAGCAACAAGAAATGCAAATGTAGAGCCATGGGCGAGGATGGAATACCCAATATTTCCGCTTATTAAATGCAATTAAGTGGTAAATAATTCACAGTATAAATAATGCTTATTTTTTTAAAAGAAGCCACCCAATCGGTATAAATGGGCTAAGATCCATTACTCCAATTTGAAAAGTATCCTTTACAGGCAAGGTCTGTGGTTGAAATATATATGAGGTTATATATTTCCTGTATTCCCTGCTTAAGTGTGAGCTACAAATTTACTGAGTATGCTTGGAAAGCACGAGGTCTGCTTTTTGGAGGCCGTGTATTGTTCTATAAATATACTAAAACATTTTATTACAGATTGGAATTACCAATCTAAATATTCAACAAAACGTTTAGGCAATGAAAAGCACTCAATAGGAATATTACGTAATATTTTAATACTTTTTCTTAATTATTTGATATTAGTGCTTTTGATAATCATTCAATGATTCCGCTATTTATTTGTAGAAATGTTTTGCTTATGTATATATAAAACATTTGTATTTATTTTCCTAGGCTTCATAATTTTTTACTAAACTATTAGTATTATGCATAATACATTTAATATATTCCGCTTTAAACGGTTTTTACAATCGTTTTAACTGCACTAAACTAATGCGACATCTCTTTCTGGCTCTTGAAGAATGAATATATTCAGCCCACTTATAGATGAATAGATGGCTATATGTTTGCTCATCTATCTCGCTTTTATTACATTTCAACTATATGAAAGGTACTTCAAAACTGTAACAAAAATTCCGTTAATAAAACTGTGAAGCACATAATTAAAAACAGATCAAGCGATTTTGAGTTAATTAAGAGAATGATATTCGTATCTAAAGTACTTATAGTAGTTTATTACACCTGTGATAGCAGAATATCTTTGCCATAATTATTTTATTTTAAAGATAATTTTATGAACTCTAATCTAAACAATTTACATTATAGTCCCATATTTGATATTAACATTCCACACTATGTTATCTTTCTGGTACGAGTGAGCTGAGTGGCGCCACGGCAGAGTGGTGGTCCGACTTGCAGCCTCGAGCACTTTGCGGTCTTGGCTGACTTTTGTTCGTTCCTCAGTCTTAATGAAGTTTGTGGCAAGTTCGGAAGTATTTTGAGTGTTTCCGTGGTAAAAGTATTTCGATTTTTGTTATAATAATACTTCGAGATAAGTACGCATTACAGCAACGGATTTTTATGTACGATTTGTAGTATGATATTACACCACCTTGTAGCGGAGTTAAACAGAATTCCCAGATATGCGTCCTCCAAGCAGATAAGCGTTGAGAAAAATTATGAATTAATTTATGGAAATTGGTTCGATTCTCTATAAGAAGCGACAGGGCTTACAGAGGAAAAACTAAATAAGTTGGAGGCAATTAGAAGATTCTCCTCAAAATTCTCTGCGACGGCCTGCATAGGAAACAGAATTTTCAATTAGCTCAGCATAGCAAGATAACAAACTCATAAAATTTAAACCATACAAGATCACTGTTGTTCACGAATGGCTACCACGTAACAACGAGAGTCTGTTACATTTCCGTAACTGCATCTTGAGAAATGTTAATGATAGGGTAATCAAATTTAATAATCTTCTCTGAAAAGCATGGTTCCATTTACACGGTCATGTTTTTACACAGAATAACCGGTATTGGAGCTGACAAAGTCAATTTACTGCAGCAAACCCCGTTACATGATGAGAAAATTGGGGCATGGTGCACGGTTATTTTATTACATACAAGATAATAGAGCCAATTTTTTATTTTTATACATGTGGAAAATTCAGAACGTTACAGCAATGACATACCCACCCACCATTCTTTAATAACTTCCCGATATTGAATGTTACTCTGGATATTACCAGCAAGATTCCGCCACTGTGCATCCAGTTGCAGAGTCATTAAATTTAATTGAGGAAATTTTTGAAAACAGGATAATTAATAGGAGGTTATGGCTCACTCGGTTCAAGAATCTGATATCATGTGGTGTTTTTATTTATGGAGAAACTTGAAAAATAAAGTATATAGGTCAAACTTCCAAGCATTAGAAGAACTTAAAAGACAATATTAGGAGAGAAATCAACTCTATTTCTGAAACTAAACTGATGCGTGTGAAAGAAAATTTCCTAAAATAGTATGGATGCAGAAGTAAGACATTTTTAAAATATTCTGTGATGAGGTAGTGCTAATTTTCATTGTAATTGTGAGAACCTGAATCATTACAAAGTTTGCGGTTTCAGTTGCCTAAATATTTTATCCAGGATACCATGCGATGGCTAATTCGTGCGAGAGAAATCCTGTATTACATAGTTGACCAAAAATATTATGTCGATTTTACGCAATATTCTACTTTCAAGCACTGGCAACATCGATTAAATGTGCAGCAAATAATAATAAATTGTAGCCGAGAGTTACATGTCAAGCTAGAGGGTTAAATTTCTCCTAGTTCCGAGAACTGCAGTCAAAACATGAGCCTCCGGAAGAGCTAATTATGTTCTTTGGATTTAAACTGTGGAAGAACGCAACTGTAGCAGCGCGGAAAATGTACCACACCTTTGTTGCTGATGCTGAGAATGAAAGGACGATGAAAAAAATGGTTGTCGAAGTTCCAGGAAGGTAACAAAACCTCGAGGATGAGGCACGTGGAGGAAGACCAACAACAACAATAAACACTTACTTAGCGACTACTAAAGTGAACAAGTTAGATTTGCGAGGATGTAGCACAGCAATTAAACGTCAGTACAGGAACCACAGACTCCATTTCCATCCGCTAGGAAAAAGATATAAACTCTATTGCTGGGTTGCACACTTTTCAATGACTCAGAAGACGGTACGAGCTAACGCCTGTTTTGCGTTGTTGTCACTTCAGCACAAGAATTCCTTTCTCGATGGGATTATCTACGACACTCCAGAAGCCATCCCTTTTGGTTGGCAGTCCATGAATGTCCCTAAACACCCGAAACCATAACTACACTAAAAGATGGTTTGTACTCTATATTTGGAGAACTGGATTTCATTAGATAAATCACCTCCAAGATAGCAATATTGGGCATTTACAATGGATATTTTGGTTCCCGCTATAGGAAGCTCTATTACAATGGAATTCATTGTCTTTCACTTGGCAGAAGGTCCTCTAAAGCGACGGTGACTGTATTTAATACTATAGATAACATTTTGTTCAAATTATGATGCTTTGAAATGTCTGGTCTCAGAAATTATTGATCACCTTATAAAACGTTTTGTTTATTGAAATAAAGATGGTCTTTATTTTCCAAATATAAGGTAAATTATTTTGTTTAATATTTTATTTTTTAAACACTTAGTTTATACATTTCTGATTTTGACACTATTATATTAGAAGTCTGTTCAGGTTTAGTTAAACTTATTGACAATTTCCAGAAAGAAATATGTTACAAGAGTTCAAAAGTGAATTTAAGAAAATATAATCTTATTTTTGCATTGTCAACCCATTTGTCAAAAAGTATGAAAACTAAACTTATCTAAATTAGTCATGGCTGTGTACACTGCGTTTGCCCCGTGCCTACATTTACTCTCTTTACAGATGTCAATCACCGAAGGCCCTTAACAGTTCTGATAGCCATCGAATCACGTGTAACGCCATGTATTGTTTGGATTCATAATGAAGATAGAAGGCGATAACCACTCTGAACGCGATATATGACACATTGCCTCACGGACATGTGACCTTTGTCATCATTAATAACCGCAAACCGATGTCATTCCGATCGCTCGTTCACTTTATTTGGCATTTGAACAGTGAACTTGAAATCTCAGCTGGACAATAATTGGGACAAGTCCGGCGGTGTCGAGAGTCTTCACAGCTGCGGATTTGAGCTCAGTAGCCGCGGAAAATGAAGCTTCGATTCACCCGTCTATATTTTAATTTCAAGTAAAATATAGAGGAGAGTATACCATTTAATTAAATATGTGGAACAACAAAGCTTGTAAACTGCTAAGACTCAAAATGCTAAATGTGTTTATTATTCATTCATTATTTAAACTAAAGCTGTCGTTGAATAGGACCCGACTTTCATATGTTGATGCTTTTTAACTGTGGGAGCTACCGTTTCTTTTTTTAATTTTTAATTTGGTTTATTTACGGATGCTGTTTAACATCTCAGGTCATCAGCGTTCCATTCAATTAGGGAGTGAAACGGCTGACAAATTTTGCTCAGAGACCTCATCTTTCAGGTTTGAGGTTCTTTATCGTGCCGTAACTGTACGAAACGGGACCCACGGCTTTACTTCCCTTCCGAAGGAAGCCATACTTAGGATTTTTACGTCCGAAAAAATTCATCGGCTCTGGCTGGGATCGAACCCGCGATCTTGGGTTTAGGGGGCAAGTATGGTTACCATTACACCCCAGGACCGACTACTGTTTCGAATAATGTTGAATCTTTCTAATCCTATCCAAGCTATTACTAGTACACCATACACCAACTTGTAATGATATTTCAGTTTTTCTGTAAAGCATAGCAATTTATTGATTAACCAATTATTGCTAAAATTATAAACATAGATTTAAATTAAAACTGTCTACTCTGAATAACTCGCTATTTAATATCAATTTAATTTAAACACAAAGCACGTAGCTTTAGATATTGAAAGGAAAGTTTAAAACCTATTTTGATGAATTATTATTAGGTTCCACCCTCACATTTCCAGCCACCCGTACTTTTAAATTTGAAATATCAGCCCTACTTTTATTAATATTCAACTTTGAAAATAATACAATTATTCCCTATTTCGTTTTTTGTCGTTTTCTGGCAACCTAGATTGTTATTGCTATTGTTTGAATTTGGGCAGAACAATAGTATAAAACTGTCATGCATTTTATATAATAGTTATGCTTTCATTATAATTGTTTCAATGTACTATATTACTACTGCTACTGCTGCATTTAAAAATACCTCCAGGATAATGTTATGTTTTCCATTACTAGTAACGCTATATTATACGTCCTAAAAGAAAGTTACAAGTATCACTAATTTATTTTATTTATCGTCCCAAATATGTCCATAACTTAAGAAATGAAATCCCAAATGTTCAACTAAATAACTAGGTAAAGTTTTTAAATATAAAAATAAAGTTTCATGCAATGCTTTTGGAAAATTAAAAATAAATACTACTAAAATGTTTAGATCCCACAGCGTTAAACGCGTTTACATTTTAAATGTAATTTGAATTTATCTACACGTACTCTTAGAAAAATGAAGATTAACAATTATGGCTTGAGAAATGGCTTAATGTACCGCGTATCTATTCAATTTGCTAACAAAGGACTCTCTATTCCCCAGATGTTACTCCCATGTAGCCTTCTGTCTGTCCTATTCGGCTGCTTTCCAAATCAGTCGCTGCAGTATGTTGAAGTTTCTATTTAGTCTCCACCAGACGCTGAACAAGAGAACAACTCTAGCCACTAGTTCAGTACCAAGCTTTGGAGACTAATTAGAAACCTTTAGAGTTGCAGCCATTTCCTTTTATTGCTCTAAGTTTGTAGTTACCGGCGGTGCTGTTAATGGAATTACACGAGATCCCTATCTGGCCAAATATTACACAATAACTCTATGTCTCCTTCAGAATTACAGACATTGCTATAGAAATCAGCATCAGAAAACAGTGTCCAGTGTATTACATATATACAATCTCAAAATGTTATATTGATGTGCTAACAAATGCTCCATTATTTTCCACAAATCATTTTTGTTGCAGTTTGTTTTTGCAGTTAAAAATAATATAAAATAAAGCGCATTCAAGGAAATTTGGCGTCATTTTAAAAAGCCCTATGCTAAAAATATTTCTTATGCTCGAAAGGTACTTATAAAAATCATATCAGCACTGAAAAAAATTATTTATATAAGTTAAAGATAGATTTATAGAGAATATTAATAAAAAATGCAAAGTAATTTTCGAGAAATGAAGTTAAACGATTTAAGTGATATTGTAGAGGGTACTTAAGTACCCTATTAGAGGAAATATTCCGGAAAAATAAAACGGGGAAACAGATTTGTAATTAACATAAATGGTTCCAATCTCACGAACCAAAGATTTGCGGACAACATAGTCCTGTTTGCTAGATAAGCAGAGAGGTTTCAAAGAATGCTGCAACACGCACAGTAAAACTGCCGGTCTATCTATGAGCAAGGAGAAAACACAGATCATGAAAAATAGCCAAGTAACGCTCGTTAGAATCCATCCAATCAAACTAAAATGCGTAACAAGTATATCTACTTAGGACAAATACTTGCATTCCAGTATCATATGGGCAAAGAAATCAACAAAAGAATTTCCTCAGCATGAAGGGCGTTGTGGTCAGTGAAAGTCATACTGGTGAACAACATTTTGAGTCGAAAACTGAGATTAGACGTGTTGGGCTCATGGATGCCAAATTTGGAGCCTAACAGAAGTGGAAAAGAATAGTATTAGTATCTGCCAACGGAAAATAGAGCGGAAAGTACTACAGATATCCCTTATGGATAAAATATCATCTGTGGATTTAAAAAGATGTACAGAATAAACAACTGGCTCAACGTGCAAACAGCCTGAAATGGAAATGGGATAGGCGGACATGTAGCAAGGCTACCAAGTAGCAGATGGGGACATATAGCTACCACATGGGGTAGGAGAGGAAGAGGGAGACTGAGAACGAGGTGGGCAGACTTCTTCAGGAAAGCAACCGGGCCACACTGGACTAGCATAGCAAGGAACCGCCCCAGTAACTGGAAGAGCCTAGGAACAGAGCTGCAGAAAGAAGAAAACCAAAGCCAATAGTGAAAGTGATACCAAACTTATAATACAGAAACTTAAAAGCCTCAGTACTTGAATCTTTTAGTTAAATTTGTGTTAAACTTGTAAAATAAGAAACATTATAGACTTAACAAATTCTTAGGGACAACAGCTCATATGGACTAGGTCACCATATGAGAAATCAATTGAGCCTGGATGGGACATAAGTGGCTTAATTCAATTAAACAAGAAGAAAAATAAAACTTAAGTGTATAAAGGGAAAGATTTTTAAGGAATAAAAAACGTGTGTTTAACTAATTATAGATCCTGTCATTACAAAACAACATACCATGTTTATAAAAGTTATGAATTTAAGAGAATGCAGTAGAGTCGAATGTGGCTCAGATCATGATTTTATAATCTCAAAAATATTAAGAGAACTTGCAAAACAGAGATACGGAAATCCCAGAAAATAAAGATAAAATTAGTGATATTGCATTATTATCGGACAAAATGAAAGGGTATATCACCTCCATCAAAATTGCTAAATAAATAGCTACATTAAATTGAAACTTAAAATAATATCAACCAATAAAATGTATGATCATTTTAGAGGTTATATATGTAAAAGTTAAAGAATCGTTAGAGGAAAGTATGGGCAATAAACAACAACAGTTGCTGTGGACGCCAAAATAGAGACTGAAAGAAAGAATAGAAACGGCTATACCTTAAATAGATGATTACTAAACAATTATCTAATAAGATAAAACTTAAAGGAGTGCAGGAAAAAGTGTGTAAAATGATGCCAGCAAAAACTGAAATGTGAGAGTGGAAATGTGTTGATATATATAACCATAGGTGGAACAAAATCTTTAGACTTGGAAATGCATAAATAAAGTAAGAATAAACAAGAAATTCAGTAAGAGTTAATCAATTCCAGAACAAAATTAGAAGGAATATGAGATGTCACCAGAATTTTTCTCAAGAAGGGACTAAAATTATCATTTTAAACACGCGATTCTTAGTCCACTAATTTATAGACGTCTCTCAGTACTGTAGTCATATCGGCAGCTTTGATCTTGGAAACCAATTGGGTCTATTTCATGAAAGTACAAATTTATAAAATTACGCAATAATTTCTTTAGCTATAAAGAAAAAGTTATTATGTTCAAGAAAAAGGTCCCTATAATTGTACGAACGAATGAGTATTTATTAGATTGGCATATATGATGATAATCTTACAGCCTTCGTAATGTTCTACCAAACCGTACGTGTTTTTATAATACGCAAACGATACATTTCTTAAATAAATTACTAAATAAATATTAATTCCAGTATTTAAAGTAGGTATTAATAATAATAATAATAATAATAATAATAATAATAATAATAATAATAATAATAATAATTCCACTATTTGAATAATAAAAAGGAACCATGGAACCCCCCCTTCCAAAGTTCGTAGAAAAAAGCCCTATGATGTGACAGCTATATTTGAAATTGCTTATGTTTAAATTTTATAGGACACGAGCCTCTAGAAATCAATTTCCTTTGCAAAGTGTAAATTTATGTATTTGAACTTTCGTTAAATCGGCCCTGCTGGTGTCCTTTACTTGCATATGCTGCTCAATTAATCGCCAGAGTTTATTACACACACACAAACGCAATCTCGCATTCATAGCGTCAGACTCTTTGGAGCGCAGGGAATAATCCGTAAGAAAAAAGCCCTCCCTTCGGCGGCGAATAAAGCCAGGACTTAGGGATTTATAGAATAGTTACAAGGCTAACCACTACACTACGGGGCAGTCTGTTAGTCCTTATTTAGCTATTAAAAGCTGGAATAATTTGAACTAATAGCACAATTTTAATAAAGGCTGAAAATTAAATTAAATTAAATTAAATTCTCATACAAATTAAAGTCATCTGAAAGCAATGTTGACTGCATAGCTTCATTTATTCGCTTATTTTCCTCCGCCGATTTTTTGAACGCCATTGAAGTTGACAAGACATAGTGAACTTATTTATGACGTCATCAATAAATGTTTCTCTGCGATCATACTTTTACAATGAAGGTGAAGACATGACCATTCGTTCTTGTTGCTCGGAGCCAAATTACACTCGGCTTGCTTGCTTATTACACCCGGGAATCATGCTTGAAACAGTTCTCGAACTTCACGAACTGTGAGTTAACTAACACACATGAATCGTACATAAAGGAGGCTGAGCCCTTGTAAACGTACGAGGCATAATATGCTTTATATATATATGTATATATGTATATAATATACTGTCGAATTAAGATACGAACAACACAACACACATCGACAGTTGCGCTATAACTGCAACAGTCAGAAGCCAGGCTTGCTACCCTCTCCACGACGCAGCAAACGATGGCAGCTTGCTCATTGGAAAAACCTGGTGCCGCGAGGGCAGCCATCATTGATCGTACGGTACTATAGTGTTAGTATAGTTATAATCTAAATGTTAACGTCAGTAAGTCAAAAGTCAAAGCAAAGTCAAAAGTCAAAAGTCACTAAAAGCGCGCAGATTTCACTAACAAGGAATACACTCGGGTTCGAACAAACAAGAATTTCACCAAAATTAAATTGTACAGCATTTAATTATCTCTGAATTCAATGGTAATGCTTGTTTTCCCATAAAACGCTGCAGTTACTCACTATATGACTTAGCTGGTGGGTTCGAATAAACAAAACTGCACCAAAATTCAGCATTTTATACCTATTGTGTTATTTTTCTAACGCTTGTGCATATCTTTACAAAGTCAAGCTATATAATCTGAACTGCAAACAACAATTCGATGTCTGCAGCATGAATAAATCTTAGAAGAAACAGAGGAATTAAAGATATGTTCATCCATTGTATAATCCATAAGGGCAACAAAATTTAAAAAAAAAAAAAAAAACTTTCCTTGCAAATTAACGCATTTGCAGTTAATAAAAAATTAGAGCTATTAAACATTGTTGTTCTTTTAACTAAATAACATTACCATACATTTGTCAACTCAATATCCCAATTAACAGTTCCAAAAAATACAAAACTATACTGTTGACCTTTGGTGAGGAAGGAAAGGAGACATTGAAGCAGAACTTTCATGTTGCATATCACACCAGTTATGTCTAAGCCAAACGGTTTTTTTTTTTTTCCGATATATATCCAAATACGGCATATTCATGACAGAAACCACTCTTACCGCTTCCTGCAAATTGCTTATGCAACGCCAAATGGTGAGTGTGAGGTACAAATGATGAAATGTTTACAATATTCAGATAATAATGTTGATGTGAACATGACAGGGAGGTCATGTAAACAGTTTTCCTTGTTTATGTTGCAGCTGGTGTCTGTAGCCACACGACATTGCTCCACACACTCCGTGTGATTAATGGAGTGGATGTGTGTATGTGTCTTCGACATGAGACATTGTCAGCAGCATAGGCTGCTGTCGATGCGTCATATGCTCCACGTGACTTCTTTCAAAGTACCAGAGACCCAAAGCGAATTAATATATTAGTAATTTTATGTTATCCACTAAAAGCATGTTACGAGACAGGCTCTATAAAATGCTCGTTTATATTTGTAGGAATCATTTAAATAATGAGCTTTTTCTGCTATTGCGCCGAATGGAAGATATAGTGAACGGGCTCTGTTTCATGTAATAATTTATTTACTTTTATATGCTCGACTCTTTCTAACTAGGTCAAGGACAGCTAATAAACGGCTAGGTTGGCCTTAGCGAGCGTTAATTTAAGTTCTAAGTTCGGTTAGGAATTTACGCTTAAATGTTATTTTCTACGTGACGCATAAAATACGCTTAAAACGCGTAAGTTAAAATGTTATTCGAATAACCAAACTGAAAGTGAATCTTGCATGGGTGTGAACGCCCGTTTTTACTACTGATGCACCACAGGCGGTGGACACTGATGATACAAGAAATGAAATGATATATTGGTAAAGGATATATTTTAAGGAAGGAAACGTTCCAGGCCTAAGTTTAGGGTACTTCCCTGCCATTTTCCAGTTATGAGGACTGAGGAAAAGCTGGAAAAAACCTCAGTCAGAGAGGACGGTCCTGGAGGTATTCGAACCCCAGACCTCCCGCTCACAAGTCCGCGCCTTAACGATCTCTGCCACCAGTGGCGGTGTGAACTACGTGAAGTGAACCGTTATTTTCAGATTGTTTACTTATAATGAAACGCTGACATTAATTAAATTATTCCCTGTTGTTTCACTTGCTGGAATTAATAGATCACACGGAAATACCGAAATCCGAACAGCTACAATTGGACTTCTAGAAATATTCATGGATATCACTTCCTTAGTGGCATGTACACACTTCTTCTGTAGGAAAGGGTCTAATAGTAAAGTCAGCATCAGTTTACAATATATATATATATATATATATATATATATATATATATATTCAGAAGTGATCATATATGTTAGGAAATTACCGCCACGGATGGCTGAAGTCGTTAAGGCGCGGACTCGTAAGCGGGAGGTCTGGGGTTCGAATCCCGGCAGGCGGTGAGGTTTTTTTTCAGGTTTTTCTCAGTCCTCATAAATGGCAAATGCCGGAAAGGTACCCTAAAGTTAGGCCTGGAACGTTTCCTTCCTTAAAATTATCCTTTCCCAATTTATCATGCCATCTCAATATCAACAATGTCCACCGCCTGTTGTGTCTCAGTAGTAAAAAGAGCGTTAAACGTCATCCCCTCCCAAAGTTAGAAAATTAAGTTTAATAATAATCAATAATTTAGTTTGTCATGCCTTATGCTTGAAGACTTTTGCATAGCAAAACATATAAAGACCTTTAATTTATTCAATATAAATTGAACAATAAAAGGTGCGAATTGTATATTTTATGGTTCAATAATTAAAAATACAACAGCATAAATTTCTCTAGCACGTAGAAGAGTTTGCATTAAAGCAAAATCAGCTTCATTTGCTGGCTCAACTATATGGATTAATTTATACGATTTTTATATTTCTGTTGATGTTTACAATTCTGCAGCTCTACAACAAAAAGAACAGTATGCCTGATACAAATATTTCCCAGCATGATGACTCTCAAATTACAAACGTTACACCTTGGTTTCATCGACTTCCTCTAAGTCAAATTCCAGTATGACTACTTCTATCGAGAAAAGAATATTAGTGTGAAAGGAGTTTTGATCAAGTTGTTGGCAAGTTCCTTTTTATCGGAAACATTCTATTTAATATAGTGGGATCTGTTTATTTTAAGAACCTTGGTAAATTTATGCTTCTGCACATAAGCCTCCTAGTCGAAAGACGGTTGCCACCAAGTTCTTCGATGAAGTCTACAGCGAAGTAACAAGGACCAACCAAGCAATCAAGAAATTAACATGTGAGAAGTAAAAATGTTTTATACATAAATTTTGCATTATAGAATAATGGAAATAATATGATCAAAGCGAGACTCTTTACGATCGTTGGTATTCTGCATGCACATCACATACGAGCAATTTTTTTTTTTTTTGCAAAATACCTAAGTTTTAAGGACATTTCATATCGCGTAAATAGTGTGTTAAGAGTGTTCAAACATACTCACTGCCAAAGTGATCTTTTGAAATATAGTTCAGTTAGCAACGGATACACGTTTTTGTTCCCAAAGAGACGCACGCTTTCGTTAAAGAATATCACCGCAGTGAGAAAGGTTTCAGCAAATGATGAAGAGAAAATACCCTCCACTGTTAAGTTTCTGCTTTATGATAACCATTTCCTGTCAGGTTAACGATACTGTTCAACTACTAAATCCTATGAGGGTATTAATAAACTATTGTCAGAATGCAGATGAAGTAGAGTTATGCTTGAGTATGAACTTTCCTGATGGTCATGCTATCAGATTCAGTGTAATGATAATGGTGCCAGCAAATTCCTTTGAAGTTATAATAATAACATTAATGCAATATTAAATGGAAACAATCATACGATAAATGCAACCAATGATTTGTGGTAGAATTATATAAAAAATACTTGAGCAAATCACACATTTCGAATAATTTAAAAGTGCAATAAAAAATGTGATTTTTGTACCGATTATTGTTTTAATGAGCCAGTACCTATGTTACTAATAACCAGAACCCGGATATTGATGACCTAAAAAGCCTAAAAATTCTTAAATGACTTATAAAATGATTTTGAACTTATAAAAAAACCGAAAATTTTCGAAAACCTATGAAAATTAATGTAGCTTAGCGTATAAAATTATGTTGTTAAATATAAGTTGGTATCCTTTTTAAAATCATACAGTAAACATAAGGAACTGAAAAATTACTTCGTAAAAACTTAGCCGCTTTATTATGCCATGCAGTAAATTGCAATGTATATGTGCAGAATCTCAAAAGTAAAAGAACTTCGATTATGGGCGAGAACATTCCTATATTTTGAAACGGTTCATACGTCCCACCCCCATTGAAATATAAATATAATGCATATATGTTGAAAACTAATTAACATAATATTTTACATACTGTAATTAGTAATGTAGAAAGCATTAAGGTATACATATATAATATGGTATAATGTAAATATAGCGTCTTTGGCGTTTTCCGTTTACAATAGCTTTTAAAGCCAACAAGGCCACAAAACTCTATACAAAGGGAAAAATAAACTAAGGGTCGGGTGCGATGCCACTTTTAAAAGGACTGCCTTTGGAGGGTTAATAAACTCAAAACATTTTAAATCCGTCAGGGCTTTGAAGTCCACAAGCAATCATACAGTTAGCTTTAAACGAGCCAATGTCAACAAAATGTTTTAAGCTTTCAAATAATAGCAAATGGCACGTATGGTAGGTGAACTTAAACCAATCAATGGAAAATGCACATTTGAACTTTTAAAGCTAGGCGCCAAACTTGCACGTAATCACATGACACTCTTTGGCATCGTTAAGCCAATGATTACTTGATTTGAATTTAATATATGAGGGGTTTCGTCCGCTGGGGTACTTAGTTCTCAGACGCAGATAAGTTCTACTTTGGACGCGAGGACGCAGCTCCGATACATTAGTTAAGCAATTCTCAATTGATACACGCGTCATAAGTTAAGCAGTTTTCAGTTTCACAGGCCGCGATACTCGTCTGTAAGTTTCACACGCGGTGAGAGGCACTTTTATTCTGATTTCGACGCAAACAATCAGTTGTAAGATATACTCTGCGACACATGCAGTACTCAGTTTCACTTCTAAGTTCCACCCTAGGTAGCTAAGATTGAATTCCACATAGCTAAGTCTATCGTACTCAAAACACCAGAAGGCGCGAAATATTTTGAACATAACAAAGCACCAATATATATTATATGGTATCGTGTACTTATTTATGCTATTGAACTCCTCTCTCAGTCTTGTTGGGTAAGAATCAAAAACAAAATGGCAGAATTCATCCTGAACCAAACAGCTTCAATATATGGGCATCATAACATTAGGCCCGAAAACAAACCACTTCAAAATTTGTGCCCAACCTGGGGCACTTAATAGTAGCCTACTAAGCCCCTCCAAGCTCCTTTCAACATCGGCACTTACAGCATTTTAAATTTACAAAGTCATTAGATGTTAGATCTGCTTTGACGTTTCCATCAATGAGAACTTCAGAAATCAAGCCCACGGAGCGGTAGCCTGGATCTATATCTAGCACATTTTTCATCATTTTTTTCATGATTTTACCAACTTGATCACACACATCGCCAAGCGCAACTTGAGTTTTTACATTGTTTTCTTGAATTTTCGCAATTGTAGAGAGTAGAAAGCCAAAATTTTCTTTTAATTATGCCAGCTTTTTCTCCATTTCACTGTCGAAAAACAAATCTTCAACTCACTAGATAGCTTTAGCACATTGCGTCTTCAGAGCGTCAACAACAGATTTCACAGCTGCATTCACCCAAGAATCCCATTGTGTAATTAAGGCAGCGAAAAAGAGCTATGGATCTGAAGACTTCTATTCTTACTGGAGCGTTTAAAAACGTGTTTCGTGTTTGAGGCAACAACCTTATCGACGTTAGGAAAGTGGGCCCAAACTTCTTCCGCAACCCTGTGCATAGCTGCACAAGGCAAGTAACATGCACCATATTTGATTAAAAGTCTTTAGTAGTTTTTACCACGCACTTGCTGCATCGGCGACAAACAGCAGCACGTCGTCATTTGGAATGCACCTGCCACGTTAGATGCATGGAGCGGTGGAACAGTCGACAGATTGTTGAATGGTTAACTACTTGACCCGAGCGGTTGATTTCCATAGTACCCATAATTACGTGGGCTAGGGAGCGAACTTCAATGTTGCTAGCTTAATCAATACAGAAAATGTTTTCATATGGGGTCCTCATAGCAATGAGTAATATAATTTATTTTTAAAGTCGTCTCACAGGGAATTGATAGGCCAATACAGCGATACAGGAGGTCCCTTAGTATTGCATTATTTAGTTTCCGTAGAGGAATAATTACTAAAACTAAACTTCACGCAGTTTTTTAAAAAAAATTAAGATTTACTGCAACTTGCTGCAGATTATGTTAACAATACTATGCTGATGTTTTCCTTTTGGCACCATTCTCGAGATGTACGAGTTTTTCGCGTTTGTGTATTGTGAACTATTTATCTGCTGCGACTTTAACTCCTCAACCTTGCGCAGTATCAAGCCATTAGTAGTAAAAACGTTTTCGCCAAATTCAGAAGTCATTTGGTTTAAATTATACCATTTACTTGACTTTATTTTCGTAATGTTTAAAACGCATTTGAAATGCAATTTTTGCATTAGTTGATTTGCAAGCCACCAAAGTACCTTGTTTTCCTAGTTTTGCTATTTCCCCGAAAGAGGAAGAGGGGGGATAGTGTAAAACAATAGCTGTCCTGGAATGCAGGAAACCGCAGTCGTTTTTAGTCATATAACGTTTACATCGGCAGCAATCTGAACTAACGGTCGCGTAATGAGAGGCCCATCGTGTTAAATTCCCAGAATGTGTGACTGGCTGTTCAAATAACGTTTCCTGGAAAGTTACAAGGTGAAGTAGTGGGGTTAATACGTAATTCTAACCTCTTTTCCTACTATTGCAGTTATTTCAAAATTAGGGCATGTCTCGTTTAAAAATTTCATCCTGACTTTGCTTTAAGCAGGAAGGTAGCATTACTGCAGAATATAAAATGTTAATGTTATCAAAAAACGCTAAAATGTTTCTTTTACATCCGCAAATCCACGATAAGCGTTTATGCATTTATTAGCATTACCTGCAATATTTTAGATAGAAGATGACATCTGGGCTCTGGTTATAAATTTAGTGATTCTATAGTTAAACTGCAGTGCGACTTTAGAGAAATAATCTTCAGTTTTACTACACTGAACCTTTTAGGCCGAGAAGGTTTTAACTAAGTTAAAACGTGTGCTTTTGATTATTAGTTACTTAAATAATTATCTTCCTGTTACTATAAGCTAAGTTCTAAATTATTTCATATTTGTAGATTGCATATATATTACATCGCATATAATGCATCAGTTTTCTGAACGACACACATTACCTATAAATTATGCTTAATTTGTATTAAAGGCATCGTGTAATTTACTCTGTGTAACTCGACTCTAATACAAGAAATGACAAATCTTTTTAAGCAATGACTTCTCATTTCTAGAACTTGTGTCATGTAATCAATAGCATAACTTTGTGCGTCAATACTTTTTTGCCTCCTTAATAATTATGCTTAGTCTTAATTATCAGTTAAACTTTTGTAAAAGTATAATAATTTGTTCTATGAGACAGTTGTTCCTAAAGGATATGGATATGGTTCTTAATTTTGGTTCTTGAATATATCAGAGATGTTATGGTGAGCAATGTCGTAGTAAAATGCAATTCTTTAAGGAAATTGATTTTAAAACAGCAGTATGGTTATTGTTACTATTTTCACATACATTTATTACGGTTTTGAAAACTGAATATTATGAATTTCTGAACTTCTTTGAAATGTCAAATGCACAGGGATTGTGAGCATTTATGATAATCATTGCGGTTATGAATATGCAATTTCTTTAATAATGTCATGTGTTATTAGCAGTTTGACTGGCTTGTGCCAGTCTTTGCTAATAAACTTTAAACAGGAAATGACGGATATTTGCTAACACATTTTCCGTTCGGCGCGTTAACAGACAATTAAAAGTTAACAGAAAAAAATATAGCAATAGTTTACTGTTAGTAGACCTTGAACTTCTTCTTGGGTTAGGTAAATTTTCTGATTTGTGCTACTTTTGCATATTATGGTTGCTTTCATTCCTATTTCATCTATCGTCCCACTCGATTATATAAATATGACTGTGTACGTATCCTGAAGTTACGTTAAATAAGGGAACTGCTTAACTCTCTTGGTAAAACGAGGGATGCCTGAGGATTTGAGGAAACAAATTGATATAAGACGTTGCTTCTTCATTCAGGCTATACTTATCACTCCAAAAATACTGATATAACTTAAATCGAGATTACAAAGCAGTATTGTTGCATTGTATATAAAAGAAAAACTGATAGTGCTTGTATAGCATAAAGCAAGTTAACTCCAATATTTCCTGAAATAACAAGCCAAGTAATTGGTTTTTGACAGATGTTGCCTATTTTCTCTACTGTTGAACCAAACTTTTATAATCACAAACTTAAAATTTAAGCATAAGACAATGAGTCAAAGGAAGAAGTGATACATTTGTGACTGCTGTATATTTACAAAATCAAAATGGAAAAATTTCATAGCTAGTTAAGAGTCGTAATGATGACAGAATTCTAGCGTTTGCCATTAGTGGAGGAACAGAAGACTCCTGCAAGGGTTAACTTTACTTATGCATCAATTAAATTTTCAATGAATTCCACACGCCGTTATATGGAGAGTTGTTTGCGATCTGTGGTAGCAAATTCAAGCAACTTTAATAAATGAAAAAGCATGCCTCCATTAGTAGCGACCTATGCTGTGACTTCGAGTGTGAGCTATCTCTATACGTACTTCACCTCAGCAAGCTGGTTCTAGAGATCGTTCATGTTTAGTAATCAGATGCTTCCAAGAGCTGTTTTCAATAACCCAATGCACAGGAATCTATTGACAATGCATCGGGGTAACAGAGAAGCTGTATTCCCGTTTCTCTCTACATGTCACGAGTTCAACAGAAGTGTGGCTTTAAAGTCTTGACCTGATGCAGCTAGATAGTCCCCCCCCCCCGGTTCAAATCGCGATTGATAATGATATTCACAGTTGTAACTACATCCTTTATTTCACAGAAATTATTATTTTCGTTGCTGGATTCAGGCCAGAGACAAAGGCCTTAACATTTCCAATTATTTCGGGGGTACCACGGGTAAAGAGTTTTCCTGCTTGTTTTCCCCCTCTGGAGTATGTCCTGTTCCGACCATAACCCTTTTCCCAAGCGTCCGTGAGATGCTCTTTTCAGAATTGGTAAAACTACGCCTATTTTATTGCTTAATAATATCGGAATAAGAGTATAATGCATCGGAGATAGTAGTAATTCTTTTAGAATCGTCTATTTTCTGACCATTTCACGTGACAGGCTCAAGAGCATATAGCAGCACATATAACATATAGGTACATGCGGATATAGAAACAAGGCTTTATTCTATTGTACCACATGAAACCCGCGTTAAACTTTTCAATTCAATTAAAGAAAAGGTAGTTCCACAATTGTCGTAAGAAAGTATGTTGGTGGATTATGACATTTAATGATGTAGCAGCACAACAAGATTTTCCATATATAAAATTTCCTTCATTTCTCTTTGTGCGACAGACTTCTTGGCCGACCGCAGCAACCTCTGAATTCTCTACCTATGTCAATGTAAATGGCAGCATTACGGATGGGAGAGGAGCTTATGTTCAACACTACGGCACCTCGCAAGTCCACGTCAAGCGGCATTCCAGATCAAAGGCCGTTCCATCTACCCAGCTCCCCAATTGTCCTCATGAGGCTGCATGCATCTTGTTCCTCACTTCTCTAATATTGAAAAATGCTAAGTAAATACTAGAAATAACACCTAGGAACTGAAAGCGTTGTTGCTGGTGTAATTGTCGCGGGGTCTTCGGCACTGTAATCAGCTTGTTGAAGGCAATTGATGTTGCGTGTAGGTGTAGCAAATAACCTACGCTTTCAAAGGTTATCTGCGTCTCAGGGTATATCGCTGTTTCGTTGTGCCTTCACGCAACGGGAGGGAATAGGAAGTTCACTCCCAACAAAACACGAGAGGGCAGGGCATCGGAAGAGTGTTTTTATTGACCGTCCTTCGGGATTACAACAAGGACATTGTTCTCAACTGGAAATGAATGCACCGTTACCTTGATCTAGAAGCTAATGTTGTTCTGGACGCCGTCAAGCTTACGATTTCTGGTGGCCGCGGACTCCCGGGTGTCTGTATACAATCTCCTAATCACCGTATTAACACTTCCCGGATATACTTAACTAAGTACCGATTTTCTCGTACGCGTATTTCTCCAAATAAATCTTGTGATAACTTATAACTGGGTTTGCAATCGAAGATTAAGCATTCGTATCTCTTGTATGTGCTTTTAATTTACGTTATATAAGCGTTACATGCCTGTATATACCAGTATTTGACGTAATAGACAGAATTATTCACTACATATGTACTCTCGAATCTTGAATGCATACTCCCGAGTACTAAATCTAAATGCCGAATACATGATCGAGAAAGTGACTGAGAGTGCCTAATGTCTGTATGAGATTGCCCCGGAACTAGGCCAATTGCCTCTGTTTATACAGAATAAGGCTTGGGTTGCACGTGGGCACTCCAAGTCTACGCGGTGCACTGAAGCAGGCCCATGAAGCTATATTAAATCCTCAATTATTTAAAGTTATTAAACCCCCAATAACCAAGCCTATGTGATGAAGTAGAAAAGAATTAATTATTTTCTTAGTATACCAAGTACATTTAATTTCCAATTGTAATGCTTTATGAGTTTACCGACGGCTGATTGATTTGTCGGTTCCCATAGAAAGTTCCAGAAGGCGCGAAAATACAGCTCTCGAGAGCTAAAAACCAAGCATTCCCTCGCCAAGGAAAAGTCAATATGGTAGCTTCAGGTCTGGTTTTTCCATTTCATTTTTACTCTTACATAACTTGGAAAGCTTTCATTGCCAGCTACCGGCATCCATATCCCAATTCAATATTAACATATTATTCTGATTGTCCTTAATATTTACATAATTAAATATAGTATTACATATTAAAACCAAAAACAGTAAAATATATGTGACCTATTAAACATTAAAATACATTCGGGCTGACAAATACTGCTTCAGCCCTTCCGTACAGCACCGGCAAACAAGATCGTTAGACCAAGGAAGCAATTTAGACCAAGGAAGCAATCAGTTTGAAAATTTATGAGACTGTAATTTTAAATTTAGTTGGCGTATTTGCAGTATGTACAACAATCAGGGACTGCATCAAGATATCTTCACGATACTTTACATTGAGATATGAACAGATATAAGCATTGTTAATTATAATGAAGAAATTTCAATGGTTTTTCCAGAACTGAAATATACTTCTGGTTGCGAATCAGTATATATCTATCAAGAATGCTCACAAATTACTCACAATTATATTACGTTGGAAGAAAATTTCCCAAACTACGGCAAGGTATATATTTTGATACAGAGAAGTGGCATCGTTATAAAATATCAGATATGAAGCAAGGGCAGACATAAAACATTTTCTTCAGTTAAGATTCGCGCTAGAGTTTTAAAGAGATATCTATCTTTCCGCATTGTTCTTATACATATGAAGTTTCTTTGTGCTGGTTGCTTGAGAACGTCTGGGGAGATTCATGAAAATCACATAAAAGCAATTTGTCGGAAGCAACAGCTCCAGAGTTTACAGTAAATGGAGACGGGTGAAGCAAAGAAGAAAGAAACGCTGTCGTAAAGCACTTTTAACTATCAGTCTTAATTGTTGATGAAATTTCCTGTGGTAAAGAGTCAAGTAAATACAACCTAGATGGCATCTGTAGCATTCCTATCATGTTGCTCTGGTTAATTCTTTTCTCTTCTCTTTTTCAGATTTATTAAAAGTTTTGTAGATTCCAAATGCTGCAAACCGGAATCTTAGAAATGTGTGGTTTCTGTTGGAAAGTTACCAGAGTAAATATTTAGCGTTCAAGAGACATTACTTACAGTTGGCATAATTTGTGCTTATCTTAAATCATTGAGTGAAAGATTACGGAAAAGTTTGTAGTACGTTCTAAATTCTTAAAATTGCCTTGGGGTTGCTCTTAAAATTCTGATTAATAAATTTTATTTTAAGTTAAATATAGCTCACCTTTGCTTTGGAGTTTTATTTTTATGGCACCAGTAGATATATTCACAACATTTCCTCAAGTTTTCTTGGAACAAAAAACCTGCAAAACGCGAGCAAAACATGTCAGAAATGTGAGGGAATAAAACCGCAATAAATGTATGAACCACAAGAAACCTCAAAGAAAAATATATGGTGTGATCAGTTTAGTTCGCCAATGTGGCACGACACTATCTCTCGGTGGCTCTTTCTAAGTTGAACAGGGATAGGTTAACATATTGGGGTCTGTTTGCACCGGTATACAACTGGCCATAGCTTGGTTCAAGAAATTAGAAAGCGCTTTGTTGGAATAGACCGACTCTTTGAGTCTGAATGTGTGTGTGCGTGCGTGCACGCCTGCGCGCAAATTTAAGTGAATGTGCTTAGGTAACAATAACTGTAATTGTATTTCATTTGAAGTCGATTTTTTTCTATAATTTTCTGAACGATTGAAAGGTCCGTGCGAACGATGTTATACAAATAAATAATGTTTGTAATACTGAGCAACAAATACACGTTGTTACTACTACCACTAATAATGAGCCGCCTCTCATCCGCGGAAGGCCAACTGATTATTAAATGTGATGACGTGAATACTCATCAGAGCTAAAATGAACAACAATTTAGAACCTGCTACCCAAGTTAAGTTAGCACATACAGAATTTAGAAGAAAATTGCATTATACGTTGTTGAATAGATAAATTAATTTGAAATTTCCTGTTCATATACAATATTATTTTGTACTTAATTTTAATATAAATGTGCCTACATTCAATACACCCAATTTTAATTCTTTCAACTTTAATTTCTATCTACAATACTAAATAATTTTTCAAAAGTTAATTGCTGGTTAATTTTAGTTCCAATTCTATATCATGGAGTTAGTCAGTTTGACTATTTTTATAACCTCACCATTTGCTTAAAGAACATCTAATACTTCTTTGTTTCCTTTAAGTTTATAACAGAACAGTATTGCGTACTTAGGTCATATGAAGTTCAAAGTTTATGTAAATAAAATTGTCTGATGTGCAAATATAAATTTTTCTATGACAGAAATAATAAGCCTGCAATGCGCTATAGGTCTCTCCTTCCTTAATGTAAGTGTAGTATAAAATAGCATACGGCACCCTCCCAGCGCCCGTATGAAAAATGAATGAATAATGTTTAACGCCCATTTTTTGCTGCAGAGGCACCACAGGCAATGGACATTGATTATACATGAGATGAAATGATATATTGGGAAAGGATTTATTTTTAAGGAAGGAATCGTTCCAGGCCTAAGTTTAGGGTACCTCCCCGGCATTTACCATTTATGAGGACTGATGAAAACCTGGAAAAAACCTCAGTCAGGGAGGACGGTCCTGGCGGTATTCGAACCCAGACCTCTCGCTCACGAGTCCGTGTCTTAACGACCTCGGCCACCCGCGGCGGTCCAGCGCCCGTATTTTAAATATGACCGGAATATGTGTTTAAATTTATGAGAGAAGAATTGCACAAAATATCCATTTATTGTATCCAAAGAGACAAAAAAAAAAAAAAAAAAAAAACCGTACAATTCTTCCAAAATTGCATTCAATATTAACCTTCAATTAAAAATTTGAAGTGATTTCTTTTAATTTACTCATTCAAGAAATTAAATATCAAGCACAATAAGCAAAGCTCGCAAAATATTAATGTCACGCGTGTTGCTTTGCCTTTACACGTATTTAACACTGAAAAGAATATAAAATATAATAAATAAAACCCCCAAAGTTAAAGAGAACTCTAATAAATAAAAGAAATTTACAAAATGCCTTGTTCAGCGGGTGAGATATGGGAAAGGAGCAACATCCTGCAAATTCTGAATAGCTGGCCGAAAAATGTCTTTAACCCAAGACATCGCTGCTCCTTCTCGCTCTGAAGTCCAAAATATGCTCGTAGCAAGACAAAAGTAATGTCAACACTACTAGAAGTTCCCTACTGCCTTTGACCAATTGAGAGAAAGAACGCGAGGACATAGTTACCACATGAATGAGACAAGGAGAAAGTGTAAACAGGTATTTGACACATAATAGCAAACAATTCCGTTCACAGGCGGAATAAATCGGGGGGGAGGGGGGGGGAATGAACCTAAAAATGAGTGAAAATAAAAAAAACCTTCTGCCCTAGAGAAACTAAAAATTGATATCCGTTGCGTTTTACGGAAATATTTTCAAGCATTTTGGCAGCCGCTAATTTCTTTAACTTCCTTTGCTTAATTAGCGTCAGTAGCCGGCAGGAACCTGCTAGGAACGCCAAAACTATGTCTCGTTACCTTACCAAACTGATCATCCCTGTAAACATACTGGAATAAGAATGTTTGTGTGATTAGATACACAGGAAAGTTAAGAAGAAGTGTACATCAAACCATATTACTCTATGCCTATACGACTTTCGAGGCAAATAATGACCCGAAGGTTGGTATTTCAAATATTTCTTAAATTTTTATAGTTTAACAGTTTCAAGAAAAAGCTGAATAGCATCAGAACAGACATATTAAAAATGAATTTGAGGATGAGGTAATGGTTAGGCCATACAAGCTTATCTTATAAACTGTGACAAAATATGATTATTTATTAAACAGATAAATAGTTAAAATCTAAAATATATCATCAGTAACAAGAAAATATATGCATTAGTAAAATTAGAGGTTATAAGATTAATTATATGTTAAAACACTTACAAATTGTGAATTAGGAAGAAAATGCCTAAAATAATGAATATTGAAACTCTTGAGTGCAATGCTGCATGAAAATGATACATCTAATTTGAAATAAGGAAATAATAACGGCAAGAAGAACTATTTGCATAATAAATTAATTATGGTAGAATTTTTAAACAGATGCAAATACAGAAATTAGTTACAGTTGCGTGTTATAGAGTGACTTTCCATATTGAAAGTAACAGAAAGGAGCTAAATAAAATTAATATAGCAGGAGGGGTGTTGAAAGGTCTGGAAGAGAAAGAATGAGAAATAATAACATTAGGGATACGATGACAGCTATAAAGTAATGATGAAGAAAACTGACTGTACTTGGCAGACTTAACGCAGGTAGAGCAACAGGAGAGTGACATTCTTGGATTGAGGAACAGCTATCTTTATATTCTTCTGGTTTTCTGTTTTTACATTTTCAGCTATTTTGTCAGCAAACTCATAGAGAGATAAGCTAGGAGTCTTGTCTGCAGCAAGAGAAGATTTTAGTGTTTGCTGGTTATCTTTATGTTGCACTTCGCCGTTTTATAGACGCTGCGCGCATTGTCAAGGAGTTCAGCCATTTTGTCAAACTTTCAAAAAAAAAAAAAAAAAAAAAAAAAAACGCAAGTCTTTAGGTTTTAGGTCAGTCAGTTCAACCTTTTCAAATAATATATAAAGGATATATTTTTACACTGTACGGTTGGATTTTAACGCTTTATACCTAACTTATTGTAAAATAAATAATATGGAAGACTTGCCCAGATTCAGACAAATTTACGACATAAACTTCGAATGTGTAGAAACATTTACAACTAGTACAATATTAAAATATGAAATTACGATCATTCTCAGAAATAAATACGTTTAGAAGGGAATCAGTAACACATTCCAACCGATATTCGTTCAGTCTATATTACATTTATTCTTCCAAGACTCATTGAGATATACGTTAACTATTCTAGAAAATATTTTCAGTTTCCTAGACTACCCTATTTTATTTGATAGCAGAGGAATTAGTCATGGAGCCTAGAATATATGATTAATGTTACATTTACGAAACTATACTATCCACGTCATGGTTTATTTTCTATGGATTTATATCTACCAGAACAGTTTTTAAGCAGCTTTCATAATTATAGTTTGCCAATTCTCTACTTTACTTACAACTAATTAAACCAACATAAATTTATAATCTTCTGCAATAAAGTGGTAGATATAAAGTTAGCTCTTTAAGTATAACGTAATATACTATGTCCATTAAATTTAAAGATATATATTCTTTTGTCAACAGAGTTGAAAAAAAAATGCATTGTGATTAAATGTCTATTGATTTGAGAAAAATATAGCATATACATTTATTTATACTTCAACAAGGTAGCTTGTGAATTTGAAAGTTATTATAATGAAGATTAATTTTGGTGATTTCCTTACAAATACATTAAGATACTTATGCAGTTCTAAATTATTTAGGAAATAATTTTATAATGTTGTAAGAAACATATAATTTATCATTCAGAATTACTGTATGATATCAGTTATCGAAATGAATTATAAAAACATAACTAGCAGTTTTGATAATTATTTTCTAAGGCTTAGCCTCTTTAAAAATGTAATTCTGCGAAGTTTTGTTCGATATTTTATACAACAAAAGGCGAGATAAGTGAATTGTCCCACTGTACAAAGTTACCGAAAGCGATTTCCGTTTTCTTAGAGAAATTTTGTTTTTCATTCCAGAAATCTACTTTTCTCCTTTTATTTTTCTCAAGTTCTTCAGAAGAGCATTTTTGTTTAAAACTGCCTAAAGTTGCTGAAGGATATCATCAGTGGAGGCTCAACGAACTTTCAATTCTCTTGATCTTTCCCTGCGGGCATATTGTGGGGTTTTCTGTGTGTTAGACGAGGCAAAAATTTTAAATATATTGCCAAAAAAAAAGCTGGTGTATAGCATCAGAGCTAAGTATTAAAGTAATTGATGGTGAGAATTCCATAAGTTTGGAATTATAAACCAAATCACGAAATAATGCTTCATTCTCTTTACAAGGACTTTTGAAGCTTAGTGACGTGTTTAAATAAAGAGGAACGTATTCAAATTTGCAGTTTCAGTCATAGGGAAATTGATGGTCAATTCAATCGTCTACACTCAGAAGGAACACCGATTACACAGCTGTGTGGACAAACCCATTAAACTTTTTCAAAAGACGAGATTCGTGGCATACAAACAGCATAATAGGTCACCGAGGACTTCATCTATCTGAAACGCCCGAGTTCCGTTTTCGAAAAACCTATAAATTTCATTCACAGAGACGGGAGTCCCAAAAAGCAGCATTCAGAGCATTTTGAAAAACCAATAAATGACACTCTTACGATAAGCACTACAACAGAAACTAAGCGGGGATGATTTTTTGGAGAATATGTTCATTAATTCCACTGTTCTAAACAGTGACGACTTCAGTTTTATGCCCCTAGGGAAGCAAATGTGCAAAAGAACTAAGTGCCGACCGCCTTATGGTTTAGTGTAGCATATGGAATTGATAATCAGTTCAAGCTGTGATTGGTACCGCCACGAGTGGCCGAGGTCATTAAGGTGCGAACTCGTGAGGGGGAGGTCTGGGGTTCGAGTCCCACCAGGATCGTCCTCCCTGACAGGGTTTTTTTCAGGTTTTCCTCAGTCCTCATAAATGGCAAATACTGGGGAGGTACCCTATACTTAGACCTGGAACGCTTCCTTCCTTCAAAAATATCCTTTCCCAATTTATCATTTCATCTCATTCATGTATCGTTAGTGTCCACCGCCTGTGGGTGTTAAACACTACTCAAAAAAAAGTGTCATTGAAGAGCCATGTACCTGGCGATTGCCAGGGGGAGGCATTTCACCCCATACTGATTCCTGCACGTCATTTACCAAATCGGTTTTAGCAAGATGGAGCTCTAACAGTAACAGTCTACAGGTTCGCAAATGGCTGGAGACGCGATTTCCAGGATACTGGAGTGGTCAAGGGCAGGGCAAGTGGCCTCTTAGATTTGACAACCCTTGAGTTTTGTCTGTCGGATCATTTGAAGGCTATGGTATATATGGAAAACATACAAGAATGACTCATTCGAGGGAATATATCTTGGTATATTGTGCTATCACTCAAAACACTCTAATGTCGTAAAAGACTACAGAAAACTATTGATGACTAACGTTAATGAAAGTCGTATTGAGCACATTATATGTGCTGGATATTTTGTGTAAATTCCCCGACTTGCGGGACATACAGGAGATGGAATAAACGATCAACGTACCAGAGATTATATGGTTGGCAAAAGTTAACGAACGTACTTTTACAAAAGAGAGAGAATTCTATAAAAGTAGAGATATACAGCAATGCCTCACCCAGCACATAAGGTTTCTACTTTTTATTATCTAATTATTCCAAATTTTAATTGCTATCATGCAACAAAACGCGCATGAATCAGGTATAAAACCAGTTCCTACACTGCCTTAAAATAGCAAAACAGTTTAAATAGAAAAATGAGATTCTGTGAACAAAGTTCTAATAGACACTCTCTATAGATGAGAATGTTTTGTTTTGTGCAAAAGGGTCTAAACAGCCTGTCCGGAAAATATCCAACCACTTTGAATACCTCTAGCACCAGACGCGCATAATTGACGAAACTTGACAGCCAGTGAGACACGTGTTTCAATAGCCACTGTTCTGAAGAAGTACACAGAGGTTTATAGTAAGTTGTACTTCTGAACACCTCATTTACAAAAGAGGACTGTGGATACGGTTTGATAACTGAAAGGAATGCTGGGATAAAATAATAGAGAGAGTACTTTATGGGCAATAAGACACTCAGGTAAACTTTGTCAGCATTAAATGGTTGTGTATGTTCCCTGCCTCGTTCACATCCCTCCAAACTAATTTCCTCTCTTTATTCAAACAATTGTACGGTCATTCTTCTGAACTAGTTTAAAGTATATCGGTAGCTTTGACTAGTCGCCTGCCTGATATAGTATTAAATGAGAATCCAAAACTTCTCATTTAAAGCTGTGGGTATTCAGCTTTATAAAATATAAATTATGAATGCAATACACAAGTATAGACATTCACTCCAAATTGTTGTAGGAAAAAATTGCGGAAATAGTAAACGGTATAATATACACATAAATAAACACAAATAAAAATTAGCACTTTAACATTATGTTTCAGAGAAAATCATTTTAGTGATCTGTTTCAACGAGTAAGATGATTCTTTCTTTCCTACGATGTGCATTTTTTTTATTTAACAAATAGCTGGAAGGGAGATTTCAACTTTTTGCCTTCCTGTAAAATGTGACATCTGTGCTTAATAATGTCCATTTATTGCTTCTTACTGTTGTAAAATCTTAATATTATGGACAATCGGAAATCAATTTCGTAGCAATTTATGTTTATATGATCCTGTTTTTGTTGTACAATATAAACTTGCTTACTTATGTGAAAAATATGCATTATAATATATATAGGTAGTTTTAATTGCGACTATGCTTTTTAAAAGTAAAGTCCTTAATAATATAAGGAGTTTTGATTTATGATCTCTGATGATTGGAGAGATATGACAGTCACAATTAATAATCAATGATCTAACCGAACTTATCAAGTTTTTAATAGTAAACTTTTATTAATATAGTAAGCGTGTTGAAAATGCTGGAGTATATAAAGTTTAATTGTCACATAGATTAAGTTTGATCTTACTTTATTTTAATTTTGAAATTCTACGGTTTATATTTGTAGTGATCTTAGTGAACCTACAAATGAGGAGAAATGAGAGGTTACCTCCATCAAACACAATACACGCATCAATAAAAAGTTAGTCAATACATTCTATTGGCTTTTTTGTCTGACCATTTTCCTGTACGATGAGGCAACAGGAGAAGCAGGAGCTGAAAGAGTTATTGGGAGCCTTAATGAAGATGCAGAGGATGGGAGTTAGAGGAGCTTGTTAGAAAGAATGGAATTTTTTTTTTTTTTTAACGGACGCTCCTTAACATCTCAGATATTCAGGGTAACATCTCAGGTATTCAGGGTAACATCTCAGGTATTCAGCGTCCCATTCTATTCAGGGCGTGAAACGGCCGACAAATTTTGCTCAGAGGCCTCTTCTTTCCGGCTTTATCGTGCCGTAAATGTACGACGCGGGACCCACGGCTTTACTTCCCTTCCGAAGGAAGTCATACTTCGGATTTTTACGCCCGAAAAAAATCCATCGATCCTGACCGGGTTTGAACCCTCGATCTTGGGTTTAGAAAGCAAGTATCGTTACCACTACACCACCAAGACCGAAAGAAAGAATGGAGAAGAAGTATAATAGAGATTGAGAGGGGTATAATATATTGGAGTGTAATGGTGTAGTAGATATCGGTGAAGTGGAGTGAAATGAAGTTAGTGGTGAAAATTATAAGAATAGTTTTAAACTTGTAATAATGTGAGTATAATGGACTATAAACAAATGTAATAGAGTGTAGTGGAGTAGAGAAAGGGAAATTTTTATAGAGTATAAAACAGTATTGTGTATATAGAATGAGAGGAGGGTAAAGTGATTGTGGAAAAAGTGTATGGCAAAGGAGTGAAGAACGGGAAGAAAAAGAAGTAAAGAAAAATATAATAAAATTGTTACAATAACTATTATAATTACAATTAATACTAATAGTGATTTTATCATTTTTACTATTATTAACAATGTCAAAGTAATGAATTGGCAGGCTAAATGTCGCATTGATAAATGTAATTTGTAAATTAGTTTCGTAAACAAAGAATATAATTAGCACTAAAAAATTGGAAAATATAAAATATAAATGTGAAATTTATATGAATATATTTATAAAGAGAAAGGTGACATGAAATAATATGAAAAATAAAGCATATGTAAGATCAATATATATATATATATATATAGTTTTATACAAATACAGACATTAAGAGTATAAGCAGTAAAGTAAAAGCATGTAGGAGATGTACCGGTCACCAGTACAGTTTCTACCGGATACCTGTGAATAGTAATATATTAATGTAGATTTAAAGATTAAGTGCAAGTAATAGAAGCAGTAACTGGTTCCCAGTTACTCTAATATTGCTGGTTTCCAGAAGAAATAAAGTGTAAGAGTTTGGAATACATGTCCTGGTGTAGGAAACAAGGTACCGGGATGGAGTATTTCAAATGTTTATTATTGTATGTTTATTGTCCTGTTATCATATTCGCAAAGTTCCCTTGTTCATTTTGTTGAAAGCTAATTTTAACCTTTTATGATAAAAATTTGTAGCCATTCTAATGACGTTCTATCTTAGTCTCTCTTGTCGTTATATCGGTCTATCTGGATTTATGTAGTCTTGCGACTTCTTGTACCTCTCTTTTGTTACTCTTTCTCTCAAGAGTTTGGGGAACTTAAAGGCTCGTTCCCAGGCAGCAAACACCGATATCATCTACTTCTGTATGCTTCCAGATCTCTTCTGCATTGCGGTTTGTTTCTCAAAAAACCTCTTTCAGATTATGTTTTCACTTTTCATTCTATCTGTGAAACTAAAGTCTACTATATGTCTAGAGAACCAAGTTTGTGTCTCTGTGTACGAGTTTTCTTGCCAATGTTTCACACGCCAATTTAGATTTTTGCCAGTACGTTATAGCTATCAATTTTTGGACCTCTCTATTTTTGTTGTTTAGTTTCTTTATAATTGTTATAAATTTTGTTACAACTGATAATATTTGCTTGTATTTTAATAATCTAACTGTGATATTCTTTGCATATTTTCGAGATATGTTTGAATTAAATAGAAATAATCTCATTATATTCCACTCTATTTTACTTTGAACACTCGGCAGCATTTTTGTGTTTGATTTGTCATTGTAAGGTCTTTAGTATTACTCAGGAACATATTATTACAATTATAATAATCATCATTATTTTTTTTATCGCTACAACTCTCCCAGGAACTAATAAATGGAAACGGAGTATTTAAAAGTAACGAACTCATCATAAAATGTAATTAAAAATGAATATTTTAAAAAAACTGAGGCAATATTTAATCGTCCTTTACAGTGGTGATGTTTTGTAAAAATAATATAACCACCTATTTTTAATATTTAACAAAGTTTGGACATTGACACCATATAGTGTTTTCGAATGCTGAATAATGAAGAGCATTTATTTGCCAGTAGTTTCTTGTGGTTAGCTCCGATGAAGCAATGAATAGATCTTCTTAAATTGATACTGGACCGCCACTGAATAGAATTTTGTACATTAAGAAAACGAAAGAACTCCAAAATTATATTGCGGAATAAAATGAAACAATGCCGCCAGGATGACAGATAAGATAAAAACATGTCGATATGTGCTGATAACTTTTCTGCTAAATACTGCTATAGTCAGTTTGAGGTCTATGTTATAACATTTACAAATAGCGTCCTTAGGATATTGTATTTTTATACAAAAGTATTTACTTTGGTACTTCATTATTTAGGTTAATTCTATTTACCTACGAATAGTGGTTGCCTATAGTTGTCTTTTACGATCTAAATACTGAATGGACCACGAAATACCGGCCTGGTCACGGCAAGCTAGCCTTCAGCGTCCATATAGTGAAGACCAAGGCGAGCTAAAATTGAAGAAATATTGACAAAGAGGGAAAGAATAAGGAAGTTTGTTATCATAATCCATTGGTTGTGATTATGTTGGTAGGGAGAAAGGGTACGCGCCATGAGGAGGTGTTCACAGCAATGACGTGCATTATTGTTCTTTACAACAAAGACTTACAGAATTGAATATGTACACGTAGAACTGTTTCATTAAAAATGCAGGAATTTTTAGCAAAATTTGCTGATGTTGGTATTCCTGCAAAGAGAAATATATGAGATAATTGAAAAAGTAACACACAATGGTATCAGTTGTGAAATCAAAGAAAACCGAATCCCTGCGTTCTTATAGCTGCTATGATCACGGTCATTCAAACATGGACGTTCCGAAGCCCATTAAGTCGACATGCAAGGTGCAGCAAATGGTTCAATTTTCACCTTTGTTTACAAGCGGAGGGCTGGTTTTTCGTGAGTCGCTCTGTTTTTAATCATTCACCATGTTGGATTATCCGTTTATTTATTTTAATCCATTTTTGCTTCTACATAAGTAGATGTTTTCACTTATGTAACGGTAATTGCTCCATATAGGAAAGGTCAATGAGCTTATTTTTGTCTATAAATCTTTGTTTTTACATATAATTCATTCATTTTTTTATTTACATAATTAGAAGCTGTTTGTATTGGCATAGTTACAAAATGCCACCTTAGCCCCTATACTTGCTAATTTTTGCACTTTTTCAGGTTTCGTTATTTAAAATGCCTCAATTTGTTCCGATGAGTTATTTATTGCCTGGTTTATTTATGGAACAAAACATTAACAGAGACTTCCGAATGAGAAATGAGGAGGGAAAAAGAAAAAAAAACGGTTTTTAAAGAGACCTGATGACGCTTCTTTTCACAATATGACAATCGCGCTTTAAATCCTTTTCCCGTTATTAGTTCTAAATCCGTGCCTTTATAATTCTCCTATGCTTGCCTCCTGTAGTCCTGCGTTGCATATTTTACAGTCGACGCCAAAATCAGACCATGAGGGGCTGAAACGCAAGGAGAATAAAAAGAAAGCGAATGTAGATTTTGAATGTCTGCATGTAATAATAATGATGATAGCTGATCTAGGAATGCTATCCATTCATCTGGATAGAAGCTACCGGGATTAAAGTTAATATATGAGGTAAGCAATTTTTGTTCACAGAGTTAAAGATTTTCTTCTACCCACACGTCACTATACTCTAGATTCCTCCTATAAATGTTCCAATAGGCGCTTGGATCTGTTTTAACTCCTTTTATTTTAGGATATAGCTTACCATTAACTTTTAATGAATAAAAATTATACCTTAAATAGGTATTTATAAATTATTAGACGTTAATTTTATGATATTATGACAGGAAATTAACTGATTTCCATTTCCAATATTAAACAACATTTTATCAATTGTATAATTAGATTACTGAGTCGTACGCAAGTAATTAACATTGATGAACTGAAATTACACGCAGGGGAATCTTATCTTTTAACCCCGTCTTTAAATCGAAATCCATTAAAAACACATTTTTTTTAAAAAAAAATTGCATATTTAACAATTCTGATACGCTTCTTTTTCTATAAGAAAAACACCCCATCTCAAACGGCAAAAACCAAATAAAAACATTTAAAATATTTCGTTGTGCTTAAGCCAACACAAGTGCATCCACTAGCACCATTATGTCAGCGTATTCTTACTTTCACTCCTGATGAAAGATATCGCGGTTCATTTGCTTTCTCCGTGACCTCTCAGGAGCATTAATGATTATCATGAAAATCGCTTGAACTTATAGATTGCAGACATGTTTAAATAGCAATGGCATACAGGCTCTGCTGCTTCAGATAAATACAAGGGAAATTTCTCCATAGACAAATCCGGTAACTTGACCTTGATTAGCTACGGTTGAAGGCTACAAATAACTCTTTGTACTTTTGAAAAACTAATAATCTATGCAAAAATATGATATGAGTGTGCAAAAACCCAATGCTCATATGAAACATATATTTAATGTGGCCTAATGTAACCTCCGACGTTTTTTACTTAGTTTAAAAGTCCCAGAGAAAGAATATATTAAATGACATACACACGTGTGTGTATGTGTGTACGCGCGCGTGTACCGCCACGGGTGGCCGAGGTGTTAACGCACGGACTCGTGAGGTCTGGTGTTCGAATCCCGCCAGGACTGTCCTCCCTGACTCGAGGTTTTTTCCAGGTTTTCCTCAGTCCTCATAAATGGCAAATTCCGCAGTACCCTAAACTTAGGCCTGGAACACTTCCTTCCTTAAAAAAAAAAATCCTTCCCCAATATATAATTTCATCTCATGTATCATCAGCGTCCACCGCCTGTGGTGCCTCAGCAGTAAAAACGGGCGTTAATAAAAAAAAATGTATGTATGTGCGCTCGCGAGTATGTAATTTTCCCGAAATAACTCAAAGTCTCTTAGATCAGGATTTTCCACAACGATGGATTGGTAGGGGAGGTCACACAGAGTGACCAGCAAGATCCCCAGATTTGATGCATTTGGACTTCCTTTTTGAGGGGCTATTTGAAGTCAGTGTCGAGAAAGACCCAACAACTTTAAGATCTGAAGTACCGGATAACGGAAGCGGCGCAAGATATTTCTAAAGTTTGGTTAAGTTATTCCATAAATTCATTCTGTGATCGCCATTTTTTTGAGTAGTGTTTAACGCCCGTTTTTACTACTGAGGCATCACAGGCTGTGAACACTGTTGATACATAAGATGAAATTATATATTGGGAAATTATATTATTATTTTTAAGGAAGGAAAAGATCCAGGCCTAAGTTTAGGGTACTCCGGAATTTGTCATTTATGAGGACTGAAAAAACCTCAGTCAGGGAGGACGGTGCTGGTGGGATTCAAACCCCAGACCTCCCGCTCACAAGTCCGCGCCTTAACGACCTCAGCTACCCATCGCGGTGATCGACTGGCACCTAATTAAGAAGGGTTAGCAATTTGAACACAGAATTTAGGCTTTGAGCTAGCTTTGTTTTGTTTTTGTTCAGGAGTATTTATTATTAGTTCATTTTATTTTGTTTTCTTTTTTTAGCCACAGTACAATTGTAATAAATATAGAAGTAAATAGCCTCAGTACTGTTTGAAAATCTCTTACAGAACATAATTAAAAAAGTACAGCACTTTGCCAATTCAATTTAAAATAAGAGAGCTGGGAGTTACTTCTGGTGGAAATAAAAAAATAGTCGAGATTATTATTTGAAGTTCTTAGTATACGAATATCTTCTCACATATCCAGTTTCATTCACTGAATTATACGATTAAAAGTTAATTAGATAGTGCGGGACTTTGAACAATTTTTGTTTTGTTTTGTTTTGTTTTTTTAAACTTTCCAAGTGCTTACCTCTAAAGGAACATGTTTTCATGAAAACAATTTATGGCAAACGTTTCCTCATTTGAGAGGGAAAAACATGCTTTTAGTTACATTTTATTTAGTGAAGGCTTTAAGCTCATTGCAAGGTCAGTTCAACTTTTTATTGGAAACGCCAATTTTTTAATTATATTTTGGTTTTACGTGGAAATGCAAACAACTTTTGTGTGAAACATTTTTTATTAAAGCAACCGTTTATGGGCATTAAATTTATTTATTATAATTACGGTTGGTTTAGTAAAAAAAAAAGTTTCGGACAAAAGTCTTTTTTGCGTTATTTCATAAAAATATTAGGGTTTCCTTTATAACATTTTTGAATTGGTCTTGAAATAGCTTTGAAAACCTTCACTAATAAAAATTGAAATAATATAATTGTTTTTCCACCTGGAACGAAATAACATTTGCCAGAAATTGTTTTCTTGAAAACGAGTGGCTTTCGAGGTAAGCAGTTGGAGAGTAAAAATAAATAAAAACCAGTATACATGTTATTGTATTACTATGGCACTAAATAGCAATACGTAAGAATCGTCGTTTTAAAGAGCAAGTTCAACCTCAAGAATGTTATATTTATATTAACATCTGGATTATATGCCTCTCGATTAAATGATCATCGGATTATTCGATGTATTCCTGCTCATTAATTTTTTCAGTAATTATTAGTGAAAACCCCACTAAAATTCCATCCTCAATATTATGGGTCTAACAAGGGACGTTATTCGAAGCTACTGCACATCGGAGTTTTCGAAAGCACTTAAAACTATTCCTTCTTTTTAACACTGGCCAAACACAACCTACGACATTTTCACAATTAGTTAAGCGATGACAAAAAGTTTTGAATATAGAAAAGAGAGTGAAAACAGAGTTAAGTTTTTATAATGGTGGAAGAAAATTTATTACTGCAGCTAATAAACTTGGTGTCACTATCATTTAATCGGCAATATTAGCAATTCATGAAACAAGAAGAGTCCACTTCATTCTTGACATTGTTTTACTTCTTAGAATTAGAATGAACATTAGAAAATAAATAGATGGTAATAAATTTCAGAAAAAATTACGAATTTCTTCAAAGGGATACAAAAATAAGAACACTAACTGTACCCATTACCCGACATTTTTTTTATCTTTCCCTCCTTTATTAAGACGGTAATTGCGGGTTCTACTGTACCGAAATTCTGAATAGATAAACGCCACTCTTTTATGTTCCGAACCCATGTGTACATGAATACACATTTCCTCACGGAGATTTGAACCCATGATACCCCTTAATCGCTTCAGCGCGTGAAGTTGGTATGATCATCATACTATTGGCAACACAGTGGAGCAGAACAAATTATATTTCCGATAAAATAAAGCTATTATATATCTTCAGAACTCACAGGTGCACTGAGTAACCTGTATAATATATGTAGTATAGGAATATGAGATAATTCAATAATCTATCCGGCAACTGTTAATTCGCAAAAGAACCCTATTTAATACTAACTCAAAGTTTAATTTTCTCCATAAATTTACAGGCCATTTATTTGCTTTTAAAACAAAAACGTGTGCTGAAACACTCTCCTCTTCTTCCTATGATGAATTTCAGTTAATTTTATATCCTCACTGGTTAAAAAAGCTAATAATTTATCTCCCCTCATGCCATTCTCGAGAGGTGTAGCCATATTTTAATTTGACGTCATATAATACCACTGCGATATATGCCTCTGCGCAAATATGGCTCATAATCTGTTTTAATACGTGCGTAAAATCTACAGATTTTCATAAATTCCCTTTGGAATCACATCTAGTTTTTTCGGTTATTTATTGACTCTCTTGTATGCACGTATGCTGTAAGAAAGAGAGGGAGAGAGTAGCTTACAGATTCAGTGAAAAGTGTGTACGCATTCTACTAGATATGCCCTCAAATTTATTGCATCTGCCTTATGCAAACTATTCAGCTATATTCTCAGCAAACGGTAGGATGGGCTGCAACACAAGAGCAAGTTACGGGAACTCCATGCAGCAACAGGTAACATATTCAATGGGCCTCCGCTCAACCAAATTACATAAATTGAGACAAAACAGAGCAAACGGTGTATAGGTTTGTGGTTTGGGAAACTTCAAAGTTATCGGAAACTCTGCAACAAGTTACTTAAGCTCAAAATGGACACGCCTTGTCGCCTCGTTTCGTCCCGAATATACATTTCACATTATAGATACCTACATTGTGTTTAACACCCGTCATTTACCGCTAAGACATCACAAATGGTATCGATGTAGTGAAGTTATATAATGATTTATTTACAAATTATTTCAGAATAATAAGCACCTTTCTATTAACAAGAAGAAGAATTGTAAAGTAAATATTCTGTGATAAAATAGTATGTTACCCTTTTGAGGTACAGAGATGCTACTGTTAATTGCATTCCTACTGTTATTTTTGTTTATTTTACATTCTTTTATTACTATCTTTTCTTTATCATTTTCTTTTGAATTGTTAATATATAATTACCCAATGAAATTAGAGCAGCACAGTTCATTACAACAACAAATACAAAAACGTACATGATTCCTGTCACATTTTCATCACTGAATCATGGTTTTGCCATAACTATTCCCATATGCAGTCGGCCATCACCTTGTTACGAGCACCAACGCGATAATAACACTCCCTATATCCGATTTTTATCAACTTCAAAAATGGTTTAATAGCCACACATTTCCATTAGTTTGGTTTCAGCAATAGATTTAGTTCAACAAAATTTATTTCACAGCTGAATTCCTTAATACTTCTAAACTTAATACTAATAATACTGGTCAGCGATGTAACTATTGCCTCAAAAATGCACATATTTTTAGGACAGTCATCACCCTAAATACAGAATAATGGCCAGAATTTTCCTAGCATGTACTGATTGTTTGAAAATTTTCCATGAATATTAATGTGATATATTCATTTAATTTTAGAGCATTTTATTTAGGAAATTTTATAAAAAACACAAATAAATTTTAGTTTATTTCCTAAATGGACAAAAATGCATTGTTTATAATTACTGTAAGCTTCTAGAAGACTGTAGATTATTAATATATTATACGGGAGAAGCAAGGATAAGTAACAGTGACAGAAGTCTTAACTCTCCGATGAATGTTCTTGTTATGTAGTTCTGATTAAATCCTCAAGTCAGCAATCATGTAATTGCCTACCAACAATATGGTTACACTAAATATCCACATTTTACTTGTGAATGGGACAGTGGGGCATGAGGCTGTCATTAGATTCAGAGAGCACTTTATTGCTAGTTTCAGGAACGTTTATATATGAAAACATAAGCGATAAGTGAATCAATTTCCTCTCCATTATTGCAAACTTGGGTTAATGAGACAATTTACCAAGATTTTAAAAATATATTTTTTCTGGAGCGAAATTGAAGGAAGGCATATTGCCCTGCCCATATCAGAAAGTCGGTCCTGGTGATCTATGGTAACCATACTTGTCTTGTAGACCCAAGGTCATGTGTTCAAACCCGGCCAGTTTCGCTGACTTTTAGGATGTAAAAATGGTTTACTTTAAGTTAGCAATCATGTTATTGCCCACCTAATAATCTGGCTCGAGGACTGAAAGTAGAGACAAATTTTATCGACCGCATCACGCTCTGAATTAAAAGGGACACTATAGACCAGAGATATTAATGAGCTTCATTAAATGAACCAAATAAAAGAAAGATATCAGAAAACTAATATTTAATAATTCATTTGGTTACGATGAACACAACATAATATACATCATGCAAAACATTACAGAATAACAAAATTCTTGGCAACAAGCAGTCTCCATATCATAATGTTCCGGTTAATTTTTTTTAAATAATGTTTAATGCCCGTTTTTACTACTGAGGCACCACAATCGGTGGACACTGAGGATACATGAGATGAGATGATTAATTGGGAAAGGATTTTGGGGGGGGGAGGAAACGTTCCAGGCCTACGTTTAGGGTACCTTCCCGACATTTGCCATTTATGAGGACTGAGGAAAACCTGAAAAAAAGTCCAGTCAGGGAGGACGGTCCTGGCGGGATTCGAATCCCAAACCTCCTGCTCTAGAGTCCGCGCTTTAACGACCTCGGCCACCGGTGACGGTTAAGCGGTTAAAATGCTACATGCATTTGAAGAATTTGATTGCAAAATGTGTCTGATAATTCATATGTTACACTCATACCTTGACTACTTTTCCGAAAATCTGGGATTTCCTAGTGAAGGTTTCTATAAGGATTTAAATAAAATTGAGACCAAATATCAGGGGTGATGGACATCAATATGCTTCTCGACTATTTTTGCATGCTCAAGTGAGATTATCCAGAAACCTTACATAAAAAGAAAGGCAACAGAACAACTTTGATAACGAAAAAGCTGCAATTGCAATAGTATACTTACAAAGAGATTAAAGTAAAAACTCTAGATATTGTATAATTACAGTGTTTTTGGTGGAACAACATAAAAACTGAACGATATTGACAGGATCAAATGATGTAAAGGTGATATTAAAATTACCAAAATATAAAGACAATTACATTATAAAATAAAATTAAAATTCATTTATGTGAACTCTATGGGTATGTACAGCTACTTTTTTCAACATTTTCTGTTTTATTTATGTTGTATTTTTATATTTGGAGATGAGGCTTGTGTTCAGAAATAACGTGCTGAAAATTTTCTTTGTGAATAAAAACAACATGAAATTGCATTATAACATTCATGTGATTTTTCTCAAAAAATAAACAAATAAATGAAACATTACGTGATAGCAATAAGATAATTTATTTTCGGGTTTGGTATACCAATTTCACATTAATTCCCTTTATTCGGTGCAGACAATATTCAAAGTTGAAATTCACAGGTTAGTGTAACAGTCTGATTGGGAAATGTAGTATGGCTAAAGATAACGTCGTATATTAATATCATTACTGCAAATTGCAAATTAACGGAAAGAAAAGATTTCTTATTAATTCCCATGATCCTACCTAAAAGATAATATTTTCAGCAACTTAAAAAAGTGTAAAATTACTATATTTGTCATAAAAATGGGTTTTATGAAAATTTAATTAAATCCTTCATACGTCATTCTTTCAATTTAATAAACTATGCTCAAACACTATATAAAGTCAAAAGAAATGTTGATTTTACTCTTCAAAAAACTGCAAATGTTGACCGATGCTTAGGAAATTCCAAATGGGAGAACCAGTCAAGTCAAAGGTCCCTGAGTCGCTCACTATTGAATTGTTCTTCCTGATAACACCCACCCTCACACAGTAACAATCGTTAAATTTAGACGGCAATACTGCAGAATTTATACTACATAATTTTGACTATCGTACCTACATAATTGAAAAACAAAATGCTATCGAAAAACAAACAGTAAATGTGGATGTATGGATAAAATACGCATGTGTAAATGTGGTATATTTTCGTCCTTTTGCCATCTATTTAAATACAGATATATAAGTATCTCTTTTATGTGTAGATCGATGGAAAATTAACTTTATTAATATGAACTAGTAACTCTCATGTTTGTAGTTACTTGAAGAAAACAGAATACTGAAAAAATTTGATGTGTGAATTTTATATAAATTAAACGAACACTAGACACTTGGTAGGTTTCAACATGTTCCTCACTGATTTTGCGCTACAAAAAGGATGCCTTTTTGGGCCTGTAATGAAAAGTGGCTATTATGACAATTACAAACGACTGATGCAATGGGTGAATCTGAATGAAGCACCAAAATACTTCACAAAAGCAAAGGAAGTGGCGGTCTGTACCTGTTTTAATACACTACAGTCTCCAGCATAAATTATTTTGGAGAATAAATTGACAAAAATGCATTAGTAGTTGCAAGAAAAAGTCAACATTAGTCATGAAAGGGAGGCTATTTTTCATCATGATAAAGCCCGGCCACACATTTCGCAAAAAAAAAAAAAAAAAAAACGTACTCCAGAAGCTGAATAAACAGCGCTATGAAACTGGGCCTCATTCAGCATTTCCACCCGACCTGAGCTTAATATTATTTGGCAAAAGTGTCTAAATGTCGATTGTGGTTATTTTGATTAATGAACTTAATATTATATTGGTGATTTATTGAAGTTATAAATAATAAAACCACTATTCCTTTCTGAACGACATAATTAAAAATGTAATAGTGTTAAAACTAAAAATAAACTCCAATGTGTGAATAGTTAAACGTTATTCCTCTAGAGACAGGTAATTTTGGGTGTTTTGGTTTCTAATTTTTTCCACTCTACTTCTTCCTTTTTTCATATAATTTTTTATTGATATATACCCTTGCCTTTTTTATTCTCGAACTCTTTAGTATAGTCTGATCTTTTCCAGTTTTGTTTACAATATACAATTTCTTTTCGAATTTCCGCTTCTTATTTCCAAACTTGCTTTTAAGAAGATAGGCGTGTTCATTACGCGACCTAAATAAATAATAAATATATTCTAGGCCAAAGTTCAGAGTGCTCTATGTTATTAACAAGGGGGTCTGAGATATGTGTAACCACAAAACAAGTGAAGGAATGCGTTGTCAGCAGGAGTTAGTGAAGTTATACCTCCAGTGGTTTCCCAGGTTTGCTGTTGAGAATTTAGTGGACATCTTGTAGAGGCTTCACTAACAAGCCTGCCTTGCTGGAAGTAATTAACCTCACCAGCTTCTGGAACAGTGAAACTGCTACTTAGCAGTGACTGATAATCGCAATTTAACGCAACTCTTACCAAGCTGACAATAATTGATTACAAAGTGCAGAGTTTACTGGTATAAATGATCAAATAACGCAGCCATAACTAGATTTGGTACAGAATACTATTTCAACTTAACCATCAAAATGAAGAAATCAGCATTCATTTTTTCCGCTCCCATGTGGGATAACAACTCATCTTGAAATGTTAATTACCGTTGCAATTTTACGAAAATATTTCATACGAAACACTGTTTTAATAGCAGTACACGACATTTTGTTTACATGTCTTGAGCGTTCTTTCAGATACGTGGCAGACAGTAGGAATATTCACCCCACAATGAATGTTATATATATCCTGAATATTCCGCAGGAAAATAAAAAAGTATTACTATGAATCATTTAGCTATATTTTTTCATGGAGAAACGGCGGGTTGCAAAATGTGAAGTGAAGTATGCTGTCGCCATTTTGCCATAATTACTGAAAGGACGTTTGTTGTATATCATCAAACTCTAGTAAAATATCAATATTTGTTTTTGATTAGCACATTTACTACCCCACGTATTGATTTTTTTTTATAGTGTTTAAGGCCCGTTTTACTACTGAGGCGCCACAAGCGGTGAACACTGGTGATACATGAAATGATATAATGCGGAAAGGGTCTTATTTTTTTAGGAAGGAAACGTTTCAGGCCTAATTTTAGAGTACCTCTCTGGCATTTGCCATTTATGAGGACTGAGTAAAAGCTGGAAAAAATCTCAATCAGGAAGAACGGTCCTGGCGGGATTCGAACCCCAGACCTCCCACTCACAAGTCCGTGCCTTAACGACCTCGGCCACCCGTGGTGGTACGTAATGAGTTGTTCTGTAACATGTTCATTAAATGAAGTTTCTGGATGGCGCGAATTCTAGCGAGTTAAGTTATCAATTGCATGCTAAGTTAATTAACTTAGTAGTACTTAACTACTGTAGTTAATTAACTTATTGTTTAGAACGTTGTATTTAAAACGGTTATTAGGCAAGTAGTTTTAGTTCTGCCATAATCATTTTAAACTTACTACTGTTCTATACGTGAACTGTAAAGACAAAAGAAGAATTTAATTGCTGGATTTCCTTTTCTTACAATGACGCATTTCAATTTTCATGAAACTATTACTAGCGCATGTGCAATGATTCAATTTTGAGCGAAAAATATCGAGAAAAAGTAATTTTAAAGAAAAAATATCTATAGATGAGAAAATTTGCCATAATACATCCCTAGTTATATATGTTTATGCCAACAGCTGTTTTTAAGTGTGAACGTTAACCAAACAATCCACATATAGGGAATAACCGACGTCAGTTTTTCTGCCATAATAAAGTTGTGTTTTCGAAAGTTTTTGCTTCAAATATCTCAAATGTTTTTTGAAAAATAGCCGTGTGAAGTTTCCAATACAAATAATAAACTGTTACTCATGTATGTTTTTGGTTTAAATACTCTATTTTTATAAATGTTCTTCACATGATTTGTTTTGTTGTGCATTGAATTATTTTGTACAAAATAGAATAAATATGTGTGTTTATTATAATTATATTTCTATTAAAATAGCATAAACGCATCGTCAGCTATATGAACTCTGCAATTAAAATTAGCTGTAGTTTTTAGCGGTTAGCTTACATGAGTTTACACACCTGTCTTAAAACAAAGTTCTGACGGATATGACGTACAAATGAGTGGTTCCCTTTATCCTCTCTCAATGAGTGCGATATCGTGTGATTTTTAAATAGAAACATATTTCAGTTCCTCAGCAAACTTCTTTTATACAAGGGTTACTATAATGTCTGCGGTAACAGAGCAAAAGAGTACGTAACATAATGAAAATATCATGTACTTTGAGTTATATATACGCACATATGTAGAGTTGACGCTACAGGCAAGGCTGAAAAGTACCCTTGTGCTGCTAGCGCCCGAGCGGCTAGCCAGAAGTGAGCGACGGCGGAGAGAGCAGAAGGTACCTCAGAGGGGAGAGCCGAAGGTAGTGTGGCACAGCTATTAGCTGGATAATAACGCTTAAGGATGAACGGAGTCAAAAATGAATCCAGGAGAAAATTTATTTTCTGTCTGTTTATCTACTGTCTGTGTACACTTAGCCAAAATGTCCACCTAGTCTTCCGGTTCCGAGCATGATGGGCAAATCCTCCTGTCTTCCTCGTCAACCACTTTAGGTGCGTTCCAGCCTCCCAGTCTAAGCCATACTAATACCGACCTCTGTTCTGTGCCTAGCTCCATGATCTAGGTCTCTTTATCCCATCTAATTTTAATTTCCCTCTGCAGGTCCAGAGATGACATCTTCATGCATCACGTCTCTGTTTTCTGCCGGTTTATGTCAGTCAGGCATCTTTGACATATGCCAAAAAATTACCTGTAAATCGTACAGCATAATAAATGGAAATCTATGATTTATGCTGTACTTTTGTATATATTATTACCCACTAATACACTGCTGGATATTAAAATTGCAGCACTCATAAGAAACAATCCCAGATTTTCTCAGAAGGAGCGAGTATGACTCGTCGAAAACACAATATCAGCATTTGTCTGAATTTGATCAGAGGAAAAGTGTGGCATACCGACACTGCCGAATGCCTTACTGAGAAATTGGTACTCATTTCGATGCATCCAGAGCGAAACGAATATGAAATCATTGGAACAAGATAGAACGAACACACAGATGTGAAGAATCCCAAAGGCCCCGTCAAAAACCGAATGAGAAGACATTGTTATCGCATGGCTATTACGAACACGCACATTGTGCTGCAATTTTAATGGCCAAGCATGTAGTTATTTATCCTAGAAAAGCTGAAAATATTGAAACACTATTTCAGTCTCCATAAATGTTAAATGAAGCATAAATTGGTATGAATGCAGAGGCAGCAAAGTTTCATTTAACATATAACGCACAACATACATGGAAGATAAACACCGTTCAGATCAACTGATTTTAGTGCATATGCTTCTTCTTCTTCTTTTTTTGTTTATTTACGAACGAACACCTCGGGTCATCTGGGTCCATTCAATTCAGGGCGTGAAACTGCCACAAATTTTGCTCAGAGACCTCGTTTTTTTCCAGACTTGAGTTTCGTGCCATAAATGTATGATACCGGGCCCACGGCTATACTTCCTTTCTGAAGGAAGCCATATTTAGCATTTTTACACCCGAAAGAATCCATCGGTAGTGGCCGGGATTGAACCCGCTATCTTGGGTTTAGGAGGCAAGCATTGATACCACTACATCATCAAAACCTACTAAGAAAATTAACGGCTTTATAAGATTAAAAAGAAGTTTAAATTAGATATTGATTAAGTTGATGTTAAAGCGAAATTCATTAAAATGCCTTCAAACCTGCTTCACGAGTGAGGAAATTCCAATAACTTATCATCAGAGTGTGCAGGGGACTATTTTTCCTACTGACTGCGTGGTCTAACCGATAAGGCAACTGCTTTGGAACCTGTGGATTAGATTAATGTTTTAATTATAATTAAATTTCTTTATGCATAACATGTAAAAGTAAAGCACTTAAAAGTAATCAACGAAACTACACTCGATTCGCTTACTTACGCCAGCATTATACGACTTCACCAAAGTAACATACTCTGTACCTTCCTCCGCTATTCTATGGTATCATTTTGAATGGAAGCTTCATTAATCAGTGACTTGTCAGAGACTTAATATCACAAATTTGAAATCTGAACAGGCAGACCATAGATTCCCTATTTCGAATTGCTTGTCTAAGACCCTCTATTGTTCCCGAAAGTGTTGCTATGTAGTTCATTAACTATAGTGTTTCAAGTAGTAAACAAACAAAAATAAACTAGCAGTAAATTTAATAAACTAGTCAATAAAGCACTCACTTATCTACATATAAACATAGCATGAGTTTAGGTCCAGAGCTGATGAGCTGATATCACTTTAAAACGTTCCCCGCTACTCCGCTTTGACGCCGCTAATTTCTCTCGCCTGGAAATACCTCATTCAATGGACAACGCCCTTCACTTCATTTTTCCCATCTTCTTTTGCCACCACTGTACAGCTAGCGGGGTGAGGAGGGGGGAAAAGCTAAGAACAAAGAGGACTAGCAGATGGAATACGTCGGAGGGTGGAGGTGGAGCTGGACGGGAGTGAATTCCGAAAGAAGATGAATTACTCTATAATGCACACGTGCGGAAAGCAATTTTTTAAAGCGTGAAATATTTCATTAAATGCATTCAGTGAGAGTTAGCGAGGAACGGGAAGGGAAGGGATGGTGCTACAAGTGAAAACCGTCACCGCATTCGTGTGAACCAAGCGCCTGTCAAGTTTTCCCCAGCTTCCCTCGTTCATGTGCGCTCAATTAAATGCAATACATCATGTACCTCAAAGGGAGATTATTGCAATTCTATTCCTCAAAGTCACTGTACTTTGCCTTTAATAAACAAAGCGGCTTGGGTATATAAGTGTTGTCTAATGAAACTTAATGAGATATTCATATAGACTACCCCTCTGTCGGTAATATGCATCAGAAGTAAATGGAGAAAAGCAAAGAGGGAATACGGCGAGAGAAAAATAGTCTGCCTCGCTACCTCTTGTACCGACAGCAAGGCATTACATACCTAAAGTTAAACAAAATCAGCAAAACAGAGAAATGTATCACCCTATTCCTATGCACAAGCAAATGGTTGTCACGTTACCGAAGTTGAACATTATTTCATATTTTGTCATGAATTATTCTGTTGCATTTTGTAACATGATGCATATGCCATTGAACTCTACTTTACTGAGTAGTATAGTCGAATAACCCTGAGGCAGCTTATCTTCAGATTTTGACGCAAGTTTCGACAGGCATGATATTTTTATTGTACAAAGTAGTTCATGCATTACGACTGAATTACAGGGCTGGAATCCTCCATAAATTACACAGCACTCTGTCAGACTTTCAAGACCAGCTGTACATTGCAACGGGATGCGATTCTCATCTGGGATTTTTAAGATTCAAATCCCATGGGGCGGCCATCCTGACCCTGGGTTTATCCATGGTCTCCTCTAGTCCCTTAGGTGAATGAATTTTTACATGAATTTTCAGGTGTCAATTCATATGATTTGATCCGTTGACTCTACTACAGGGTCAAAAGTACCAGAGCTAGGGAGGATAGGTGCCGTGTGACGGTAGTTTGCGATTTGGAAAGTTTTCTGCCACATGTCTTTTATAGAAATAATGGAGGTTGGCTTCGCTGAAGCTGAGTGCTCTATCTGGAAAAGTTAAAAGTCTACGTCTGTGCCCCACGGTCCGTGAATCTTGGCTGCCGCATGTCTCCCTCGCCGAATTCCTTCTTTCAAGAGGTGACTCCACTGGGAGATTTATGCACAAACGGCCTACTCTTGAGTAAGACTAAGGTACCGAAATATCCTCCTCCAACCCTAAAATCCAATCCAACTGTGTATTACAGTTTTGGGAAATTGGTTTGTATACCAGGCATCTCACTATCCGCAATGAACTGAAGAAGGTGCATCAACATCGTGCACACTAAACCCTGAATGTGCTCCTCCAGGATAATCCAGATTCAGCTTTCATTCTGACTTGTGTATAAGCAGCCTGAGGTCCACTTTTGTTCTTTGGTATTTATTCTTATGGCTGGACATGAAAAGATACAATTTTCTCACCAAGCTACCTTTACCTATTTTTTTTTTTCTCTACAGTGTATTTATTTATTTATTTTTTTGATGCGTTTCTATTTCGTGGTTTGTTCATGATAGAAAATGTTCTTATTTGGTCATTTCTTTGACTTAATACTCCGTTCACCTTTTCATTTGTAAAGTTGAAGGCAATTGGGATAATCGCCTGGAAATAAAGTTGTTAGCCTGGGTTCTTTGCATGTGATCTCCGCTAGACAATTGAGCCCAGTTTTCAGGAGTTGGTCACCCATTATCATCTGCTCTGAAATTCTATATTCTGATTAATGGGAACAAAATGCCAGTGCCCAGGTTGTGCACGGTCATTACTACCTTTGGGAATGTTGATAGACGGATTTGCTGGGAGAGCTCTATGGTCACTATTGCAGGCGTTATATTTTCAGAATTTATTTCTGTATTTAATCCTAGGTATCAATCTTTTTGTGACCCATTTAACAGTTATTTAATTACATATAATTTTTTTCTATTTTATAATGAAACTTTGGATTGTGTTGTACGCGGTCGACACTATGCATACGCAGTCGATCAATTACTAACCAGCGACGCATCAAAGATTTCCTGGTGGATAGCGATGTCAGTGCCGCAATCTACGGCTGTCGCGTTTCTTCTCTCATTGTTTTAACCAAGTGTTTACAGTGTTGCCATCACTACGAGACATATGGTTACTCTTCCAAAACCTATACATATACATAACATTGAATAAAACCGATTACAAGCAATGAATCTATCACGTAAACTAACACAATAACGGAGAACAAAGAAAAGAGATACAGGTTGCAACGCTGTTTTTACTTCACTTGGAGTGATTTCCATGTTTCGTTGGCTAAGAAGATACATTTGATTGGCTCCGGATATAAAAGCAGTGTATTTTCTCTTCCAGATTTTACAATGCGCTGGGTGAAGTCCGAGAAACAAAGGAGAGCAGCAGGTTAACGCTCAGAGTAGCACGATAGTGTAAATCGTTTGTTTACCTGTAAATATAAAGTAAAATAATATGAACTACATGTTGTTTACAGTTGGTCAGTATAAATACTCTGTGAATTTAGAATGATTCTCCAAGCGATTATCGCCCTTTACCGAAGAGTGTTTTCTATATTTCTTGAATAATTTTGAAAATAAAGTTTAATTCTAAACCACTAGTCTCACTGGTAACGCTGAGTCTTGGGGTCGTAAAAGGCTAAGAATTGCATAAGAAGAAATAGCCCTTGTCAGTAAATTTTTATTTTTCACAACATAGAAAAACCCATATAAATTATAACAACCAAATAAAAACAATAAATTATTTCTTCAAGATATAATATTGAGATATTTTATACATGTTTGTATATTACAGACCAGTAAATAATTGTTGAACTTAGAATTGTGTGTCATGTGCTATTTTTGTACCAACATAATAGACATTAAAAGGTTAATATTATTAATTCAATAGAATTAATTAACGGGAAATTACAATGCATATTAATATCTTTTTCTTTACTGCTGTTATTTGACGTATCAATGTCTACAAGTAGTGAAAGTGTTCCTGTGAGTCATTTTTAAGATTTTCAAGGCTTTCTGGAGATAGCAACACTTACATCTCTTCCAAGTTTATTTGAACAGCTTTTCAAAGTTTATATTAAGGTGGGGTAAACATGTTCCCTAATTACTGATATTCTTTTACCGATATTCAGTGATCTCCATGGGCCTGAGTAACTGTACAGATTCTCTGTCAATCATGAACACAGTCAGTTTCTTTAGCTTGAGTCGGTCTCTAGAAGACGGAGAAAAATAGAGCAGCATTCTGACACTGAGAAAATTTGGTTTATCAACTCTCTAATTCAAAAGTGTTGGATGGACTCTGGAACTAGTAATCGGATCATCCTGTGTCAGATGACAAGGATAATTTAACTTGTAAACTATAATTATTAACTGTTTGTTCTGAGAGTTATTGAGCCTGCTGTGGATCATTTTTTGAATGTGCACACACGTGTTTCTACGCATGATGCTCGTAACTTAAAATTAAAAGTTGTAAGGGTATTTTTGTAAAATTATCTATATATATATATATATACAATCATAATTATATTTACTTATTTATATTAAAGCCTATGGTTTGCAGTTATTAAATGCTTTCATAAAGCTGCCTGGACTATCTAATGACATTTCTGAGTTTCAATGTCAATTTGCTAAAAGACGAAAGAGTATATTATGAGGGAATTATTGTTGGTGTCTGCCCTATATTAAATGGCCTCCCGTTAGGCGCCAAAGTTGAGGACGCTAATGTTGGGGAATTAGGAATCAGTGTTGGTCTGAAAGAAGTACCATTATAATACCAGAATCATCATTTGCAGACCTGGACTGATGATTATGATTAGTGCCCTGTAGTAAAGATAGAAACCATGTTCTTTATCAGAATTGATGCTTTACTTTGTGAAAAAATAGGCCCGTATTAAAATTAGTTCCAAAAAGATCGCTCTTGTGAACTTTCGCTCTGATATTTATCTTATGATGAAACAGAGGTAGAGAGGGGAAAGAGACAGACAAGAGAAAGAGAGAGAGAGCTAAACTCGGAACTACTATTTGGAAATTTGAAATTTATAGAAGCTGTAATAATAACAAGTTTTCGTTAGAAAAAAGTATAAACGCTGGGCATTGTAAAGCACGTTTTTTATTCGATACTCCTTTTTCAACAATACTAAGAAAAATAGGATATTTGTTTTAGCAACGTTTGGTGTAATTTATGGTATCCTCCTTTCCATTTCGAGTAATTTACTGCTAAAAGTAAATATGTTTGTAAATTGGAGAATGCTATATTATAAATTTACTTTGATGTAATCTATTTAGTTTCTCATTGGAGAACTATATTTTATATTAATTCTTTATCTTTGGTTAAAAAATAAGTTGTTTTCCCCTTCAGTCAGGATAATTGATTATAGTATGTGGCTCTGGTGAACAACGCAGTAACTAGGAAGTGCAATGTCAAGTCATCTGTATGCTTGATTGTCTCACTTAGGGAAATAGTTGTTCGTCAGAAACTCATATGTGTATGTATATACATGAAAGTCATTATTCTCTCCAAGAGTTGGAAGTATGGAGGTTAATATGGCTTGCTCAAGCGTTAGCATGCTTTAGCGTTAATTTGCTTCATTATATTGAAAACCCGAAGTTCGAACTACGATACCTTTCTTAAGTACGTGGGATCTATTTCAGGCAAAGTTTCCATAATGCAAATTAATACTTAATTTCATGTTTATCAAGTAAACAAGTAGTGAAATAGTAATATGATAAATTATTTTTGAAACTCTTGAAACGCATCACATAAAAACAACCTGAAAACTCACAAATAAAGATATATTTGTCTATAAATACTATGTGTAAGCAATAGGAAGGGAGCGGCATTTTGTTGCAATGTTAACTTTATTTTGTGTTTTACTTCAAATATTTATTTGTTTCAGAATGTTATATGTACCATCACTGAACACAACCTATAGCTTAAAATGGTCAAAGTTAATTGTTGTAGTAACCATAAGAGTCCAATATCGAAATTGGTGGGTTTATATTGTGCTAAGAACACAACAGAGAACTAAATGTGTGACTGATTTTTCCAATCTAATAGTGTAAAAATGTTCTCACCTAGTTATAAGTTGAACACTGCGAGTGTTTCCCTTTCACAAATATGGATAGCATTAATAATTAAAGTTCGTAATTGAAAAAAAAATCGCAAGAGTATAATTAAATAAAAACAAATTTTCTAGAGGTATAAATCAAGTGCCTAAAGCATGTACCATTAAGGATTAAAGGATCACGAATAGATCTCCCCTTTATGACAGTAACGTATGGATAATCATAGATAATGTTACTTCTTTCTTAAAAGCAGCTTATTAAATGGAAAAAGCAATTCTTTTAATCAAGCATTACATTAATTTATACCAACCGTAAATAAATTTAGATGATATAAACTCCTAAATGTCGCTGTATTATGAATATTGTATTGTTAATTGCAGCTGTAGTAGCTATAATGCACAAGAGGGGGGAAAAAACTCGTATACTGAACTTTCCCAATTTCTTGTTGAATTAAATATTTGGCTCCAAATAGAAAGAAGTTAAAATATTTTAAATAAATAGCTAGACAAACGAATAACAACTGTAATTAAATGTAACAAATATTCTAATACATATGACGTATATAGTTAAGATATTGTATTCTAGGGATTGCAATTTTCCTAGGCAATTAATATCTTTATTATTTATTACATATAATAATAACATTAATAATAATAATAATCAGTTTGTTGCTTGATTGTATTCGTACGCTGTTACCAAGATGTTACATAGCAGCTAAAAGTATAAATTTTGAAAACAGTACAAATAGTTTTACTTTTACGTTTAAGCTGAATAGCGTTAACATCTCTTTAGTGATTTTTAATATACTCTAATGTACTGCCTATAGACGGAGAACTCCAGAATGAGAATGGGGTTGGAAACTATCAGGTGAACAATATATAGACAGCGGGTCAAGAAAATGAATAACATAGACAGGTAGTAAACATTTGTACAATGTGGGAAGAATATTTACTTGGAAGTACAAATGGAGTTTAAGCCTGTATGGGGGATGTAGCCATACTCAATAAACAGGGCCTCGCTTGGTTTGGGCTTGGGACATGGTGACAGATCAGGATCTATGGTGAAAGTGCACTGAGAAATTGCCCTTTAGGTGGAGAGGAGGAATCGTAGTAACACATTCTGGCAACTGTAGCAGCACTGAGGCGTGGAGGAAGAGGTACCTGCCGCGTTCCTTTACTAATTCCAACAGAGGACAAGGGGCATGCTCTACTGGCAGACAAAGATGAGCAGGCTGACAAATTCAGGTCCAAGATGAGACAGTTCAGGTCTGAAAAAACTGAAAACCGGAGAGTAATAGATAGGGAGGAAATAAATACCCTCGCGGGTGGCCGAGGTCGTTAAGTCGCGGATTCGTAAGCGGGTTCAAATCCCGTCAGGACCGTCCTCCCTGACTGAGGTTTTCCTCAGTCCTCGTAAATGGCAAATGCCGGATAGTTACCCTGAACTTAGGCCTGGAAAGTCTCCTTCCTTACCAAAATCCTATCCCAGTATATCATTTCAACTCATTTATCATCAGTGTCCACCGCCTGTGGTGCTTCAGTAGTAAAGACGGACGTTAAACACTATTAAAAAAAAAGGAGGAAACAAACTGTATTTAAAAATTTTATGTACACGTATGATATTACATTAACTTATTCTATTGCGTTTGTACGGGGGTTGTAATGTTGAATGTTTCTATTAAGCTAATATTGGGATTATTTTATCATTATTATTATCATTATTATTATTATTATTATTGATTTAATTATATTGAGTACTGGCGATGATACTTATATACTAATTTATTTAATAAGTTTACCTTTTCGTGTATTATGAAAGCACGGAAGGTCCGTTAGAGGGTTGTAAAAATAGTGTTATATATGCTAATTTGAATAAATGAATACATTCATTTATTCATTCATTCATTCATAGTTTTCATATCATAAAAGGTTCAACAAATTAAGGAAAAACTTCAGAAATATCACTCGATGCATATTGAAAAATATAACATAGAATATTAAAAATAATTGTTAATATTTCTCTCAAATAGAAATAATAATAATAGATGCTAATATAATATTCTCAATGCACTTCTGCACCATGTTCACGTGCAAATAATGTACTGTTCATATGTAAACAATTTACTGTGTTATAGTAGTCTAAGGAACAGTGAGTTACAGAGGATAAATTGGCCTTCAAAGTAGTGAGGCCAAAATAACAAAGCATAGCTTATTTGTAAACAAGGATACATGACCATCAGAAATGTTTTTGTACCAGATTTCACAGTTTTATTTCTATTAGTCTTGACCTAATATTTAGCAATAAAATAGTTCAAAAATATGAAATAACTTTTAAAAGCTCCAAAATAATACATTTAAAACCTGCACACAAATGAGTAATTATTTTATTACAAAATATTATTCATATTTAAATTATTATCGAAATGAGAAAAAAAAACTTAACAACGACGCAGGATAAACGTAAGGCTAAAATAATAGTCTACTAGTCGCTGTTAAATTAAGAAACCAAGTCACATAATTATTCATGCTAACTTCATAAGGGATTTAAAAGAATTAAAAAAGAATTAAAACCATGTTTAAATACCTCTTAATAAATGAAACTAAACTAATATCAAATAGCTAAAAAGTTCACATTAATAAATAAATTTGAAATTGTCTACTACGAGATTCAAAACTATTCACATTTGAGCCAAAGTATGCCATGAAAATAACAGAAAGATATCATAAGCTTCAAATGATTTCAGAGTCTGACTTTTATTTTAATGAGTAAATCGGAGAAAATACAATTTAATACAGACATTTAGATAGTTTCATTCTCCCAGAGTGTTAATATGCAACATACCCTGGGCACTGATCCCATTTAAGAAGAATGTATTATAAGTAAACTAGAGTAAAAAAGCAGACTGGAGAGCGAAGATATATGTATTGTTCATATTTTAAACCATTAATCATAGATTAATGAGAAGCAGCTTTTTATGATTTAGTGAATGTAAAATGCAAATAAGTGCAATTTCATTTTTCAATTTAATAACATATAGTATTTTGTACAAAGGTTAACGTTAAACATTTTTAAATTTCACTATTATTCCTATTTTAAGTGGCTTTGTGGTGAAAACTGGAGTTAAACAATTTAAATAATTAATGTTATATCAATATACGTGTTTCAGTTTTGTTTTCCTCGTTTGTTTGTTACAATTCATGTAAAAAACACTTAGGATAAATATATGGGCGCTTTACAGATATCTTCAAAAACATAGACTTATTTTCATTATAATATTTTTATTTTCTAAATAAAAGATATTTTTGATCATCAAATACGATACTATAACGGAGGCAAATAGTATGTGCAAAATATTTTAAATTAATTTCAATCTTTGTTTAAAAAGTTTATGGTCACTGGTAAAAAATAATTATAACAGTATATTTGTGGTAACTTTAAAAATAAGGAAGAAATAAGATAAATAGAAGATCGTTATATTTGTGTTTACATGTCGTTCTCGGTGCAAGTTAAATGTTCTTTTCTAAACAAGTACCCACCTTTCTATCTTCCAAGGGAAAGAAAGAATTAGAAACCAGCTGTAAAATACCGAGAATTGCAATGTGGTAATAAAGTGAAGAACTACATATTTACCTCCGGCATAAAAAGACAAATGTATATTTCTACAAACATTTCTCCAAATGTCTTTTTCCTATCTTTCCTCTCTAACTTTCGCCGCCTTCAGTTCGCGTTACTGCAATCGGTGCATAAAGTTTAATCTCTGAAAACTGTGCTCATGGGAGCGATTACCATCCACAGTTAGAACAAAGAAAAACACGAAATACACTCGCCAACCCACATTTATTTGCGTATACTTGGCAACCCATTGTAATTCTGCTTCATACCCGAGTGTACCCTAAGACTCAGAGAGATATTAATAATAAACATGCCCCATAGGAAGCCTTTTATCGTTAACATAGTCCGAGGCGCTCTGGTAAATCCCTCTTTCAAAATATTTCACTTTTCAACTCCTTTGTTCTTATCAGCAAGAGAATGTTATTTAAAACCCCCATAATGCGGATAAATAACCTTGCATGTTTTTAATTTTGAAAATGTCAAAAGAAAGTACTTGAGAGCTGTTAGAGGAATAATGGTGTATAATTTAAAAGGAAATAATTTAATAAATTTTATCCAGTTTTATACACGTGTTTTTAATCTTTATCATAATGAAATCAATTTTGTTTCTAAGTGACAATGGTAAACTGTGTGTTAAACCGTAACAAAAACAGGCCAATTTTTTATTTCCAGTAATAAGATACCTAATAGTTCGGGAAAGTTGTGTTTTTAAATTAATTTCATGACACCAACTTTTAATTAAGATACTGAAATATTTAGTGGAAGAAGCACAGCAGCTATAAATATTGTTGTAATCTATTTAAAATCTGACAAAATACTTCGAACGAAAGAAAGTCTTTTACAGTGTTTTAAAATATTAGATATAAGATTCATATTTCAATTTTTTTAACTTTATTAAATTTAGGAAATATGTTGACGTTGCATAAACACATTACAATGTATTAGAGGATTCCTTTAAAAATAATGTATTCTTAACATTTAACACTGCCGAAATAAATTGATAGAATATATAATAGCCTTTCAGTAAGCTTTAAATTATTATGTATAAAATAAATAAAATTGACAACACTACACGTTAAATCTAACAGTAATACATTGTTGACATTCACAGATTGAAATGTCGCTTCGTTTCGAAAGACTTCATCATTTTATGACTTGTTCACAAAAATCATCTCTTGAAATTTCTTTAGAAACAGCCTCAGCCACTAGTTTTATATGCCATCTACAGTTTGAGTATGACAAGGTATATATTTTAATGCATTTATTGAAGTAAAAAACTCCGCGTCCTCAGTTTCAAGCAGTTATTGAATGTCTTATTCTTGTAAACCCATTGTAATAGAGGAGTCCATTAGTTGAAAGTCTTGCCATAAAAGCATGTCAATGTAGTCTTCAGCAGTAAAGTTGATTTCCACAAAATGACAATTATTGATGCCATATTTACGAGCACACTCAATTCAGTTTTCAAAGTTTAACGGACATTTAATAATCTGTGGGACATTTTTAGGATAAGCAAAATAGCCATTTCTGTGTATTACGGAGTCAATTACTGCCTCCAATCTTCTGGTACGTTACGGGAAAATTAATGATGCGTCAGAAGTGCTTTAAACAGTCTTTACATGAAGAACTCATCTTAATGCAAAACCAAACAGGTGCTTTAAGTAGCTAAAATACTGAGAGATCCAGTAGGTTTTCCTGCATTCAATACTAAGGCAATATTCGGTTGGCATCTAGAATGACCAGTAATAAGATACTCCAGCATTTTCATGCCAGTTTTTCAGGTTTCTTATTGCCTAAATCAGGGAAACGAACAACTTGACAAATTTGTTTCACATGAACTTATGTTCTACTTGGCTTATACTCAGAACAGATTTCCTCTTATAGGCTCAAATGATGTAACTTGAAGATCTTCACAACAATGAAGATTCTTTCCTATTGATCCAGTGTTCACCTAAATGACGGAAGAGACCTCTTCATCTATATCTAGAATAATCATAGGAACTAGTTATAAAAATATTGAGAATATCATAATGTAAGACAACTTTTAGCTCTTTTGCACCACCATAATATCTAATGCATCCAAGTTTTATGGTTAATAGTGATGTCAGGACACAATATTTTTGCAATTAAAAACAGAAATATAAACGCAGTGTTTTATTTATCGGCTACTAGGGCAACTGTAGCAGCGTGCGATCTGCTTCTACATCGCTTTTCCTTTTATGTCATGTCATGCTTTCTGAACCTATTCCCAGCCGGTCTCACGGCAGTATACATTCTCAATTTATGATATTACTGGGTATGTTTTTACAAAATGCGCAAAACGTTCTCGGTAGACCAACAGATTCCAACTGTCATCTTTCCGAGGAGCACCGTGCAATAGGGGAATGGTCAGATGTGTAAGATTTACGATCAGTATATGGTGAATAAGGCTATAAAAGGAACGGAAATTTATACAGACATGTATTTAACACCATTCTTCTCCAGCATTTTCAAATATTACAGCAAATTTAAGCGAATGCGAGAGCTTGGAAGATGACCAAGATATGCCACAAAATGAAAACGGTGTAAAATCGGTGAATGTAACTATGAAGCTGTAGACATTACTGATAAACAAGTGTATAGTGGAGAAATCATTCGTGAAAAAATATCTGCAATATGGATACCGCGATTGCTGATATCTGATATAAACGAATCAGTAGCAAATATTTAAGCAAAGCTTTGTATGTTTCTGGAAAAAGCAGAGTAATATATGTGTCAATTTGTGATAAATTAGGCATGGCACCTTGGAAATGAAATGCGTTCAAAATAATGTAAATACCGTCGAAGAGCCAAATCCGTGAAGTCAACCAAAAAGATTATGCTTTCTAAAGTGATCCTGTTGATCGAATCTCACTACTTTTTAACACTTTCTGAAGAACGCTGTGCTAGCCTTCTGAACCAATTCAAGGCATAAAAGAAAATTGCAAGAAAGGAGCGTTTATCAGTAAAGAAGGTCATTTTACATCAATACAAAGCTCATCCCTACACATGTGTCGTTGCAATGAAATAAAATCTAAGTTTGAACATCACTTTTCCAGTACTATGTAAAATATTAATTTGGAATAAAAAAAAGTCATGTCTACAAATACTCTGTGCATATACCAACACACTAAAAATGGAAGCTGTTAACGTTTGTGTAGTAATTTGCAACAGTCAGTTAACTTCTTCACAAAATACGAATATCATGTTCTTATGTAGTTTACATTTGAAAGCAGGCACTCCACACTACATGCTGTATATCGTCTACCGAACCGACCGTCATTATGTCTCTCTTGCGTACCAGAAAACAAAACATGGGCCAATACTTGAACTCCGGACCTTTACCACTGAAGTTCAGCACCCGCACAGTGCAACACGAGTTAAAATACGTCGAGAGGCACATAGCCAAATAGGCCGAAATCAATATGAAGCAAGAACAGTGTTTACGGGATAGTCTGAAAGCGCCTTGATTGCATAGCTCAGTGCGGAGCAAGTTAGTACATACGCTATACAATTCTATCCACTGCCAAGGTTGGCCGAGGTCGTTTAAGGCAAGAACTTATGAGCTGGATATCTGGGGTTCGAATCCGTAAGGACCATTCTCCCTGACTGAAGTTTTTACGAGGTTTCCCTCGGTCCTCCTAAATGATAAATAACGGGGAGGCCTGGAACGTTTCTTTCCTTTAAAAAAATTCCAATGTATCATTTTATCTCATGTATTATCAGTGTCCACCAGCAGTAAAAATGGGCGTTAAAACCAATTTCAAAAAAAAAATCTACCTTTTCAAAATTTTCTTTCAGTTTATTAGATTTCGCCTGTTGTCTTTTGCTTCAAAATTTTCTGTTCATTTTCTGTTTTTAATTCACTTCTTTTACATAATCGTGTGCATCTTTTTATTTTTTGCTTCATTTGCTCCTTCTTCACAACATTTTTCGTTAATAACTTAGAAATATCTTAAACTTAATGGTCTTCAATTATTCTCGCCCTCCTCCAAGAAATTTTCTGTTTATAATATGTTTTCTACTATTTTATCCCTCCATGTACCAACCTACACTTTTCATGATAATATATGTCATTTTCTATAGCTTTTGCTCCCATTTTATACTAGGGACTAAAAATAAAATTTATTAAACATCTTGCTTCTTTTTGTAATATCAATACGTGTATGGGGAGTTGATTTGGTTTTATTTACGCGCTTTAACATCTCAGGTCATCAGAGTCCCATTCAATTCAAGGCGTGAAACCGCTGATCAATTTTGCTCAGAGGCATCTTGTTTCAGGCTGGAGGTTTTTTTTTTTTTTTGTGCTGTAAATCTACGACACGGGATCCACGACTTTACTTCCCTTCCGAAGGAAGCCAAAATTAAAATTTTTACGACCGAAAAATCAACCCTGGCCGGGATTGAACCAGCGATCTTGGGCTTATGACGCAAGTATGGTTACAACCAGACCTCCAGGACCGACTGTACATGGAGGTTTTTGTTCTTCTATGGAAAATTGTGCGGCCTTTGCCGAACGTATCAATCGGCTGGCGTGTGTGCTTACGGAAAAACTAAGCTTTACCCGTGGAAACAAAAAACAAACAAACAACAAACAAAACAAAACAATATATATGTACATATATATATATATATATATATATTCCCGTTATTAATACTTGAAAATCCAATTACCAAAAATTTACTCGACTGGTGCGATCACGCTGCTCTGCAACCGAGTATGGTTTTCATTTAAATATTGTAGCTGTTGTTAATGAGCTCTCTGATATTCCTGTCTCTTGTGACAAACGTCTGTGTAGAGCACTGTAACTTGAGATCTATTAAACCATCAAATCCCCCCCCCCCTTGTAAGAACATACCACTTATTGGTTTTATTGCCATGGAAAGCGCCTATGGTATGGCTTTCTCTACGAGTCCCTGCTGCTAGTTAGGATTGTTCTGTAAGAAATTTCCCCCCAAATTTTCTTTTTATTCTTTGTTTTAATGAATGTGTGACGATGTCCCGGTAACTATATTTTACTCCAGCATTATTATCACGAGGCACACCTCTATTTGAATTAAGTGAAATACGACACTCTTGGCTATGCATGCAATATATAATGGGAAGCTACGTGAGAAACCGGATAACTGCAAACGAGCTGCTGACTCTGTTTCTTAAACCGCATACTTGGTTATTCGCATATCGGGTGATAGTTCGGGGAAGTCTGAAAGGCATGCGTGTGAAGCATAAAGTCTGCACAGTAATAGGGTTTTATACAATTCCCTCAAGTGCCGCACTATTCTGGTTCTTTCCCTCTCTGATCGCCAGATACTCCGAGTTACTTCTGCTTACAAACACTTAAGCTTTTCGGCCAAAGTTTTGCCAATTCTTCTATAACGATTTGCATAAAATTTTCCAGGTGTATTCATAGCTGAAAACAATTACGTTTTATTCATGAGTGTGGAACACATTTTTTGTAATTATTTCATATTTCGGAAGGATGGTAAAATAAGCACTAGTCTTAGCTCACCTAATTTTGCTCCCAGATGGATCAATGCATATGCAGAGACAACTAACTTCAGAGCAAGTTTAGTTAATTCTGTCTTACTGACATTTTTAAAATAGTAGATTTCTGCTGCTCAATTCTAGCTTGTGGCAACATTCACCAGAACATTCGCCCTATCCAATGTTTTTAAGAAAGCTTTTCATTATAATTCGTGAAACCGCCACGGGTGGCCGAGGTCATTAATGCGCGGACTCGTGAGCGGAAGTTCTGGTGTTCGATTACCATGAAGACTGTCCTTCCTGACTGAGATTTTCCCAGGTTTTCCTCAGTCCTCATTAATGGCAAAAGCCGGGTATGGAACGTTTCCTTTCTTAAAAAAAATCCTTTCCCAATATATCATTTCATCTCATGTGTCATCATGTCACTGCCAGTGGGCCACCATTAAAAAAAACTGGAAAACCGCAGTGTGAGCAGGTCTATAAGTTTCCCAATTTTTAACTGTGAGGCAGTTCATGAACAGAAAACTAAGGGTGAATTATAAAATTATAAAATTTCATCACATTTATTACTTATTTCCCTTCGAAATTTCAATCCACCCTAATATGAATGAATGGATATTTATTGTTACTCACCAGTCCACGTCTTAACGAATTTGGTCACCCGTGGCGGTATATTTGAACTCGGCGGGGCACTTGGAAATAGTTAAAATGATGACAAAGAGTTCATCTATTTTAACCTCTGTAGCTGTCATACGTTTCCTTATAACCAATTTAATTTAACCAATTTAATTATCGCACGCTGTTCGATATTTCCCATTTTGCATCACCGATGTGTCTGCACTGCTTATTGATCCAGAGATCATGAAAATATTGTAAAATCTTTAAATACAAATTAATTAAAACACACCATGAACTTGTGCCAAAATTGTTGCAATTTGCTTTATCCATTTCAACTTATTCGAAACAGGCATGTTTCTAGTGAATTTTGACAGAAAAAATTTAGGTTGGCATCAATAAATAATTGTAGCATGTTGCGTCACAATCTTCACTTGTTTGTATGTTGGACGAGGCTGTGTGGACGGGTTTACAATTTGATTCCCCAGTTTGTCACAGAATTCTTATCAGAAAGAACAATGCGTTGCAACATTTACTCATTAATGATGTTTTCAAGTTTAGAAAAGGGTATATCTATCAAAGTGGCGATAATAGGAGGTGATGTACAAATAAGACCTATTGAAATTGCTTGTGACTGCAATAAAAGACTATGTAAACAACCACAAGCAACAAATATATTTGCAAAAAAAAAAAAAAAAGTTCGTGAGTCGTGTGGAAGGAAATCAGTTTATGATTCACATGAGTCTCCTGATAGAGCAGTAGCAAATTCTCTCGACATAACCAGCAGGTACATCTATGCTACATTTTTGTGACTTGAAATTGTTGTGAGAAGCTGTTTGCAGACAACGACGAAAATTCTTACTCAAATAACCGACATGTCTAAGTGAAGTTCTTTAAATATAAAATATGTTCAAAGTGATGACTTTATATTCATCAATCATTGCGAAAATAATGCTACAATGTTCAGATATGAAAGCAATATTAAAGAATTGTATAGGGTACATATTATTTACCTAGGTGGGACATTCGACTTGTGCACCAAATTCTTCGCCCAGTTGTTTACAATAAACTGTGTCATCAATGAGCACTAGACATGTTTTTTTTTTTTTGTTTTCTGTGCTACCTAACAAAAGATTGGAGTCATATATTAAACTTTTCGCACTATTGAGGGAAATGTGAAAATTTGTATTTACCTTTACACTAGTGATAATTATTGCCGACGTCGAATTTGCAATTCATCAAGCAATTAAATCGATTTGGTGAGAGGAAATAGTGCACAGAAGTAGCAGTTCTACCTAGGCCAGGCCTGGTGGCGTAAACTGCAAAATTTGAACTTATAGTCTACCTACAAAAATTATGTTTCTCTAGAAAGTAAGTTGCTCCCTCATATTTCCCTCCAGAAGAAGAAGGAAACCGTTTCGCATTCGATATGAGCGAAGACAAACCCCAGGATGTTAGAATAAATGCGCTTGCAACTAATAGATGAACGATTAGATTAGTGAAGATTTAACGTTTCCCCCCCATGTTTGGGCAGGCCATTATGATTATCTGTACAACCAATGCCTGTGATTTCAATGCCAGGTTTTACTCACTACATCCCGAAATATTTAAAATAATTACTGTTCTAACATAATTCCAGAGCCTATCAGCCAGCTAAGGGGGAGGGGAATGTAACAATAAATAGAGAAGAGCGCATTAAAATTGCATTACACAATACGGGGAGGAAATACACACAATAATTCAGTTAGTACGCAAAACGTGATATCTGAATAAGCCTGTAGCTAAATAAGGCACCTATCTGAATAATTAGAAAATCTAAGAAATTATTTACAATTGACAGCTTTTGTTATTCTATTATAACCACGCACCATTTTTAACCACACCTGCCGAATGAACATGAAATTCAATTGCAAGTCCAAAGTCCGAGTAAATTGGAACGGAAAATTGTATGGCTGCCTCATTATGCCATACTCAAATTTAGTACCAATATTAACACACAAATGTTCCTAGAGAGACATTGGAATATGGCGCAAAGCCAGACGTTAAAGAAAATTACCAGCCTTGTCCGCGTGGCTGTGGCGCAAAACCGTGCCTCCCAGCTAACAACCCAAACAGTCAGTGACGTGGGGTATTCCATACTGCCTAGGCTGTCGTGAAATTCCCAGCCTTTGGTCCGATAGAAATTTAGAAGTAAACGGTTACTAGAGGGCCACAATTATCTGTTAGCAACTGCGAAAGTTCCAAAACTCAAAACCCAGTAAGTACTTTTTGAATTGTTTTGATTTAAAACTATTATTCTGTAAATGATTGCACGTAAGTAGGTTTTGACAATAACTTTAGTGTTATTTTATTGCCGTTCAGATTAATTTTTCCAAAAATAGTTCAATTCCATCTCTTTTAGAATCAGTAAACAAAATTTGCTCGTTTTGGTAAAAATAAATTACTCCCAGGACCCCTAGCAACTGAGAAACACTGAAGCAAATGGGACAAATAAGAATCTCCAGCCAAATATACATAATAATCAGAAAATATGAGGTCACAGTCCGCAATTGACAATAATGGACTGCAAAGCTATACCTACACAAAGTTGTCATTTGCTATGTGTGCGGAGCAATTTCAAAGAAAAAGGAATCCAAGTAGGCAAAGGAAGCTGAAACGCTGGGAATCTTCAGGCTTAAATCAAGATGTATGGAATGACTGATCTATGTGGCTTACAGATTAGATCTTCAGCGATGGCAGGTGAAGAAGCCCAGGAATCAAAGAAAAAGAAAGTAGAAGAAATCCGAAAACCCATGAATGCTGAGTTAATCCTTTTATATAAGACGGCAGCGGAACTTCAATTGACAGCCCATCGTTTCTTACGAAACCCTCAGAAATTCGCAGCAATAACAGACCTGACCGAGGCGCTCATAGAGAAATACACTATATTGCTACAGGCATTGTCTTCTGAGCTGAACTTCAATCCAGAGAAATTTAATGCTTGGGCAAATAAAGCTAGTGATTCCAATCTAGAACATTCTTCATGGTTCTGTACGTCCGCCTCTGTGCAAAAATTTAATTCATGGGGTCTCTATAATTTCGCATAATATATTATCGCTTGAGTCAATGTCGAAAGAGGCCCAAGAAGTGATAAACAAGCGTATAACAAGCGTACCTATAGCACTATTCTCAAAAATGCTACAGACAGGACATTATGAGAGATATGCTTTTCGGACTGCCGATCTCAAGTGACCTTCACTTAGGAGCAGTAAATTTATAGATGTTACCAGATTGCGCCTTATGGGCTAAAAATTCCAGTTTATCAAAGTGGGCCATGAACAACTGACGCTTTGAAGAGCAGCATCACCGGTTTTATCGACTCCACTGTCCAGATCGCAATGGCTGCATCGACAATAAACAAAATGGTGGCGATTGAGGTTCCAGCATGGATTTGTTTATTTGATTCGTTGCAGTTACGTGGTTTATTATCGTGGCTTAGAGTTGGAAGTATATTAACAGTAGCGAGTTATTTTTTGTAACTAAATTAATGTTGATTAGTGAAATTGCGTAAGGAATTTGTATAATAGACATTATTTAGTACAACATTGGTAGCTATTGATAATGCGTCCATTATACTTCTAATTATAAACGGCAGTGTAACTCATACTACAATATTAAATTTCCTAAAGAGCAGTCATTAAAGAAGTGCATAAAGAGCCAATTTTGAAGTTAATGATAAAAATGTATTAAACATTTGTAACCAAACTTTATGGTTGTGCAAAATGGTGAACCAATTCGTATTCCTAAAAACAAAAAAGGGCATAATTTATTAGTGATGCTTATTTCACAATTCTCCCTAATTTACCATTATATGCGACAGTGAGACTTAGAAATGAAAGGAAAAATCTGGAAGCAGGATGTCATTATATGTTTCGACTCCTTTGCAAGTGAGAATAAGAAAATACAGGTACACACTATAACTATTGCCAAGGAAGAATAAGCCCTTTTCATTCAAATATACGGTGACAGATATTATGCTGTCCTGTCTATGTTGCTGTGATTTAACGTGTCCATTAATATGGCATTTAGTGTATTTTTTAAAGATTTGTGCTTGTGAGAAGTTCAGATCAATTTTGGAGTGCAGTGGAAGCAAAGAGTTATAATGTAATAAATGAATCAAAATGGATAATTTAGTGAGTTGCCTTGCTAATAATAATAATAATAATAATAATAATAATAATAATAATAATATCTCTGAATTAACAAACGTTGTTACATTAGAACATTTGAAACTTTCTTATGCTAATCAAAGTACATATTCAGCAGACTTCTTGATATGGGCTACAGTTTTTTCTTACACATTTGTAAATTGGCTTTTGAATGTTTCATTAATAGATGGGGACTTTAGAAAGTGTACTGAATTTAAAAGAATTGAACATTTATGTCCTATTAAATATATGAACTATAAAAAATGTATAAATTTTATAGTGATTTCTCCATTAAAATCCTTTGGTGTATCTTTATGTTAAATAGAACATTTAATTGGTGCGAAAGTTCGCAAAAATGTTTAGAAAACCCTTATCGTACACTGTCCAAAATATAATTATTTGTCAGAAATATTTTATTCTCTGTGTGTTGAATTTAAAATAATGAGTTAATGATATCTTAACATGTGAAATAGAGTTGATTTACAGACGCTCTTTAACATCACAGGTCATTAGCGTCCCATTCAATTCAGGGCGTGAAACGGTAGAAAAATTTTGCTCAGAGGCCTCTTCTTTCAGGCTTGAGGTTATTTTTAATGCCGTAAATGTACGACACGGGAACCACAGCTTTACTTCCCTTTCGAAGGAAGTCATACTTAGGATTTTTACGCCCGAAAAAATTCCATAGATCCTGGCCGGGTTTGAATCCGCGATCTTGGATTTAGAAGGTAAGTATGGTTACCACTACACCACCAGGACCGTCTTGGGAAACAGAAAATAATATTTCAGACATTAATAAGTCTGTGTTGATTGGAAATCATCTTTGCAAATTCATCCTGCCGTCAATTCCTGTAGACATTTTTGGCACTTCCTAGAGAATTTTATACATAATTACTTGCAAATGCAGGTAAGTACTCAACTTTGATTGAAAGTTGACAATACAAAATGTACATAAATTTTTTAATTTAAAATGTTTTGGGAGAAAACTTGGAGAATATGCTAAAAGCCATCGTTTATCCAGAATTGAAATAAATTGACAAATAAATGTACAAACGGATAGGAAAACTATCTAAACTAAAAGAATGGTAGAACATAAAAAAACTGTTTATTATGATTCGGTGTCTACTTTTTGGGAGATGATGATGTGATATGGGTAAGCAACACTGCAGAAGATGATGAGGTGCGGATGCTAAAGAATATGGTCCTGGTGCTGTGGCGGTGGTGGTTCTTTTGTGCTAAAAATACGAGAAAGAGAAGAAAGAGTAGAAGAAGCAGATGAAGGAGAAAGAAAGAGAAATAAAAAGACATGTTTCCAAAGATCTTTGGCCCAGACTTTGTATATAGGTGAATGCAAAGTAGGCGGTACACAAAACAATTTCTAGCACCTACTCTACTACAGTGTTCACCAGACGTGGCTGAATCTGTAGGATAAAGATAAAAAGGTGAGAGAAAACACGGTTAAATTGAGAACAGTAAGGGCAAAAGGGAGCCGGGAGTAACGTATTTAAAAGGACTTATCGAAGCTAGAGTAGGTGAGAAGGGAGTTTTAGCGCGAAAGAAGGAAAACGAGCAGGGATTAAAAAACACGGAACCACAAAAGCGCGTTGGAGACGCAGAAGGTAGCAAAAGGCTTTCAGTGCGGTGTTTTGTATGCTGTGAATGTGTGTATGTGTTTATTGCTCTAGAAAGCTGAGCAGGTAATGGGAACACTTGGGAGGTTCGTACACCATTAAAAGATTCTTTGTTCATACCGCCGAGCTCTAAATGGCTAATCACTCATTACATCCATTGCTCACTAGAATTTATGTGCATTTAGTTGTGAAATTGTTCTTAAAGTTTAATATATTAAGTGACCAAGAAATTTCTTTTGTTTTGGAGTAGTAGCAAAGAGAAATAACATTGACACTGCCTTTTATTGAAGATTAGCTGATAAAGTGCTTCACAGCTCTTCCTGTGTCTCATCTATGTCGATAGTTTCAAGGTTGATAGTATAGTATTTAGTTTGAAATTTTTTCCAAATGCTTTATCCAAAAGCCTATAACTGCCCTTAAAAATTAATTTCCATTATTTTAACCCACGATTTACTTCCATAAAGCAATATTGGCGATACCAGATAAGTGATGTTTCTGCAGTGGGTTTCAACTCTTGTACAATATTTTAAGGGTGAAATGGTGCTAAACATAAAAGAACTTGTATAATTTATTCCCTTTGACAAACAACAAAACATTCGTCTAAAGCAGCGCATTCACATATATTATCTGTTACCTTGTATACTTTTTGTACAAGATCTCCAATAAAGAAGACAAAGTAGAAACGAACCACAAGACTGCGCCTGTATTATTTACCGTTCTTTTTTGCCTTTATATTTAGTAATTATTGTATATGTGACACCTTTACATAAACGTATGGCTAAAGATTAAAAGTCTAGAGTAATATTTTTCCCCCAGTATTTTAAATTTCTTCTAACCGATCAAATGACTTTTTAAAAAGACTTTATAAGTTCGGAATCTTTGGAAACAAATTCCAAATGCTACTCATTTTAAAAAAATTTGAGTCTCCATTAACTCTGTGCTATTGTGCTATATTTTCTGTCTCTTTATGCAAGCTATAGCTCTGCACCCCAATTTCTACTGAAAAAGGTTTCCACCTAGTACAGTCGGAACGGAAGTGTGATTCGATGTATTCTGATGTACCCAGACCTTGTGTTTGTGATATACAGAGCAGATCAACGCAGTAAATTGTTGTTAGAAATATGGCTGTCTTTCTTTAACCTTTTTAACAACAAGATCAATATTTAACTTCCTTATAATTGTGTCTTGCGATAGTCATAAATGCTTTAGGAAAAAATTGCCCTGCATTTATAATACTATTTCCGAAAAATATTTGCCCCTTAGACGGCAGTAAGTAACATTGGATATGTGCCTCGCCGTAAATGACCATAAATTTCCATCTTTCTTCTACCATGGGACTGCTGTATAGCTTCCTGTTTTTAGTATGCGGCTTTCTGAAATGTAAAAAGGAAACATTTGCGGCAATTTTTCCAGGTTCAAATTGCGCTCGCTGATGTTGTGTTAAAATATTCGAAATGATGAAGCATTGGGTTGTTGCCAGAGCCCAAGGAATCGACTTTCCTCAAAATGTCTGAAGTTAAGCCAGCCGCAGGTCGTGTTTTTGATTGCTTTTTTTTTTTTTTTTTTGAGTTATTTCAGCTCTACTTATTTTGAACATATGATTTGATTACATGGTGTAACTTACAAAAAGACTGTTATATTACGCAAGCAGAAAAAGGTATAGTTTGTGTGGGAAGGAACTGTCATGTGCCCTATCAAAATGGTACAGTATGCACTTTTTACATAGACTGCCTTTTTATCCAGACCAAATGATAAATCTTGGCACGTAGATATTTGCACAACTATTATAATTGCAACTAGTTCCCAGAGGTCGCAAACAACAACACTTCGTTTCCATTCTTTTCTGTTACTTGTTTCATAACAAATTCTCTTCTGGTTCTTTACTAACAGGGTCCTGGGCTTGCTCAATGAGTTTAAATCATTATTCTATATCCTGCGCCTGATATCTCCAGCTTCCAGTTCCATTCTCCACACATTATCCTCCGCATCATCTCAGCGTTTATCTGATTCTCTTTGTTGCCTCCAGGGTATGCGTAGAAATCTCTCTTGCGTATCCTTATGTCTTGCATTCGTTCAGCATGTTCCAACTACCTTAATCTGAATTTTTATCATATATTCTATATTTGGTTCAACATATAATTCGATAATCTCTTGATTACCTCTATTTCTAAATTTACAAGGCATGTAGCGTATATTTTTCTTAGTCCTTTACTTTCCCAGATCACCAATGTTCACTCGTTGGACTTTGTTGATACTGAGATCGCGCTGGCGTTACCATCGTTTTAGTTATGGTTTTGTACATAAATTTCTTGATGATATGGGTAGAGCTATCAAGTTCAATTATTCCTCTAGTGCAAAAAAGACACATGTTACGAGTTTTATTTCAGAATTGTTTCATTTATGATAATATTATTATCTGTTACAAAGGAACCCAACTAATTAAATCTATTATAGTTTCCAAATTTATGCTAAAAAGTGGTATTTTATTCTGTAGAGATTTAATTGTTTCATAAGTTTTCATATAGCATGGGTCACCCTGTCTTACCCCATAATTAAATACATATTCTTTAAATTGTACTCCAATTATTTCCCCCTGACATTTGGTTTATTTTCAGATCATTATTTATTCATTTTATTAACTTTTGAGATATTTCCAGCCAATGCATTGCTACCAACGCTTCTTATAACTGAATCATATGCTTATTTGAGTTCAACATATATTTGGTATAAGTCTATCATTTTCATAAATAATCCAAAGGTTGAAAATATGGTCAATAGTTGATGTCCTAGACTTGATACTCTATTTTTCTTTTAGACAATTTTATCAACGAATCATAAATCCCCATTGATCAAATTGTAAGCAACTAACAGCAATGATACACTTCTATAGTTGCTACATATTTATCTCCCTTTTTACACTGAGTACAATACAGCCTTAGACTGCATTGTGTAGTATTGTCAAATATCATTAAATAAAGACGACGTTTCAATATTATATGCATAGATAAATGCACTATACCTTTAGTATAGTATTGTTTACTTTGAAAATTACATATGAACTAAAGGAGTCAAAGCAGGTTCAAAGAAAGATCTGGTTTGGTGGGTTAACAACGTGAAGACGACTCAAGGGATTTTGTTGCGGATGGACATTATATTATTTAATATAGGGGCATTTTCAGTTGGGATAACTGAGCCTGGATCAGAAGATTGTCTACCATGAAGTCACGAAAATATTTCTAATTGATAATGAAGTAGTGGTGCCAAGAAAGTAATATTAGGTTGGGAAATTGGTTTGATATAAGCGGCTGGTCATAATAGACTGTTTGATTCACGGCTCAGTTTTATCACTGTGAAACTTTTCTCGGTTGTATGTTATGTTGTGACGAGAAATGGATTCGTTTCAATGATTCAAAGCGCCCGCAGGTCACATACCTATATTTAAAAGCTCGCCTCGGCTACTGAAATTAGCTAATATCTGAAAAAATATCGATACTGTACAAGCTTTAATTACTTGAATTCCTCTGTAACAGATAATAAAATTATTATAAATGAAATCAATTCTCAAATAAGTCTCGTAACATGCGTCTTTTTGCGCTGGAGGAATAATTGAACTTAGTAGCTCTATTCAGATCTTCAAGAAATTAGGGCAAAAACAAAAATATAGAAATGTATATATAAAACCATAACTAAACTTGTGCTAACTTAATACCAGCGCGATCTGCGTGTCAACCAAGTACAACTAGTAATTATTGTGATCTGGGAAAGTATCTCAAATTCCCCTTTTTATAGCCATTACAACTGAATGAATGAACACAATGCAGCTGTAGGCTATTAATGGGTATAAAATTTGAAAAAAAAAAAAAATGTAACAAATTGCATCAGCTATATAAAATTTTTATAATTCATCTAAATATTTAAAATGTTCACTTGGAAATTAAAAGTAAGGTTTAATAAATTAATTTAAAAAGTTGGAGTCTCTAGGGTGAAATTTTACAAATTTTGGAGCATTTTGAATATGCTACTAAAAATATTAAATAGAATTTAAACCAAAGGTCCAAATGACTTCAAATTTCGTACATAACTTTACTTACTACACTTAGAAATTCTGTATAAAAATAATTGAGATTGGTTAAAAATTGTAGAAATTGGGAAATCCAGTAGTGTTCCTCGTTAAGTATTTGCTTACTTAGTAACAACGGTCTGTCGCCTCTTCCAATGCATTGCAAGTGGCATCAAAGAGAACGGAAGAGTTTTGAAATATAAACTTATAGCCATGCACATTGGGGCTTTTCTTTCAAGAGAAAGAGAAGGGTTACATTTGCTGCATGTAAGGAAGTAATTCAAGAGTCATTGGGCGGCTTGTGCATTACAAACGTGACAGAGTGGGAATAGAATGAGAGACGCGGTGACCAAGTATACCGAACGTTTCAAAGCGTGGGAAATAATTGTGTAATGTGTACATGCCGATCATGGATTCTTGCAGACTGAGCTCCTCTTTCCATTCTAGGAAGTAAGGTAATAGGAATTTTAATTTTGTGGATATTTATAGACAGCACCAAGTGTCGGAATACTTTATAAAGAGGTTGCAAAGAAAGCACTTTCTACGTTTCACCAACGAAATTATTTCTTTTTTTCTTTCCGTGCAATAATGCATTGGTCATAATGAAATCATTTTTTGGAATATTTTTATTCTAATGCCCCTAATATTCTTCAGAACAATTAAGAGCGCCATGAGTGGCCAAGGTCGTTAAGGCGCGGATTCCTTAGCGGGAGGTTTGGGATTGCAATCCTGCCAGAACGGTCCTCCCTGACTGAGGTTTTTCCAGATTTTCCTCAGTCCTCATAAACTGAAAATGCCGGAGAGGCACCCTAAACTTAGGCCTGTAAAGTTTCCTTTCTTTAAAAAATCCTTTCCTAATATATAATTTCATTTCATGTGTCATCAGTGTCCACCGCCTGTGGTGCCTCAGTAGTTAAAACCGGAGATAAACACTATTAATATATATAAAGTACAATTAAGTGAACTTTCTTGGTCATCTAGTAGTTTCATACTTACTATCATTGTTTATTTTTAATAAAATAGAAGCAGCCGCATGAAGTTCAAAGTGATATAAAATGAAAATATATGCAGGTGCAGAAAAAACAAAGATTGGAAAAGAAAAATACTGAGAAAACAGTTAAACGAAAGGGCGGAAAAATAACTGGGTCTAATTATTTATTGAAAAAATGATGTTTCACAAATGCCAGTTTAGGGTTAAATATTAATTATAAAATATCGGTTAGAACATCGCACAAATGATTTGAATTGCAAATATTGATCTGGCAATGTAAACAACAAAGGCAACAGACACGCATCATACGCATGTTTTATATTCCTTTTCATTCCTACAAAATTTACAAAGCAGTTTCCTATATACAGATGGTTTTATAACCATATATGACTACTTTCTTTTGATGATTGGCGAGGAGCATGTTAACTTATCTGACTTGTTTATTTTGTTTTTGTTTTTTTAATGGTGTTTAACACCCATTTTTACTAGTGAAGCACCACAGACGGTGGACACTGATGATACATGAGATGAAATTATATATATTGGGAAAGGACTTTTTTTAAGGAAGGAAACGTTCTAGGCCTAAGTTTAGGGTACCTCCCTGGCATTTGCTATTTGAGAAAAACCTGGAAAAAACCTCAGTCAGGGAGGACGGTCCTGGTGGCATTCGAAACCCCAGACATCCCGCTCACCAGTCTGTGCCTTAACGACCTCGGCTACCCGTGGCGGTATTTGACTGTAAATATACAAAGCATTATATGGAGAAAGTGCAATTTGGAAAAAATAAAAAAAGATAAAAGCATGTGTGAGAAGCACTAAGTTTAATTAGAGAGGCAGCAGATTGTATTGGTAATTGACTGTCGTCCCAAAGGATACCATTGAGCAAGCGTAGTGGACAAGTTAAACGAAACGTAACATTGCCTTAAATTACAGGAATCATTTCAACAAAACAATGTATTTCCTACGCTATTTTCAGATCATAAACTAAAAACAACTTTTGAGCTAATTTATTAACTAATATATTTCAAAAACCATCGTATTATCTTTGCTATTGTTTGCTTGCACATTGATTGACTGTTGACAAAGCACATATAAAGGAAATTAAATATCTCCCTCTTTGCTCATTGTTGAATAGTATTGTTTTCCTTTTAAAATTAGAAATATTTATAGTGTTTTGAGCTTAAATGTTTCAAAATTATACTCATTGGAATGGGTCTTTCATAGCAGCTGATGGGTTGATGGTTGGAGAGGTAAGTCCCAGCTATTCGAATGTAAAATCCGTACAACTGATTCACGTTCTCGCAATTACAATTGCAGTGAAAATAAGCACATAGGTTATAACAGAAGATATTTGAAATATTGTACTGGTACATCCACGCATTTCTAGCATCTTTTTAAAATTTGATATTTTCACAATTTGAAAAATTCCGTAGGATTTTGCGCCAGTAGTTAGTAGTATGAAGGAGGCGATTCTTATGAAAATGGTTTCCAGCATGTCTTTGAAAACTATAGTAACGTTTCGCCCAACGGGGACTGCTTTGAGACATTATGAGGATGTGTAAATATATTTTGTTGTCAAAAAGAGTTTCATTGTTAAGCAGTATGGTGGCATTGATTTAAAGTTTTGTTTAAAAGGAGTCAAACATGCTTTGATAAGTTTTTAACAGGCATATTTGAGCACAGTATAATTCTGTGTCATGGCATTTCAAATTTACTGATTAAAGGAGCAACGTTTTTATTATGTTTATATTCCAACTCTGGAAAGTACATTTTTTTCTTTTTCTAAAATTATAAATGTTTGTTAAGAGATTATTTTGTACAAAAAGCATGAAATATCTTTATTATGATATACACTTGGATAGTCACCCGCCGAAATATAACACAATCAATGACTTTTTCAGTAGTGTTTAACGCCCTTTTTTCACTACGGAGGCACACTGGCGGTGAGTATTAAATTATTAGTTGTGAAAGACATATTATTTGTTAGGAAAGCGTAGACATTGGTCATTGATAAGGACTGAGAAAAATCTGCTACAGTCCTCAATCAAGGAGAACGGTTTAGGCGCAAATTGAATCCCAGAAGTCCCATTCACGAATTCGTGTCCATATCGACTTTGTCTTGCGTTACTGATTCAATTAAATATGAATGATATTTTATACAAAAACAATATATTAAACTTAAAAAATAATTGTTCTTTTAATACATGAACATATATGGCGTGCAGTTACCATCATTTGTCGTCCTGGTGGCGTAACGGTAACCATATTTGCCTCCTAAACCTAAGATCGCTGGTTCAAATCTGGCCAGGATCGATGGGGTTTTTCGAGCATAAAAATCCTAAGTATGGCTTCCTTCGGAAGGGAAGTAAAGCCGTGGGTTCTGCGTCGTACATTCACGGCACTTAAAGACCTCAAGCGTGAAAAAAGAGGCCTCTGAGCAAATTTTATCGGCCGTTTCACGTACTGAATAGAATGGGACGACGATGACCTGAGATGTTAAAGAGCGTTCGTGAAAAAATCAAATAAAAAAAAAGATACTATCACGGATGACCGAGGTCGTTAAGGCACAGATTCATGGGTTCTGGGTTCGATTCACACCAAGACTGTTCTCCCTGGCTGAGTGTTTTGCAGGTTTCCCTCAGTCCTTATAAATTGCAAATGCCTTATAAATTCCAAACTTAAGGCCTGGAACGTTTTCCTTCCCAATTTATCGTTCCATCTAGTGTACCATCAATGTTACCGCATACGATGCCTCATAGTAAATAGTACATATTCGAAAATTAAGTTAGTGTGTTTTACAGGAAGAAAGAGGCCCATCGGTTGCAGAGCGGAGGGTTTACGGGGTCACTGCTTTGCCATCTCCAATGTAATCTTGACTTCCTATAACATCGCTTCTTCTTAAAGCCCTTACTGTTGTCATGAAGCTGAATGTGCATTATTTCAGTTTATATTTATCATCATCATCATCGTTGTTGCTCAGTAGTAAACACGGGCCTTAAAACACCATTAAAATAATCATCTTTGTTGTTGCTGCTGCTTTTTATAAATGGTTTGTTTGAAACGTTGTTTTAATTATTTTATGTCGGTAGAGTGTTCTTCAGCAGAACCTATAATTTTTGGTAAGCTTAAATTTATTCTCAAGTAAAAAGACATGGTTTTGTTTTATGTACATAAGAAACTTTCCTACTGTAAATTTAAATAACTGTATATTCTGTAAATTGTTTGCATTTCTAACAGTCTTAATTTTCCTTCAGAAGGTAGAAACGCGCAATAACTTCATCAATATGAAACATAGATCGACCACATCAGGGATGAATGCGTACTCAGTGGTGGGAAGTGACAAGCGCCTGGGGTCCAAAGCTTGACGGCCCAAGAGAACAGATATCCCCCGCCCCCTTGCTGCTGTGTTTCGCTTTACCAACGTTGCAAGTCAATTCCCTGAGAGCAGAGCTTCGGTAATTAACAGCGATTCTAGATGTCATTTCTATGATGGACAATTATAATTACACAGCTGGTAAAAAAATCTAATATTCATTTATACCTCGCTAAGTGGAATTATTGAATCTGTAATTTTTACGTCAAATTAGTTAACATTTACATTTTAAAGGGTATAAAAAACAAAAATTTTCTATTGTGTTTTGTTTTCCTGATAAATTAGACTGTTTTTTTATCAATCTATGTTACAAATATTCTATAAGTACATACCTTCTCTAAGAGAAAAACGATGCAATTATTACATTTTAGCAATGAAGTAGTACAACAATACAAATTCTTAGAAAACTTGAGCTATAAAATGAAATTCTATCAAGCGCTTTATTATAAAATCACTAGCGTATACAAAGAAAGCAAAAAGAAAAATTAAAAGGAAAAGAATTCGTCAAGTTGCAACACTAGTGAATTATATATTACATATGAAGAGTACAGGGGAAAACCAACAGTTAAAAAAAAACTTAAAAGGAGATATTGGTAACACTGCGTACATCTCCATCAACTGTTTTCGTCATGTTAAATCATTATAAGGTAAAAAACCAATACGGTTTATACCCTGATCATTCAAGAAACTGCATTCAATGGAGAAATCAACACTGTCACCATCTTCTTGATGTACATAATCCTTGTAGCAGTTGAAAATCATTTATCACTGAATGTACCGAGGGTATTGAATTGTTTCAGGTCGTATAACAGCGTGTTTCGTTATGAATTAATTTACTTCAATAGCTTTAACTTTGTAAGAGTGACATTTATTAATGCATGCGTGGCCATTCTTTCATGGAGTCAGGCAAAAATAAGGCATTGATCCCTAAAGGCTGAAAGTCCTGGTGGCTGGAGAGAAGTGATTGCAGAGACCGGAGTCAAGCCTAAACCGTTTGTTGTGACCTCGTGTAAACAAGCTGAAGTATATTTATTTGTTGCAAGTGCTACAAGAAGAAGGTTAGACCTCTGAAACAGCTAAGATTCCTTCAGTCAAAATCAAAAACAATAGAGCATAGGGACAGTTCCAACGGAGCATTCTTCTTATCATTGATAAGGGATCAAAGAAAGAAACAGGTGAAACACCCACAAGATATTCAAGAACCAAGCAGCGCTATCACTTGCCTGTTCCTCTGCTTAAAGAGAAGTGTAAGGTCTGGACGAAGCTCTATAAGATGAGGTGTCCGAGAAGTACTAAAGCCTACTGCTTGCTACCTATTAGCCAAAAGTATTGCCAACTGAACACATATCTCTATAGATTGTAGCCATTTTTAAGATATAGTCAAAAAGACTTCGCAATGAGGAACATATAGGCCTATCTTTAGGCTTTGAGAGTAATGTCTGTCAACACAAGTTCATGTTGTGTTTTTGTAATTACATAATGCAATTATTCCAGTTTTTGATAAAGATTATTGTGCATTATTTAGCATTTAGAAAAAAAAAATAGCATTGCAAGCTGCTGTAATACGATGCTTCATGTCTTTTGGTTTATCACAAAAGGAATAAGGCCAGCTGGTTAATTAATTTTAAAGAAAAACAAAAGACTGAAACAGGCGAAATTTTTCATTAATTACCGTAATTACTGTTCACTTAATTTTAATGAATAAAACTTTTAAAAAATATATCCTGTTAAAAATGTTGCATTGAATATATGCAGTAAACTTCATTATTATTCCAATTTTAAAATTTAATTTCTGTACACTTACGGATTATTAATTTAAAAAATTACTTTTTACTGAAAATATTTTTATTTCTATATAGATTCATTAAATCTATATAGACTAAGATTGTGGACCGTTAGGTTGTCATAAATCTAACAAAACAGCCCGTCAACATAGGAGATATTTTACGGTGTCAGTTTTAGGTGCCTCATTCTGTGTATATGTATTATATGCTTGCTAGCATATTCTTTGCTACTTGTAAGCAATCTAGATAACTATCGTTCATGCGAAAGGTGACTCCACGTTAGCTGTTACAGTGACTATTGCACCATGTTAAATTTTCAAGTACATATTATTATATTAAATGCTAATACATTTACCAGTTTTCTTTTAGTTGTATTTTAATTTTATAGAAAACACCCCTTCTGTACCCATATGTGTATAGAAACATAGTTAAGATTTTGGAAGCTTTATTTCACCAAACTTCTCCGTTTTACCCTCATACTCTGCCCGGGTACTAACGGGAGGACAGCTAATTAAAGTTATTTATTACTACATTTCATTTTTGAAAGTTTTAGTTAGCACGTTGGCCAATTATTTTAAACATGGATCTTCAAAAATATTAGATAAGATTTATAATAAAATACAAATACATGTTATTAATGAAAAAATAAACGAACAAAAAAGAAAAGAGGAAAATGTGATTGGGTACTCATTCTTACAGTATGTAAGAATGTAAGATGATATTTTTTATCTTTCTTTTTCCTTATTTCTTTCTGTTCTTTTTTTCCTTCTTGTACAATCAATTTTAAACTTTTAGCGTTTTAGCACCGTCCTGCTGTTCATCTATTTAAATCTAATTCCAATTTCTGTGCAAGCCTTCCTTAAATCATTTTTCACTGAACAAATATCCCCCATTTCATTTCCCTCAAGTTACTCTTATCTTGACAACCAGTTGTACGAAACAAAACTATACTTAGGACTAAGGGAAAACTTAAAAATCCATTCACCCTTGATCCTCAGGTCACCAAAAACTTTCCTATAGAGTGTAACCACCTGGGGCAGTGTTTGAGATTTAATTGCCTGCAATTTTTTTTGTTTTGTTACTATAATCGTTTGGGAAAACTCTATGCATCTGTCATTTTATGCCGTATTGATACAAAAATTACAAATAAACGAAAAAACAAATTTGGATTACCAAAGTGCTTAGAATTTTACAGCCGGTGTCATTACTGGGTACACTATTTTCTGGCTTTTGGGCAGTGATCTACCGGGGTCCTTCTTCCCAAACGTTTTGTCTGCATCTACGGTAGACATCTTCAGTGGCAGTAGCGAGGTTGAAATGTTCTAGCATTCTATTTTATGTGAATGTGGAATTTATAACCTCTAAATAAGATACATAGCACAATCGGCTTCTATTAATTTCTATTTGAATACTTTTCTTGCACATGAGCTATGTATGGGGAACAGTTATAAGAGTAAATTAAGTATACGATTTTGTTTATGTACAAAGCATTAAAAAATCTATGAGAAATTTTAGAAAGCAAAGAAATGCAAAAAAAAAAAAAAATGTTTCTTTAATATACAGCCGTTATATTCCATGGATTATTATAGATGAAGAAACACTGTAGAGGGAAAGAATAATAGAAAGAGAGAGAAATGATATATAATTGTGAATTATAATATTTTTATGGGAAGTTTTGATAATGTTTTGCAACTCACCGAGTGCAAATATAAATAAACATTCAAAAGAAATAAATGTGTTAAAATATTATATTTGGTATTATTATAATTATTATGCTTATTAAAAAATACACTTATATAAGTTTGACAGAATTCATAGTAAGCTCCGGAAACTTTATGTAGCGTGTGTGAAATGCACAGGAGCCAGCTTACTGCTGCCGAGATTGATTTATACTCTAGGAGATCGGTACGTTCCTTCAGCATTCATTAAACTCTGAGGCATCCCGTTGGGGCATCGCTCATTGTGATCATTTAATTTATGGCAAGTTCATTTTGTAAGAGCTTAGTGTCCCGCCTGTGCTGACGAGGTAGAAAACTATTTTCTTCTTCTTCTTATTTCCGTTAACGTTGGAGCTAATTCTTAGCTAATGTATTCTGGTTCATTTATTTCAAGGGATATCGATAGATTAACTTAGTAGACACTCAATTTGTCAAACCATGGAGGAAAGGAAGCCCATTATTATTCCCCCGGGATAAAAAGGTAACAAGGACGTCCTTTATAAAAATCTTCTACCTTTGCTTGCTTGAAGTCAATAAAATCTTGGATAATGTTTCCCGAGGTAAAGCACAGTGTTTACATGCGTTTTGAACGCGTTTACCCTAAAGAAATTTAGTTTAAAAGCACATTTGTTATTATGTAAAATCTTTGATTGAGTAAATGGGAAAAAGCTGTAAAGTACATCTAAAGAATATTCATTTGCTTTAACTCTAATGATGATGAAGAGCATGTAAAACATACAACCATAAGCCAAGAATAAGATTAAATAAATGTTTTAAAGCGAAATTAATTAATTTGAGACTAAGTTTTCTTTGTTGTCTACACTTTTAGCTCATATGAATGCACCAGTAAAGCTAAGTAAAAGAACAATTATAACAATGTATGAAACGTACTACTTAGTTATATATATATATATATATATATATATATATCATCCTAAATAACTTTTATTGTGCTTTTAATTATTGAGCATTTATGTTTTTATACTTTTAAATGTGCATATAGATATTATTAAGGTAGCGCAACTTTGTGCATCTTAACTTGTTTCATGTTCTGAAGTACATTAACCCTACAAGAACGTCGTAGCTAAATTTAATATTAGTCTTAACATTTTAGGTCTGAATTAAGGGTTGAACCAGATATTTATTTCCTGCAAATTGCTAAATTTAAGTTATACCTTATAACCTTAATATTTCACTTATAAAACAAAGAACTGGTTTCAAGGGCAAAGCACACTACGCAATAAATTTTAAAACATATAGAAAGGAAAATACACAGTAAAAAAAAAATGTATAAAGAAATTGAAAAACAAAAATTAAACAAGAAAATAAATGCAGTCGATACATCACATGCTGATATTTCCAGGGTCTTTTAAGAAGGGAGCAGTGATTGATTGATTTTTTTTTATTTATGAATGCTCTTTAACAGCTCAGGTCATCAGCGTCCCATTCAACTCGGGGCGTGAAACGGCCGACAAATTTTGCTCAGAGGCCTCTCTTTCAGGCTTGAGGTTCTTTTTCGTGCCGTAAATGTACGACACGGGACCCACGGCTTTACTTCCCTTCCGAAGGAAGCCATACTTAGGGTTTTTACGCCCGAAAAAATCCATCGGTCCTGACAGGGTTCGAACCCGCGATCTTGGGTTTAGGAGGCAAGTATGGTAACCACTACACCACCAGGACCGACGAAGGGAGCAGTGATGATATTTTAAAATCACTAGTTAATATTTAATAGCTACTATATAATTTTAGCAACAATATAACAATAGCAATAATAATAGTAATAATACTATTATCATCATCATCGTCATCTTGAGCACGATGATGGTAAGCTTAGGCTCGCGCAGCGCTGCAGGGGATTGTGTGATCAGCATACTTAACCCCATTGGCGCCCATCAAGATCCAAGGACGTTATCTTTCCATCAGGCAGCCTCCTAAATGACATCACCAGGTTTGGTAGACCCCAGATATCCCTAAAAATATTCTAGGCAGGAACCGGGGATCAAACCCGAAATCTCCCGGCCTGTAGCCTAGCTAGCACAGATCAAGAAGGCTGTCAATAAAATCATTGTTTAAATGAAATTTTGACAGAAGTTTACAAAGAGGAAAAGTACCAAGTCTCCAGCATCAACCAATCTCTATGGAGGTGAGGATATTTCTCCATATGGGACGGTGGGCTCATAATTTCTCTGCATGCTTTCGCTCCTGACTGTCGGGTTGATGATATAGGAAGATGTACAGAGTGATGGAATGGCAATCGTGTCTAGCGTCCGTATGATTCTTCTTGGACGATACTGTAAACTTCTCCATGGACAGTCAGGCCTTCCCTCAATGTGTCAGGAAGCATAATAGAATCGTATGATATCTGAGTTTCATAGTGTCAGGCAGAAAGAACCGGCCACCGAAAACATGGTCAGCGCTTCAATCTCTATGCCACAACTGGTAAGCGTAACTACCGTCTCTAGACTTTTCTGGATAAACATTGGCTATCATTTTAAAAGTCAATCTCCAATCACAGTTTCTGTTGCGGTCAAGGTGTAGCAGTCATTCATTACCAGCTGTATGTTCCTTATACAGGCTTATGCCCCAGTTTTGAAATGTTGTGTTCCTTAATTCTGCCCTCAACGTTTAACTACAAGAGTTTAAGACTCGATACTGTGCAGACTAGTTTATTTAAACAGGTCCAAATTTGTTCAGACGAGGTACAAGAGTGGTTAAGATGAACATTTAGGGAATGTTGTAAGATTTGATAAGTATTAATATATGTAGTAACGCTTTTTGCTAGAGTTAAATAATACCAATATTTTATACTTTATATTGGTATAAAATATGCTGCCTGGAGTATTCGTGGAGAGTTGAAGGATTTTCTTTAAAGTGCAGTAATTTAATTACGTGAGTTATAGTCAGCCCTGGTGGTCTAGTCGTAAGCATACTTACCTCCTAAATCCAAGATCGTGGGTTCAATCCCGGCCAGGGTCGATGGATTTTTTCGTGCTTAAAAACCCTAAATATGCCTTCCTTCGGAAAGGAAATAAAGCTTTGGATCCCGTGTCGTAGATTTACGGCACTAAAAAGAACCTGAAAGAAGAGGCCTCTCAGCAAAATTTGTCGGCCATTTCATGCCCTGAATTGAATGGGATACTGATAACTTGAGATGTTAAAGAGCGTCCGTAAATAAAATAAATCAACATCAACAACGTGGATTATAAGGACTTTAAATAATGCGTTAGGATATTAGTTTATAATGGTATATTTTATTGCATGAGTTAATGTTCAAGCTAATTTTGTAATTTTTACAAATGCTATAATTCCACAACATAACATGAAATATAAAATGGAATTAATAAAATTAAATTAATAATGTTTACTTTCTAATGGACTACTCTTAAGTAAATGTATTCTTTTATTATGCTGATGACCTCATTGTATTCAATGGAGATTATTTAGTTCGCTTTCATTTTTCATTAACAGCAGATTACTTTAGTGAATGAACAGTAAAATGTTAAGAATATTTCAGAAACTTAATTGTTAACATATATTTCAGAATATAATAATTTTATGAAATTTTACTCATTCATTTGGTACTATTCACTTATTGCTTTTTATTAATTCTGTAACAAATAATTCTGCTTGTGGTTTTATTATACAAAAAATAAGAAGAAAAGAAAAAGGAATTTAAACGTTTAAAAGAGTTCTGAAGTAACTAACCCTTAATAATAACAGGATAAAGGGGAAAATATATTACATGTTTATGTAGCTTTGACAATATCTGTCATAAGTATAATAGAACAACAAATATAGTAGATAAAATATTAATACTAGAATCAGCCAAAAGCATTGTACCCTACACGATAATATGAGAAATGCGATCAGAAGAAAGCAGGTTCACGTTTTTTAATCGTATTAATAAAATATCATGTCATCAATTTTCTCAGGTTTCAAGTTAGATGACTCCGGAAGTTGGGAGCCAAGCACATCTGTACTAGCCGCTCATAGCCCCGGCAAAGTAGAACAGAAACGAAGAACAGAAACGAAGAAAAGAAAGACTAAAACTTACATATATGGAAAAGATGTGGTTAGGAAGAAGGGAAGAGCGGAGAAAGATTGGTAGTCAACAGAGCTAAATGAAAGTGTATTGTGGGAGTCTGAGAAGGACAAGTATTAACTTAAGTGTTGTAAAATTTTGTAAAACTAAAAATCTAAAGTGTTTCAGAAGTCTAAAGCTCCGCATGATTTGTTAGGACATTTAGATTAAATATGCCTATACATGCTGGGAAAAATGTGGCGGAGCATCATCATGTACAAACCACATGTGATGCACAAATAGAAAGCGTGTTAATTTTTAATTAAATTTCTTATAAGCAAATATTTTTCTATTTACAAACCATTTGCTAACGGTTTTTGTTGGTGTTGTGACTGATGAAATGTAGGAAGATTCTAGGTCTGATCTGAAGAATGGTGGAATCATTTTACCTTACTAGAACTATGCTTATTTAAATTAATATCATTTCTATATTAAATATGATGAATATGCTGTAACTATAATGCATTAGTTTTTTACTCAAACAGATCATATAATAATGATTAATTTAATAATTCCTAATTGAATCATATGATCCAATTTCTATCCTTGAGCAGCAAGTTTTTGTAATAGTTTTATTCTATTTTCAAATTTGTTTTTTCATACAAGCCGCGTATTAGGTTAAAGCGTTGGAATCAGAATCAGATTCAAAGCCACGACCGGGACTCAAATATTGGATTTTTTTTTCTTAGAGTACCAATGATCATCCATGGATCACTGTAACAAGTTAAACTTCTCCAGGATGTAGACTCAAGAGGGCGGATATTTGCGGAAGTGGTAGCAAAGTGCACGGCTCACTTTCTGATGGAAGAGTATTGGCATGGTAAGCCGAAAATTCGTGGTTAAGTCCGAGCCATGACCTGTGATTTGTCCTATCTGATTCTGATTCCAGAATTTTTATCTTCGTTCTATTTATAGTGCTCGGTTTTTATTAAGAAACAATGTAAATGTAAATGTAAATTATGTGATAAAAACGTCATATGTTCTTTGATTCTCATATCAGTGACTAAGTATATAATGAAGAGATTAGGTTTTTAAAAGTGCCGACAAAATTATAATATTAATTAACAATATTATCAATTTCGAATTCTTGGCATTATGCTAAAAAGTATTCCTCACACTTTGTAATGCCCCCGTAAATAATGCTGCCAAGCCCCAACCAATTACACGTGTGGCAGAAAAAGATATATCTTTCACAAGCGTGACACTGATTCGAGTCAGGTTGATGATTTCTCATGCTTGGTATAACGACTCGTGGTTGTAGGCATTAGTGCTACTTCCGAGCTGCTTAACGCATTGAATTAAAAATAGGGGTAGAAGAGAGTTTAAAAACTTAAGAGGGGAGCGTTATGTTTGTGCGAATTGCACCGCTCGTTTCGTGAGAGTGAACTGTAAACCAAAACTCGCTTAAACGTGAAAAATGAGTCTTTTCATGCATGGCATCCTTCAACATTACTGACAGTGAAAGAGACAGTCTGATGGGCAATAATCAATGGTAAATATTACAACGTGAAAAGTGTAACCCAAAGCATTTGTTTTATTAAACGACATTCATAAATGGACATTACAATATGTAGTGTCTGAAACTCAAACTATGTTTTTTGTTGTTTATTTTTTTTATCTAATTCAGTGCTGCTCAGTCTCATAAAATTATTTTTTATTCATCTTCTTATCATTATTCATTTAAAAATGTTAAATGCTCTTATAAATACTTAATTGTGAAATGGATAATTACGATGGCAGAATGACTCAAACCGCATAGATGAGATTTTTAAGAGCAGTGGCTGAATTTACTCTTCTACATAAACAAGGGGAATGAATAAATTCTAAGAGTTAAATAATATATATATATATATATGTGTGTGTGTGTGTGTGTGTGTGTGTGTGTGTGTGTGTGTGTGTGAAAAATAATGGTACCAAATATATTAAGAATAAAAGAGGAACGGACACCAAAAATCTTACTAATTTATAAGCCTAGAGGATACACCAAGTAGAGCAACCAAGAGCAAGAGAGAGTGATATGTTTAATTGAGAACGGAACAGGTCGACAGGCCTATACCTTGTGGAAGAAGAAAATCATTGGCTTAAAAAGCCGGCTTCGAAAATTTAAAAACGAACGTTAAGTAGACATTTAAATTTACTGAGACGGAAAAAAAAAAAACGGAAATATACAAAATCCTAACTTAAGAACAAATTTTTTTCTTGCAATAAATTGATATATGTTAGTTATTTGTGCACATTTTGAAATATGGTTTTCGAAAATATTACGTTATTTTCTAATGCATCTCTTTCAATAGATGTGCAGCACACTCTTGTAAGATAATATATATATTATACCATCCACATTCTGAGGCTTCTGTACATGATGCCACAAAAACACAGGCAGATTTAACTCCTGGATTTTGATACACATTGATATAAAATGTGGGATAAGAACCTCTAAAGCTTTAAAACACTCTGTCAATAAAAGAATTTTCAGTGTGGTATACAACCTTAAGGCACAGGTCATAAAAAACCGAAACATCAGATGTAGTGCTTTATTTATACATCTGCACTTTTATAGGACTACTAACATTTATTTCCGTAGTATTTCCACGAATTCGCTTGTCCTCCTAGTACTGATAAACATCTGTAATCATATTTTAGCCTAATAACCATATATCATATGTCGAAGTGATAGCATTCAACTCCACAGTCTATTCATCGTCATGTTCCACACGTAAGCTCCAGAATACGTCCAGGTTATCAGCATTGTGCCAGAGCGTAACTTGGCGTCCTTCCAAAATCATATCATGAATGATATCAACATTCTTTGGAGTGAGCACAATGCTTGAACTTAAGTGATGGGGCATCTTAAATGAATTCTTGTTCACGCTTGAAATCAACCATACAATTCTCGATCTTTGTACTTAATGGTCCAGAATAAAGCTTATGTAGACCTGTGAAAAGAAGTCTAAACTGGTAATGTTAAAGCTAAAAATATTTCTTACTTTAGTTATTGTTCTATGCAAAGTGTGATCGCTGTACCTCTTGTCCTTAGTCGTTCTTTTGTAGATAAAATAAATTTTATGAGATGACAACCAAATACAGAATATTTCATATAGGCACTCTTTGCAGGTAAGCACGAAAACTTTGAGATTTGGCATATGAGGTTTATAAAAAAAATACATTTTTAAAAATAGTCCACATATGAATAAATAATTACACTTCTTCAGAAGTAATATGTCTAATATGTGTATCATTCTTTATTTCCAGTCTTGAAGCATTTAAGTTAGGCAATGTTCCGTTCTTGCAGCACAGAAAGTGAAGAATCTGGTACAAATGCATCAATGTTTGTTCCAAAATAAATAAGGCGTTCACAGAAACTCTAGAACGACTAGGGAAGTGCAGCCGCCAAAATCGAATAAAGGGAGATAATAGTCATTGCGCGTAAAGTAGGCATTTTTTGGTGTTTATATTTTTAACGAAAGTATAAAATGATACTGAACTTAAAATTGATGATAACCTGTGTTATAAGATGAAAATTATGACCCTCAGCTAAAATATACTTATAGCATCTGCGTAGGAAATTCCTGTTAGCTTTCATAAGCTCCTCAAGGTGATTTTAACAATTACTTGTCTGATATTTTCTTTTAGGCCTTCTGTTGTATGCGGGTCATTGTCATACACCTTGTTTTTAAGCTTCTCCGTGAATTAAAATAACAAGAAGCCAGATCGGGGCCTCGAACTGGCAATAGTCAACTGCTGATAATTCTGTCCTGAAAAAGCTCCGCAATATAATCATGTACTAGTGAGCAATGTGTGCAATAGCACAGTCCTGCTAGAAGTCAGTATCTGTTAATTGTTAGAGGAAAATATTGTAATGTGTGACTTATTTATCTTTCATCATTAATAGTAAAAAAACAGGCATTTTTATTTTGGGCACATTCAAATCACACAACACACACATTATTTTTTTTTTATTTTTTTATTTATTTTTTTTTTTTTAGGATGGAGCGAAACTTCATGCACAATACCGGTTGTTTTATGAGATGACAGGCCAGGCGATTTGAATCAAGTTTTGTCTAAAATATGATAAATGTAGAAATCACCTTGCCTACTACTTATTTATAGAATCGAAATCTAATCGTGAGATCGCACGGTTGCAATAAACGAACCTCGATACGATTTTAATTTAACTAATTTAGTGGCATTTCGTGCTAAGCATATTGAAATGCCCTGCTTCGTGAGCAAGCCATTGAGACGGAGTGATTTTCTTGGATTGTGTACGAGCCGTTTATCTGTTACGTGTAACTTTTCTCCGGTATGAACAAAGCGGATTATTCAGAAAGTCTTCACTCCTAACTTTTTTACAAGTTGGCGAACAATTTCTCTATCTGAAACACAATTTCCGGGTGTTGTCTTTCGAATTGTCTTGCCATCCCTCTGCAAGAATCCGATTTCATATGTGTATCGTATGTAATTAAGAATACATTTATTGCACAAATAACAAGAACAATTAATACACTATGAAAGTTACAAATAAAACGAACCACTCGCTGTCAAAGTGTCCCTCACAATAAAAGATGATATCTATATGCTCATTATACGGACTTAACGACTGGATACTCTCACTGCATAGCCGCTCTTTGCCAGCCCGTAAGTCAAATAACCATACCATATGCGTCTACACAATGTTATGAGTGATCATTCAAAGCAGGTAGAACACTCTGAAAACAAAGCCACAACTGCACGACCGACAATACCATGTGATGACATCCGTGTTGAGAATGCTCTGGTGCGGCAAAACCGTTCAAGAAATAGCTTCCAAAAAAAAAAAAAAAAAAAATTAGGAATTATCATAATATTGGATCATGCGATTTTGGTGGAAAAACTCGACATGCATCGGGCTGTTGTAAAATTTGTGGAGTTTTGTTGACAGATGAACAAAAATATTAGTTAAAGTGCTTGAAGACTGATATAATCGATCATGTGCGAACTATCGCCTCCCAACGAACATCGTAACAATTGATCAGGTCTGGATCTACGATAATAACGTCAAAACAAAGTTTGATCACAATCTCTCAGAATCTTCATCATTTTCACCACGTAAATTTCGAAACACTAAATGACATAAATAAAATAATCGATATAGAGAGATGTAATGGACGTAGCGATCACGTATTCATTAACGGGCTATTTCAAAAGTCCGTTTCTTTTGGGACAGATCTCATAAAACTCGTAGTCAAGGGGGATAAAGTGCCAAAAGTGTGAATAGTTTGGGTTCTAAATCCGCCGCAGACGGTATTTGTTTTTATATCTGACTAAGGGACACAATAATTGGTAACTAGGGATAGAACATAACCTGCAGCGCATAACAAATATATTATCAAAGAATTTTAATTATCTTAACTATATTGAAATTGTTCGTGCATTTTATATTATTTTTAATACAGGCCGTTTTTGCGATTCGAGAAGAGGAGAGAGAAAGAAAGAATTTCATTTACGACTAGATACTTAATTACTTCCAGTTTGCTCACATTTTTCTTAAATATTTCTAGTTAGATATACAGGAAACAAATGTACAGTGTTTACCTCAATGTAGAGCAAAGGTGAAGGTAAGATATCTACGCATTGAGTTACTAATTCAAACTGTCTCGGGCCTATTTGGATGCATTCGCATGCTCTCCGCATAGCAGGAAACACCACCAAGTTTAGCATGAGGCGTTATATGGGCTGGAATATCTGCTGAATCTCACCGGACGCGGCACATACTATGCTCCTTTCCCAAAGTGTTTGTATATAGCAAGTGTTCCATGGATTAGGGCGCCGTCATGCATCAACCACATTTTTTTGCCATTGATGTAGTGGGGTATCTTACAATAGTATTGTCAGCTCTTTTCTGAGAAAATTCAAGACACGTTCAGTTCCAATTTGTGGAAATATAGACAGAATGTCGACAATTCAGGTTAGAATGCTTTGTATATTAATATATGACACCAAGGTCTATTTAAATTTTCTTCATAACTTTCAGCTATATTCATATTTTCTTTTCTGTTTTGTTTTTTATGACTTAATTATAATACTCCTAATTTTACTCCATGTATTTATTCGATATGATGCTTATTTTCATTCTTTTTATATGGAAAAAATACCTAATCTTTTCCCTTCTATCACTTTAACATTTTTCCATATGTCCCTAATAGTATATTTCACATTTCCTCTTCTGGAGTTTCTAAAAGTAGGCTTTAAAAATATCTTTACATGAATAATAATTTGTTGCAAGTTTTTATGTTAACTCTTTTTACCACATAATTATGAACCAAAAAGTATGAATAAGTTTAATATGTTATTTTAATTCTGTATGATAAGCAATAACGCATGGCATAGAAGTAGTTTTTGTCATTTTACCAGTTTTACCAAACTAAAATACATATTAGTACAAATAATTAAAAAAAAACTTTTAAGTGCTGCCAACATTTACTTTACAAATTTAGCTGATAAAGAAATAGTTCTGTAGTTCTGTGTCATTTGGAGAGTATTTCGTTTCTTTCTAATACATTGTCCCTCTTTCCTTCTCATCGTGTTTACCTGGCATACTTAGGTAACTGCATTGCTGGATTGAATTGAATCGTTAAGGACGAACAAGAATATTTCGGTATTTTGTGCCTATGTATCCGATGGAAGCACCTCTGGTAGGAAGGGATGAGATGGAGACACCGGGTGGTCAGGATCCACGGACGGTGGGCAGGGACATGGGTTCAGTAAAAATGTTCCAGATAGAACTCCCTAACACTCGCTGAGCTCTCCCTCCAAGGAATTCGAGACCTTGAGAATGGCCGATGCATGCCAGAAGCCGGGGCAGAAACCTTTTCAAAGAGCAAGCTACCATCACGCCGCACCAGCCTAAATCATTTTGGTACTTTGAACTCTGTAATAGAATATAAAATGAGAAAATGGAAAATTCCTGGAACGGTAAGATGTATCCCAACATTCACCTAAGCGACCGGAGGTACATTCGAGCATTCGACTAAGCGACCAGGAGAAACCATGAAAAAAAATCTAAGATCAACTCTAAGGAATTAACATGGGACCTCCCAAGTGCAAGTCCCAAGCGTTAACTCCTTAGCCACTCCACTCCAATATTTAGGCATTTGTCTAAGTCAAAAAGGATTGTTCCATTGCAGTTCATAAAGTATTTCAGCATTTAAACTAATCAAAGAAAAGTTAAGTAGCATTTACCTATGCAACTAAACAATGGCTGAAAACCAAATATGTATATACACTCCAACCTAGAACTGAATTTGTTCTGCGTCCTGTTATTTCAAATGCTTATAAAACATTTTGTTTCTTCTCTTTGTTTGTATTCAAGATACGCATGCTTTTAGCACATTTCCACAAATTGCGTTACAAATGTTCTGCACTTGGAGATAAATTAAAGAAGTGTGTGGAGAAAAATATTTGTGTTTCTGTTAGCCCCGCTTCAAGCAGAAACGAATGTTCCTACTTGCACACTCTGTAATACTTTGGAGAATTTTACTTAAATTTTAAAATATCGAGAGCACTAAAAATAGCTTCGTATAATTTCTAGACCACGGACTCCATCTTTCCGATTTATTGGAAGTCTTGGGAGATATTTGCGGTTTTCAGTGCTGAAGACTCCCACTACCTAATTAAGGATGCATGTCCCATCCTTCATGCAGCACGAGCATGGTTGGAGTGAGAAATGAATGGAAGCAGATTTTCTCGCTCTGTTCCTATCTCTGTCTCTCTCATTACCTCTATACAGCAGCCAAATGCGAAGAGAAAGAAAAGTGAGAGAAATGCCTTTCAATGTCTATTTGCGGCCTGCTCGTAGATCGGAAGGATCGATTTTATATAGAAGCAGTCTATGTAGTTGCTGTTTCTTAAAAAACCCTTGCCTTATCGTTTTGTATACATTCGGTGACCTGCATAAAACACACTTTTAATGATCGGTTTTTTTTGTCTTTATTATATTTTAAATTTTGTATTTTAAGAATGTTATTTGTGAACATATTTTTGGAATTTTAATTTTTTAATTAGACTTCTCTCTTAACAGAATTTCTTATGTGTAGCTGGTACAAGATCATTATAAGCAATTATTGAGAACGCAGTTTATGTCATCCTTAAAAGCTACAAAGAAAGCTTTATGAAGAACAGATATGTATTTTTAGCATTAGTGGCATATTAATTTAAGTTACAAATTTAAACAAACATGTAGAAAGCTTATATTTAAAGATAAAACTGTTAACAAAAATAAATTATATTAAGTTCTTGTCCATTTCTACTTGAATATAGATCCATAATTAGTAGCCATAATGTTTCTTTAATTCACTATATAATACATCAGTTCTACTTTATATTTATATAAAAGTTATTGTATTTTATTGAAATTCTATTAAAAGCATTAAATTTAAATTAAAGTAATTATTTTAATGCATGTTTAGATGAAAATAGAACATTTCATTTCAAATTGAGAAAGCAATTACTAAAGGAAGACGAAAACCACAGTACTGCAAAAAACAGGAAAATTTTTAATAAAATTAAAAAAGGATTTATCTTTTGTGCAGTGAGATTCAATTTTAATTCAACATTAATTTGTGATATTTCTTTTATTTTTAACGTGATAAATACAAACCTGTCAGATAATGATTTGCAATTTTTGTAAGCAATATTAATTTAGTAAACATATAAAAACTCTCCAGAAAAAGTACAGTAAAAGCAAATAAGCAAAGAACATTTATTTATATCAACAAAATTAATTAGGTTTTCTGGATTATAACTCACCGTTTTAGAAGGCAACTGAACGTCTCTAGAAAAAATAATTAAACCTCAGAATGTTTGAGCGTAATTATTTATCGTAGTTTTAAATCCTCTTTGGCACAAAAATATATTAACTTATAAATTACTGGCTAATTATTTCCTATTAAATATAGACTTTACAAAAGTTATGTGCAATTATTTCTTATTCATGAAGCTTTGAAATTGGAACGGTCTCTAACAAACAAAAACAGCAGTTCAAAGCGATGCTCAAATAAATTCAAGCTTTACTCACGATATTACTTTTACAAGGAATAATTCAGCTTAAATCTGTAGTGTAGCTTATTGATCTGTCCAACTGTATATGACTGTGGACCAGCTTATTAATCATTATTCAACTGATAGTCGTTGAGATGAGGCATCAAGAGATCTCGACGCTGTGGCATTGATACAAGCTGTATTTGTATTTTTCCCTCCCGCTCTTAACACATTTGAAATATAAGTTAATTATGAGATGATATTTGTGCTGTTATCGCAGGTAAACTGTATTATATAGTTCTTTTACTACTACAATAACAGTAAAAACATTTAAGGCTCATGAATCATGCAAGAACTGAGAGTGACCATCTATTAGGAAACATATTTGGGATATTCCAGTAAAGTTAGCGAGAATATGGTTTATTTGTACCGTGGCAGATCAACAAATAATATATATCAGTATGCTAATGTTTTTAGCATACTTTTGGGTTTAATCATCATTAAGAAAAAGAAATAAAAACTGCACTTCTAACATGGTCATTAATAGGAGTATAGTATGCCTTTAAGATCAGAAAATAGTTTTCTGGCATATATCCGCTCTTCGGTGTTTTTAAATCCGACGTTATATTACGTTTTCAAATCGCTTTGTGCAATAATACTTCCACCACTTTGCAGGGTGGTTCTGGTTTTATTTCAAATAATATCTATGCATATATAGAGCGAATTTCATATTTTATTTGAAATAATGCACCTAATTGGTAATAAGTGATGTATTTTAAAACAATGAAACGGTTTTATAATATTTTTTCCATCAAGAACTACCTACCCTTCGTTATTTATATACCGTCACGGGTGGCCGAAATCGTTACGGCGCGGACTCGTGAATAGTAAGTCTGGGATTGGAATCCTACCAGGACCGTCCTCCCTGACTGAGTTTTTTTTTTCCAGATTTTTCTCAGTTCTCATAAATGGCAAATTCCGGGGCGATGCCCTAAACTTAGGCCTGGAACGTTTCTTTCTTTAAAAAAAAAATCCTTTCCCAACATATAATTTCATCTCAAGTATCATCAGTATCCACTGCCTGTGGTGCCTTAGTAGTAAAAACGCTAAACACCATTAAAAAAACATTATTTATACATAAAACCAATATTCCTTACTATACTAGAGAGAGCTTAGGGCACTTTTGCAATTGATTTTCTCTATCAGTTCTAGTATTCATCATTTTGTCATTTGAGATTTTCCTTCGTCATAAAGAGAATTGTTGTACGCAAAATACGTTTTTGAAAATCGTTTGGTCTAGTTACTCTCTTTACTTTCAGCGTTTTAACTGGTGATTTGAAATCGGCCTTCTGTACACTGGAAGCATTACCACAAGTATTGGCACTGTGTTGCTAGGCTCAATGATCAGCACGTAATTTCTTTTTAAAATCTACACTTGCTTTATACGTTAAACATGAAGGTTAAATGTATATTTTTCACTAGCTATTTGTATTTCACGGTTATTAATTAAAATACACTTTACAATATAAATGTAGATACAGGAAGAAGGAGAGAGATTGAGATATAAAGGCATAAATATATGGAACTGGAGTAAACATATATTCTCAGTATTTTTCAGAGCGCCACTTTTAAGCTAAACTAAACTGTATCTATATCTCATTAGAATTCATTCATGAACTGTTGTAAAAGAATACCATTTATGTTTATTTACAAAAGGGTCTTATATTTTCTGAAATATTGATTACATTGAGACAAGGCTTTTAAGATGAAAATCTGGATTAGGTAGTTGTTATTCTAGTTGTCACCTAAACAGAAGTTACATATGTACAGACATTATCATCGTTGCAGTTAAATATTATCAACTTTTGTATTTTACTTAGACGTTTCGAGCATCCGAGCTCTTAATTAAGAGAACTAGGCGAGTAAAGTTGATGATGGAATCTTTAGGTTTATTAAGCATATTTGCATTAAATTGATAGTTAAAACATTACAGACAAACGAAATATTTTACCACTTGTTGCTGAACATCTGCTAGCGGCATGATGCTTCAATGAACAGCTGCGGGTTTTGTAATGATGCGTTTCCATTGACAAATTATACATAAATTTGTTCCAAATATTCCTTGTATGAAACATGTATGATATAGTTGTGTGGTATTGCCCCAAACCTTTACAAAATTACATAATTTTATACACCTCTTTGCTATTCTCTGCTCTTTTTTTTTTTGTTCTTTTGCTACTCTTTTTATAATATAAAGAAGTAATATAGTTCTAACAATAATCACTAAATCACTAGAGGGAGTGGTAGAAGAAGGCATATTTGTTGAACCACAAATAAAAAAAAACTAAAAGATCCAACCTTTGATACTGAGCTCACATATCTCAAACTAACTGTTTGATCCTCTTTCAGAGCAATTGTTAATGGCCTTCTGGCCAACAGAAAAGATCATATCTATGTTTCTTTAGTGAATGATCTGTTGAAGAACTACAGGAACATAGGATGTAGAATGTCGCTTAAAATTTACTTTTTACATTCACACCTTGAGCTCTTTTCGGAAAATTTTGGCGTCATTGGATGAGTGCTTTCACCAAGACATCCTTATAAAGAGCAATGGAACCCTTTGGTGACGGGACACTACTGTTGGTGTCTTCTTAGGGAGTGTGATAAAACACCACACAAAAGAAGAATATAATCGGCACACTTTTCAAAACAAAATAAAAAGTAAAAATTGCAACTATATTATGAACTGAATTTTAGATCTTTCTGCATCATGTCTATATATATTGAGCTAGAAAAACGCTTCTGAGTTTCAAGTCTTGTTTGTATTTAATTATGTCAATGTTCGCCAATGGTGGTCTATAAAATAATATAAATGCTGTGGCTCCACAGGAAGAACTGATTTTTCCATTGAATTCTATTGAATTGAATTTATTAGTTCTAAATGTAATTGTTTCGATGCATTTAAAATCAACATGTACCAACATTGTATTGCATGCGTATGTATTAATGTTGTGTATCTATGAAATTAAACACAAAACAGAAACAACAATGTTTGAGGAATAATATTTATGTAATTACTTAGGAAAAGAAGTCACCCGTGGCATTCAGCCCACTACTTCGGCAAGCATCCTATACCATCTATAAAAAAGAAAGAAAGAAAGAAAAAAAACAAATCGTGAATTCTACTTGAAACAAATCCGCATCGCAACCTGTACATCATTGTTTTGCAATCGTCTGCCCTTCAGACTTTTCTTGAAAAGGTCTGAACAAATGAAAGTCGAAAAGTTAGGTCAGGGCTGTTATAGGGCTAGCTCCACCTCTTTCTCGTATCGACATAGATATAAACACAAACCTTTGAGATGTGCCTTGATGCGGAACTCATATTTCGTACATAAATTCACAAGCCATTTGCTGACGTTCTGCCTGAAACATGGGGACCCAATCCTTCATTGTTGTCTTCGATATACATTTCTGATCATTACACGGCATCCATACGGCAGTGAATTTCACTTGGCTAACAGCCCTCCTGTATCAAAAATTGAATCACAGCATGTTGATCCAATTTTGAAGGATTATGAATCACCGCTATATTTGCTCAACGCCGCACTATCCAAAAAGCAAGTCAGGAATGATGATCTACATAGTTGCCTCTTTCTTCATACTCTACCACCGCTGATCGGTACGCGCAGATGAGTGAGAAATGGAGATCTGCCGTGTTTCCTGGTAAAAGTTTTTTAGCACACCCCTAGAAATAAAATTACATTTTCGAAAATTCGTTTCCAACACACATAGGTCTCATTTGCATCAATTTCAAATTTATTTCTTTTTCCTGATTTCATTGAGGTTTAGTGTTATGTGCTTTTCCTTCAGTTCTCTCTAATTTAATTCCAAACCAATGGAAATTTTACCAATATTCTTGAACATATTACAACTAAATGTTTATGTGTAAGTTTTGGAGTGTCGATGTTGCTTGCTTAGAGAGAACTAAGAATGTATATCACGATCACGCACATATGAAAGCAAGTGCGTTTTCTCAAAAAATGTCCTCTATGGAAAAGTATCCTAATAGCAAGAGAAGTTTGATATAGGATTTTGCAGGCGGTGCACTTTTTACTGTCGTTGGTTCCTGATAAATTTGTACTATGTCCAACGTACGAGTATTAATGGCCTTTTTCTCATTCCTCTGATTAATAATTATCTTTCACAATTTCCATTTTGGTTTTTCTCTCCTTGCACTTTCATTCTCTCTTCTTTAGTTTTTGTCCACTTTCTTATATCGGTTTATGTTGCATTCTCAACAATTTCAACTCCATTTTTTTTTGTGTGATTTTTCACACTTAAGATTGTTAGACTCTGTTTTCTATTATATAGATTTGGTTTTCAAAAATAAATTCCTTTCCTTTACCAGCAGATTATTCTCTGTCAAGAATTGACGTTAAAACCATAAAATAAAAGGAACTAATCTTACATATTGCTCCTTGGCAATGTTCCTTTCCTTTTTTCCCCGTAGCCTCTTTCAATTTTTTCCTTATCCAGAAGCATGTACTGTGTGAATCTGCAAAGTGGGTTGAAACTACCACAACTACTCCTTCCATAAATTTGAAAAGACGGTTTCCTCGTAGAGGGAATGATTTAGAATGGTGGAACGACGTTTTTTAAATTACTTCTTGTACAGCACGGCTGCTTTAAGAGCTTTTTTTCCCCTCCCGCTCCAAGAAACCGCAAGAGAAGGATTTGCACAAGGGATATCAAAGCACGCATGAAAAGTCACATACCTCATTCGCATGTAGGCTCACACGCGTTTATGAGCTCACGCATTCTCGCTTCTCTATATGTCCTAGCTATAAAATGGGAAGACGTCTTTTATAGAAGCACAGCCTGCAAAATGCTTGGAAAAAGTACAAGAAAACCGACTACCTCAGTTTAAAATATAAAACCGGTGCCTAACTACCTTTTTAAACGCATCATTATTTAAGTCGCATAAAAGTATAAATTAGCTTGAGTTATAGTGCACAATATTATTTATCTTACTATTAAACGTCTCTATAATGAAACGGTAACACAAATAACTCGCATAATAGCATAAGTATATGCTATTATATAAGACAAAATAAAGTATGACTCATAATTGCTGTTACTGGACCGAGAGATTTCACTTTGAGAAGAGAGATAGGAAGGTACTTTAATATTATAATAAGGTTGTAATTATTCTTTTGGTGTTTAACCATTTATTAAAATGCATATCAACTGTTTAAAAACGTTATACATACTCCAGCTCCAAAAATGTCCTGCATCATTTACATTTCTTTCCACAACTTCAGTTTACCCAGCAGTTCTAAATGAATGTGAAATATTTTAATGGTGTAAATACGGTAAATATATGTGGGAACGAAGTAAAACTCAACTGAGCACATATAGTAACATTAGTTAAGAAAATCTCTACTTTGGACATAAAATACGAGAGTTGATTTCTATCTAATCTTGCTATTAATACTGTTACAAAATTTTCATATTTTCGTATTTTAATATTTTAATATATTTTTCTCTTAGATATTCCATACGATTAGCACAATTAGTTCTCAAAGTAATCCCTTTTGCGCTCAAACATGTTCGAAGTCTCTCTGGCCATCCATCAGAGGGTTCGGGTTGGAACTACTAGGAGGTCAATCTTGTGCACTAATATCATCTGGAGCATACTCCTTAAGTCAATCTGTGGGTGGACCTTACTTTATGGGCTGAATTTGCCGGAAATAAAAATATCTTTTCTTGAATAAAGTTCGCGTAAGCTCTTCGCCACAGGTTTCAGCCGATTGGTTTTGTGCACTTTGGCGATTTTCTCCAATTTATATGAACAGAACTGGAGAGCGGTTACACTGCCCTGGCTCATTCCCCTCCAAACCACTACAGGCTAGTGGCTTCTCTGATCCTCCAGGACCTCCTCACAACATTCTTGTGAAATCGAAACGTACACTCTTATCGTTTTGACAGTTGCAAATTTCAATATAGAATAATTTCTCGTCAGCAATAAGAAATTGCCAGTGGCCATTCGTTGCTAGCGTAAGGCTAAAGCAGTTGAATATATCTCAATATTATCTGTTGGTTTAGTCCTGCAAGTAAAAATGTATAGTAATGCGACGAAAAGTCCTCAGTCCAAGGTCTTGCCCAAGTTCTCTGGACATCGATCTCTTGAATACGATGATCTCAAGAAGTCATCATTGCCTACTTCCAAACTGAATTCCGGCGAACACTGGCCGCCACTGCTTTGGCAACATCTACGCATCCTCACAGTCGGATCTCTAAACAGTACACATCTCAGCGCAGCGTTTGTTGGTACGGTATATAAACATCCTACTGTTTTCCAGTTTTTAAGGATGCTTGCTAATTTTCCAACCCTATAACAGATCTATCACAGTTACACGGTTTTCGTAATCTCCCCACTTCGTAGTCAAACTCTTTCTACTGCAGCCAAATTCATCTATGAAGATGATGGTGCCTGGCAACAAAGCTGTTATCTGATTGGCAAACTACATGCTACATTTGCTTCAAATGTTTGTAGCGGTATTTACAGCAAGAGTAGATACACTCAAATCCTGACTACGTGATATGTCATTTTTCTAAAATTATAAACTAAGAATGTGTTCTGCAATTCATTAAGATATGTCAGCAACTTGTTATATGCCGCAAAAAGATGGTGGCAGGAATTTAATTAATGGAACGTTGGTGTTGCGGTATTCTTGGAAATTGTCACAAGAGAATGATAACAGAGATGCAGTAGAGGAGAGTGCAAGATGGGTAGTTCCAGTTTTGACTACTCAAAAACTGTTGATAGTCAACATTTGTTAGCAATACCTAGGACGTTTTAGACAAACATGGGATTCGTCGTAATGATCCTGAAATCCAAATGAAAAACCAGGAATGGAAGCAGAAGAGGTCTCTATCCCCTAAGAAATTCAGTGTGACAAATTATGTTATGTGTACTTTGGAATGCACAAGTTTTTATTCTGATTTTTTGTTTGCAGAGGAATCATAACAATGGATCATTATTATATGCAATTAGTTTCAAAAGCATAAGACGCAATCGAAGAAAAATATCGCGGAATATTAAGTGATTTCCTTCATCCAGCCCCAAGTATTGTGTTGATAGAGCAGGAAACTGCTGAAAAATCCTGCCTACTGTCCAGATATAACTCCCAGTGACTCCAGGATGTTTCAAAATTGAAAGAAAATCATCGAAGAAAGAACTTTTCATCAGATTTTGCAGTCGTGATGACTGTAAATGAATGATATAGAAAGCTTGACCATTCTTCTTTCAGGAAGCTACATGAATTTAGAACATCGCTGGCAAAAGTAAATCTGTTTTTAAGGAGAGCATGTTAAAAATGAGCTAAAAATAAAATATTTATCAACTGATATTAGGTCAGGAGGAAGGGTGGAATGACTTCGCATAAGATAAAGCATGGAGTTCTCATATTCTGTCACCACGACATTAATGAAAATGAAGCTATTGTTACTTTATCACGTCTAGAGCTGTTCAACGTACTCAGCATTACTTGTATAATGCTTGTGAACGGACGAATAGAAACTATCGAGTAATGGTGAAAATTTAGACCGCCAAAATTGATGTTTTCTAAAAGTGGACAGGTTGCATAGATTCGAATTAAGCTGGCACTTAGCAGGAGCGCTAGGAAATGTCACGAGGGTCTTTGGGTAAGGTGGCAATGAAAGCTTGTCAAATCGGGTAGTGACTCCTTGGATGTCAGTATTTTGACAAGGACGTGATGGTGTGGAAGATGCGGCCATTGTATTCTCGAAGCTCATTATGTCGATTTGACTCAATCACTGCTAAAAGTAGATTAGCAATGGAAGCGCGGAAAATGACCACAGAACTCGGAACAAGCCACTTTAGCGTTGCAATAGAATGCTGTTTCTCAAACATCAACAAAAAAGGCTTAGTATCTGCGTCCAACATCTTGCAGAAATGCTCCAGCGGGTGTAATTGTGGAATAGGGTATCCACAATGAAGGAATTTAATGATATAAGGTTCCAAAAAAGGTTTGCTACAAATGTATAGGTTGCCAAAACTTTCTTTTCAGTCCTCCTAAGTACTGACCTGAAAGTTAATACAGCTTTTAGAGCATGCAGTTAGAATTCTCCTGAATGTGTGACCGATACAGCCAACAAAAGAAAAGCCGACATATTCTTTTTTTACAACATGACCTATCAACTATAAATATATATGTGTTAAACTAGAAGGAAATTATGTGATCCTAATAACAATAAAGCTAACTATTCGAAAAGTGCGTGCCAATTTGCTCACTACTCAGCTTATATTAGGAGGTCCTTTTAAAGTACATGGGTAGGTCCATAAGTTTCCGGCCTAACCATTTTCTAGGTATGATACAGGCAAAAAAATATATTTCACTTTTCAATATAGTTACCTTTTATTGAAATATATTTCTCACATCTTTGAATTATCATTTCAATGCCGCCCTCCGAAATACTCAGAAATATTGTTTCCAAAATGGGCATAAACAGAATCCATCACTTCTTCGTCACACTTAATTTCCTTCCTCGAAGATACTTCTCAAGTTTTGAGAAGAGCAAATAGTCACTGGGAGCTCGATCTGAGCTCTAGGGAGGTTTGTCGATCTCCTTGAAGCCACATTTCTTCACAGCTTCCTTAGCAACAAGAACTGTGTGCACAGGCGAATTGTCGTGAAGAAGGCGCCCAACGCCACTCAGTTTCCCTCGCCTTTTCTCTTTGATGGAAGCAAGTAGGCTGCGTAATAGGCCAGCACAGTACTCCCCATTTACTGTGGTGTTCCTTTCCTTGAAGTTAATGAAGAGTATTCCCTCACAGTCCCAAAATATTGTGACCATGATCTTCCTGGTTGATTGAGTGACCTTGGCCTTTAGAGGCGGTGCTTCGCCAGGTTTACGCCTGCCAACCCATTGAGTCTCTTTTGGACAAGGAATCATAGAAGAGGACCGCAGTTTTTTCATTTCCTGTAACAATGGTTTGCAGAACTTCTCTCTCCTTGCTACGGCAGAGCTCCAAAAATGCCTGACAGCAGATGACTCGTTGCTGCTTTTGGACTGAGGAAAGAAGTGTAGGCACCCATCTTGCACTAACCTTATTCATGTTTAAATATTCATGAGTAATTCGAATGACTGTTGTTTTAGAAAGGCCCAGCTCGAAAAAGTTTGGCCCATTCTTTTACGTTAGAATATAAAGGGAAGGGAATACTTCCCCACATACACCGTCTAATCGCTGTTTAATTTAATTTGCAGTTAATCCTTCTTTTGTGAAGAACTTAATAACAACTCGATACTCCATTTTGAACATACTACAATCTTCTACGCTAGCCTTCGTTATGCTACTACATCTGAACAACCGAACTCAGTGGATCGGAAGTTACAGCTGCAATTATTTACTTAACAGATAAGATATGAGTCCAGATAAGGCTTTTGTGAAGGTAATAATCCTTATCGGCGAGGCCGGAAACTTATGGACCTACCCTTGTACTTTTATTTAAAGTAAGAACAGATGACATTTATGTTTTATTTAATAAAGAAGAAGCATTTGTTGAAAATGCACATTGAAATTGTTATTGAAATAGTTAAAACAATATTAGAAGCATCATTGTAAAATAAGTTTCATATACACCATCCTTCAATGATTTTAAATTTATGCAATAGTTCTGGAAAATCTGTAGAAAGCATAAGGAATTTCATCGAACTCCTATTTCTAACCAAAGCTTTTGTTTTATAATATCTCATTTTAAACACATTCTTTGTCAGAAAAACAATAAAATTTTACTGTTATTAAAATGCAATGCTTTGAATTCCTTTTTAATAAGCTTTTGTGACAGAAGAATCCAGAGTTTCGCTTCTCTACCTATAAAAAATGGAGCTGATATTTATAATTATGGGAGTGAGAAACCTGAACTTACTGCTGTAAATTTTTATGAATAGTGTTGCCGAAAACGTTCCTCTCTTTGTTTCAGAAATTGAAAAACTCGAAAGGAATGTTCGCCTTGCTGCCTTGGATGTAGATATACAAGATTAAAAACGCAAAGGCGTGAAAGGCACTGGAGTCTTTTCTGCACAAAATATGAAGTGGCAGTAATTTCTTTCCACATTCCGAGCTATCTGTGTTTCTTAATAAAACTCTTAAGTATTTTTTAACATAAATTAAAATATCATTGCAATTTTGCTGTGGCAGTTGACTCAGTTATGCTCAATATGAACTTCCGTATATGTAAGCTTCAGAAATAACGTGTTGTAATTAACAATTAAATTACAGTATTTAATTAATACAATGAAACAACGCAACCCAAAACCTTCAATAAATGCACTAAAACAAGGTGCACATAATGTCTGTACATTTTCCGAAACCCATTACCTTTAATTCTCTTCCGTTCACTTCAGTCCAACCAAAGACCCTTCTTTAAGTCCTTATTCCTGATTAAATCTTGAAATTCTGGTAAGTAGGCATTGATCTGCCCCTTTTTCTTCCTCCAGCTAGTCCATACTCCATTACTTTTGCGTCATTCCTTAGTGAGCCATTCTTTTCATATGTCCATAACATTGTAGCTACGTTTGATGCATGTAGTCTGTTACTGTACATTGCTTTTACGATAAACTACTTGCTTTCGAATTTTATCCCTTCTAGAGTTTCTCCCAGATATTCTGTAAAAATCCATATCTGTTGCTAGCAATTGCACCAAAGTTTTAGAACCATATGTTGTAATACTTTGATATTTTATTTATGTGGTTTCATTTAGTTTGTTTTTGAAAATTTGTATTGCATAAAACCGTTTAAAGTGATTCGTATTTATTCTCCCTTTAAGTTTTTTTATTTTATGCTCCATCTGCAATAATGTTTATACCAAGTTATTTAAACGTGTCACCATGTTAATTTTTATTTTATTCTTCCGTAAAATTAATTTAATGTATAAATATATATTTTGTTTTACATATATTTACACCGCCAGTGGCCGAGATCTTTAAGGCGCGGACTCGTGAGCGGGAGGTATGGGTTCGAATCTCATCAAGATCTTCCTCCCTGACTGGAGTTTTTTCCAGGTTTTCCTCAGTCCTCATAAATGGTAAATGTAAGGGAGGTATCCTAAGCTTAGGTCTGGAACACTTCCTTCCTTAAAAAAAAATATCCTTTCCCAATTTATTATTTCATCTCTTGTATCATCAGTGTTCACTGTCTGTGGTGCCTCAGTAGTAAAAATGGGCGTTAAACACTAATAAAAAAACAAAAATTCATATATTTACATTTAAATCCAAGTATTTATATTCAATAATCTTCCATGCTGTGTATTCTTCATCCTTATAACGCTTTTACATATTATTAACAAAACCAAAGAATTGGGAATTTTAATAAGCTTTTATGTCAACACGAACAACATAAAAATGTAAATTCAAGCAGATAGAAGGGTAACTATAGACCCTATAGCCGCAGTTTTAGCATGGCCTATCTCATAATGCGCGACAGTTTAGGTTTTCACAAAGTCTGTGCACGATGGGCGTCATACATAGTAACTTCACAACACAAAATGCGTAAGAACGAGTCTGACATAACAGCTCTCAGTCGGTGCCACAATGAAGGACGTGATATGCTAGGCGAATTTGGGTTTACCATTACCAGCACGAAATAAAGTACTCGTCAATGCAGTAAAAACATCTTATGTAGCCCTAATAGGTTTGCAGTGACACCATCCGCCGGTAAAGTGATGCTTTGGGATCACAAATGCATATTACTCGCCGTATTCCAGTCTCAAGGACAAACCGTAAATGCTGACTCATATTGTGACATTCTCAGGCAATTTCTTGAAGCCATTCAACGGAAGTGACCAGGACTCTTCAACAAAGGCGTGTAACTCTTATGTTGCCAACAAGACGAAGGAAACAGTGCAAAATATTAAGTGAGAAGTCATCGAGCATCCTCCAATCTTGCTCCAAGCGTCTTCCATTTGTTCGGTCTCTTAAACAGAATCTTTCAGGTGTACTATTTCCAGACGATGAAGCTGTAGAAAGGGAAATCACTGGTTCTGAGGACAGCTCTAAGAATTTTATGCGGTTGAACTTCACGGACTGGAGAAACGATGGGGCAGTGCCCGACTTTACAGAGAGGAAATAAAGCATTTTTTTTTTCAAATCATATTCCTATCTGTTTAAGCTCTATATTCATTTATAGCTTATGTAATAACCTCCTCTGGTATATCATCTAATTTCAGCAAAATACTTAGTCACTCCATGAAGACAATTGTAATTTATCTGTCTTTTTCTCGTGGAAGGTGAACTCAAATTAGAGTGTATAAATCAAGCCAAGTCTCCATCATTATCTGCGTTACGCAGAGCATGGTTGTATATCTCTAACACTAATTTAAAAAAAATAATACTTTCTCAATCAACTTTACACCAAAATAAACTTATAACACTTTTTCATAAGAGGTGAGAAATGTCACCTCTGAGATTTGAAAGCACACGTAGCAGAAATTGTTTGGTAGATTTAAACGCTTTCTTGGCATTTTGAAAAATTTGTAAAACTAATAAAATATAACAATAAAATAATATAGCATAAAGCAATGCATGTGTTGGCGGGCTCACTACAATTTCAATAAGTCTACTGGTTGCCTGCTAACTATAACAATATAATATTTAAACGTATTAGATCATGTTTGAGCATGAATAAACATGCAGTATTTCCAACTTATTCTGAATAAAATTGCCTCTTCTATAATTTACAAAAATGACAGCCAATATATATATATTATAATATAAATGAAAAATAAAAATAAAATAACACTATTAACAATGTAACAAAATAACATTAATAATAAAAGTAGATAAGGATAAAACATATATATACACGAAACCAATATGAAAATTATGATAACAATTTGAATTTAGAATAAAAAAAACTGCACTTGAGCCGGTATTCACTTTTCTGGAGAAAAAATTATGTTAACCTGTATAATTCCTTTGAAATGTAACATTTTTAGAAATTGGTTCTCAATACTCAAAAGGCAGAGCTGTTATACAATATTCCTATGCATGAGTTCGATACTTTTTCAATGATTTATAATTAATTTTGTCACAAGTATTCCATTATATTTTTCGCAAGAAACACAAATCTATCTCTTTTATAAGGTTGTAAATAATATGTAGCAAGTAGCAAGGAATTGAGCGCGCTTTTAAGTCCGACCGCTGACTCCTGACTCTTCTTTATACTTTTACAGATGATCTATAGACAGTATGCATGTACAAATTTCTTTAAAACTCACGCTTTCCAGGACAATACTGAACTGCAGTTTAAAGTAGATCGTTATAATGTGCTATTACATTAATTTATAGCGTGTTTTTCACTTTTGTTGATAGGGAAAAACAACGTACGGTGACAAAATAACCGCAGTTCTAAGTCTGACTAATAATAAAAGGCACTTTTAATAAGGATATCACATGGTCTGTTAAATTATCTAATTACAAGTAACTTATTGTATAACATCGTACTTCAGCATTTTTAGCGTGAATGCTAATTTTACGTTTTACCAATTGTAATTTTCAATTCAGTTGTTATTTTGATGTGACGAAAAGGGTGCGTTTCGCGTTCTATCTTTTTCGGATAATATGAGTCAACATGGAAATATTGTCATTTGGAACCTATAAGTAATAGACGCACAATCTTTGTACTTTAAAAAGAGTTTTTTTGGGGGGGGGGATTTGGAAAATTCCACAACACTAACAATAACTGTAAATGTTTTAAAACACCCTGGCGTAGTTAAAAATCGTACATTTGTGCTTTATTTGATAAAATATTAAAGTATGGAGTAAGTATCTAATATCCAGGTAAAGCATAGGTATGATAAATCAAGGAAATTTGGATGGACTCGTCCTTAATTTTTTCCAAAGCCTTTGCACACTGAACTGATGAGTCCAGAGAGGATTAAACAGTGTTTAAAAGAAGAATATTATTTTATAGTACAAATTTTTGCAACTCTGTACAATACATTCTATCGGATTTTTTACTAGCTTGGCAATAATTTGCCATAAAATCAAATATTTGGTTTGTATACTGTGTAGATTCAAAATAATTACCAAGATGTTTACAACGTTGAACGAGTTTTTCTTTTGGTTGAAAATTGAAAATGGTGCCATTCCTTTGATGACCAAATTTACCATAGTTTACCCTAACTTATTTTAAGCATAAAATACCTAGAGTAGTTTAATGAACCATTCAATAAAAGAAATTCTGCACAATTGATATTTTCCCTTCAGTTATAGACAAGCGTCATGCAGTGAAAGCATTTCTTTTCCACAGCCCCGCACAACCTTTATCGCTGCGTGATTTGCAAGCAATAAGAGCCTGGGACACAGAAGCGCCGTTAGACTGTTTTTCCCGAATTTCTGTGGAAAAGCACCGTCTTTATTACATTACCATCTCCTTGCCCCAACCTCCCCTCTTTCTTCTTTCATTTTTGAAGCAGTCCCTCAGAGCTTAGCTTTGCATCGCAACTTCAATTATTCGAGGGATTGCCAATGGAAGATCGATAACCATGGTATGAAGGACCCTCCCAAAGTAAGCACGCCTTGAATATGCATGACCGTCCAAACAGCGCAACTTGAATGTCTCGTCAAATGCGAGAGAGCTTAATTCCGTTTTCTCAAAGTTCAAATGAGAAACTATCTGAAAAACAAGATAAAGTGGGAACGCTTCTTGGCTCTCTGTAGTAAAAGCAGCCGAAAGAAAATAAACCTGTACTATTTGAAATTAACTTCTAAAAGTGGTTGCTGTCGAGGAAAGCTATCTATCCGTAGTAAGTTCTAAATGAAAACGTCGAAAGTTTTGTTTTCATATGTAAACATTTTCCTTACTTTCGTATTCTCATTAAATACAGAGGACTCTTCCAGCGACGTGTGCTTTATATCCCAAGCGTGCACAAAGACCAAAATCTTTTGAAGAGAGAAACTAAAGTCCAAGAAAGAATGTACTTATCGAGATTTCAGTCTCTTATCATGAGTTTCTATACTGTAAATATCCTTCAAGTACATGTAGTATTACAAAATGAAATTATTTGTTCCTAAAATTTAAATATCTGAATTTTAAAATATGTTTATTATTATTATTATTATTATTATTATTATTATTATTATTATTGAGTATACTTTAAGATTTGTTCTTCCAAGCGGATTTCTGTAGTGCACACACATAATTTAGCGACTTATTTACTATTAAATAAGCCCTTCTGTAGTATCCTATCTGTGAGATATTTGCCATGGCAATTCAGTAAGGGTACTCGATGGGACTTAATTTAAGTTCATACATTTTGTCGATTGAAAAGCTGTCAGAGACCTTACCTGACAGCCCCAAGATGATCTATGAGGTATTCAAGATGAGAAATGTTTAAAACATCTCTATTTAGCTTAATTTTCTCATTTTATACTGGCAATTCCCTGCCTTTTGATTTCTCATAATTTAACAAATGCATTTTATTTTAACAGGCAAACAACTTTAACTGTGTGGCAGTAATTTTATTATTTGTACTTGAATATTTCTTCTCTCAATTTCTGTCACTAGCTCTAGAGAGCATATTAATGCTTCAAGTTCATATACTTAACATTGTTATTATTCAATGCCATATAACAATGTTTCTCAAAAAGTGAGTAGTAGTAGCAGCAGTAGTCGTCGTCGTCGTCGTCGTCGTAGTATTTGGTTTATTTACGAACGCTCTTTAACATCTCAAATCATCAGTGTCCCCATTCAAAATGCTTGAAAGAGCTGATAAATTGTGTACAGAGGCCTCTTCTTCCAGACTTGAGGTTCTTTTAAGTGCCGTAAATGTACGACATCGGATCCACAGCTTTAATTCCCTTCCGAAGTACTTAGGATTTTTACACCCAAAAAAATCAAACCACCCTGGCCGGAATTGCACCCGCTATCTTGGGTCTACAAGGCAAATATGGTTACCACTAGAACACCAGGATAGGTTCAAAGAGTGAGTCGTGACCTCTTGTGTACATCTGGGAAGGGGTAGGTAACAAACGGCGCAAGTATAACTATAATTGTCTATGAATTTACCTCAGCGCCATACGATAAACGTAACATTCGCATTATGCTATTCAAAAACAACTTTAGTAGAAGTTTCCTTATGGTACATCAATGCTAGGTTTTAAAATAAACATTTTTTTATAATTTAAGATTGCACAACGGGTAGTAATAGCGTTTCTCGGACAAGTATGTTAATAATATACTTTCTTTCACAAGTATATCACACTACTTCTTGTTATCTAAGGAAATCAAACGGTGTTCATAAACTTACGGTTAATAATGTAATTGGGAGAAATATCCTGAAATGTTCTAATTCATTATTTTACAAACTATATTTTTAATTTAATTTTTATGGCTGTTTATATGTACATTCACTTTTTAATACAAGCGCCTATTTTTAGGAATTGTTTTGTTGTACTAAAATCGCGTTGGTTTGTTCATTGTAATGAGAAGCGGTAAGTACAAAAGGAGAGACAGTGATCAGTGGAAACAATGTGTTTCACGTTCAGTATAAATAACATTTACTTTTCACCGCGTAATCAATAGCTGTATCATGGATTCTACTCACGTACTTTAAATGTACATTTTGTCATTGTTTACTGGAAAACGAAAGTATTTATACATGGATTTAACATCGTTTATTATTTTTTTCGTATTTGTTTAATGGATATCATCTACCGCTTTTTGCAGTTGTAATATCATATCATGTTCTGCTTTATATACTTAATAATGGTGGATTTATAACGGCATACGTATTTCATGGTTCAGTTTTTATAATACGTCATCCTTTAGGGAGGCAAAATACCGATTTCTCGCATTATATGAAATATTTAACTAACAAATACATTTAAATATACAAAATATATCATAGCTAAATAAAACTTTTAAAGAACCAAATTGGTATGCAATTGTGTCTTTTTTTTTTTTTTTTTTTTTGAGTAGTGTTTAACGCCCGTTTTTACTACTGAGGCACCACAGGCGATGAACACTGATGATACATGAGATGAAATGATAAATTGGGAAAGGATTTTTTTTTTAAGGAAGGAAGCGTTCCAGGCCTAAGTTTAGGTACCTCCCCGGCATTTGCCAGTTATGAAGACTGAGGAAAACCTGGAAAAAACCCCAGTCAGGGAGGACGGTCCTGGCGGGATTCGAACCGCAGACCTCCCGCTCACGAGTCCGTGCCTTAACGACCTTGGCCACCCGTGGCGGTCAATTGTGTCTTGAAAAATATACAACAGCTGTCTATCTACACTTTCTCTCTCTCTCGTTATTTTTTTTCTTTAGATTTTTGAATTTTCACAGGTTGCCTTGACTTCCTGTTCCTAAATATCTCTTTCTTTTAAACCTCTTTTAGATTTGTAATCTTGATTTTGTCATTTTGGCCATTTTTTCGTGTGTCATTTGAACTTTAAAGGGTTTCTAGATTGTTTATTGCGCAACCAACGCTGCTCTAATATTTAGATTCTCTGTTTTTTCATACTTAACAAAAGAACAATGCCCTGTATTGTTTTAGTAATAACAGGTTTATGTCTCTACTTAAAATCCCAGCATTCCTAACCTTTAATTTTTTTGTTTTGTCTTTTAATTCTCTATTTCACATTTCTATAACTACCAACCATAAATCATATATACTTAATTTAATCTACATTCTAAATAGTTCTATAGTATTATTTAATCTTCGCAGAAATTATTTTAATTCTCCTAGGTTGAATATATCTACATATTTTTTAAATATTTTTTTCAATATCTTCTCGACTCTCTTCTACCATCACTTAATCATTGACGGACTATAATGAATGTATAACATGATTATTAATATTTACTTATATTTTTTTACATTATATATACGGCAGGTTTTGGTGAAGTATAACACGAATGTAAAAACGACGACTGGTGAAAGTGCGCCTATGGTAATTTTTGCACTTCTATTTGGAAGATCCCAGGCTTAAACTCCTTTTCAGTCCGCTTTCCTGATCTTAGATTGGTTTTTATGGTTTCCCCTGACCGTTTAAGCATATGCTGACATGTATCTTTCCTTTCCAGGAATTTTTCTCTTTTTCATTAAATATTAATTCATTCCTTTGGCTCTGTTATAGGATTAAAAGTGTTAAGAGTTAGATGGATTGGTACTGCACGATGGTGGCTTGCGCTTTTATAAAGCTTATGACCCTTCTGAGGGTCCTGAACTCCTTGGAGGAAGTAAGTACATCGCTGTCGGAATATTCTATCTGGAAACATTGTTCGTGACCCACTACTGCCTGAGAAGGTACAAACAGCCGCTCTTTAATATTTACTCCTGTAACTGTAGTAATGCAATCTAATTCAAGGAATAAAATTCAGACGATAACAGAAGCATATTATTGTTCATTACTGAGCACTTTAAAGGACAAATTTAAGAAAAACAAACTCTAAGATTGGCGCCCTTTCATCAGTATACGATGCACCGTCAAACACATGAACTGCCGCAATAACAAAAAATGTATGAAATAAGTTTTCGTTTATCGTAATTTCCCGAGTTTAGCTTCTGGTGACTTTTTCCTATTCCCAAAATTAAAAATTTAGCTTTGTGATAACAATTTGACAAAATAATTTTTTTTCACCAGGATGAAAAAATTAGAAACAAGCTGGATCAAGTGTGTAACTCGATTGGAACGACATTGATTGCAAAATAAAACTAATTAATTTTTAAAGGGTATAATTTGGCTTTTTACCATACTTTTTCAAACAACTGCCGCACATCGTAAAAAAACAATAGTTTTATCCATCAATTATAAACATAAAACGCTCGCCAGTAGTAAAAAATTTAACCCGTATGTTGTAAAATACAGAGCCTTATAGGGATATGAAAATAAAATGTTTACATGTGTTTTTCTGTTAATGGTAATAAAATCAACACAAAAAATGCTATTTTAAGTGGGGTTTTTATATGTCTGTTTGATATTTTTAACCGTAACTAAATGCCATGTTTTCAATAAATACTGTTGATTACGTTCATTACACACTGCTCAAAGCAGTCAGTGATGCAACGTTTATTTTAAAGAGGTGAATGCTTCAATATCTATAGCGGCGAACACTTCACTCGAATGTTTGTCATTTGTAAAAGACAGATGAAGGCTTCAAGAAATAGAAATGCAAATGTTTATTTGTGTATTTGGTAATGATTTAGATGGTATGGCTGACCATGGGCATTGAGAAAAATGTCAATAAAACCGATTTTTGTTTCAAGAGGGTATTCTAAGCGATATGTTGCAAGAATGCTTGGATTTGTTAAACTACAATGTGAAAACTGCATAAATGTCTTAAAGAGCATGGAAGTGTTGCCAGACATTCTGCAAAGAAAATAACACAGAACCGCTTTCTTCCTCCACAATCATTATGGAACCACAATACTACAACACGAGAACTATAGATAGGTCTGCAGCATGCTTTAGGGATAAGAATTAATGCTCAACTAGTCAGAAACACATAAAGCTAGACTGCTTTAAGATCTCAACGATAAGACGACGACGTGCACATTGACGCAATTTGCCATAGGCTATATTCTTTGCAATTAAGAGATGATTATGCTTCACATGGCCATAAAAACGACAAGGTGGAAAATTCTATTGCACAACAATTCAGCTTATTGTTGCTTTTGGAGGAGGTTTCAGTATGATCTGGACAGGCATAAATTTGGATGCAAAAATTTATCTCTTTATCGTTTTAATAATTGCAGATGGTATATTCATGAGATAATAGGATCACATCCGTATCCTCAATTGAGGAAAGGGGAAAAAGCATCATTATTAAACGAAAACCCCATGACTCATTCATCAATGTTTTTCAAAGATTTTCTTGAAGAACAATTTTCTACCTGTAAAATGACCAGTCAAAATACAGGTTTCAATTCGATTAAACAAGCGTTCGAAAGTAAAATCAACTTACCCAATCACTTGAAGATCTTGAAATGCTTGTGAACGAACTTAAGATGCCTTCTTCTCACATGCTTCCAGGACCATCTAGCTATGCATTTTTTCTTGGATTATGACAAATGAAGATTTAAGACATGTAATCGTATTGACCTGTCTAAGAAGATTGTTACTTCCTTGCTAGCTGTTAAAAATAACAAGTCATGTTAAAAAAGTACAGTGACGCTTTCTTCCCGCGGAGCGGAATTTTTTCTATGAGCTCACCAACAGTATTTAAATATTTTAAAGGCTCAGGAATCCATGGACGCTATACTGCGAACCCTGTGAGCTCTTGTGACCACGTGGCAACGTTTTTAATTTATATATAAGGGGAAACAACTTTGCAAAAACACTATTTGATTACTAACATCGCTTTACTAAGGCAGTAGACAAGAGGCATACTCATGCAATTTCAAGCAGCACATGTAGCTCGCTTCATTAAAGTCATAGAGGTAAGAATCAGGTGGCCTATAACTAAGTGTCATGTGATTAAACATCTCAATGCGCTCAATTAAGCAAATTGTGTGAATTGAATCACCTCCTTCCATTTACCTCCTCCCGTGACCACTGAGGCACGAAATGCGACTTCGGACTCCTGAACGACCCGGGATATGAACTGGGACCCTCGGGTACGTCCAACGACATCAACATCGACATTAAAAAATCCGCTTCCACTTAAAGAATCAAGAAATCATCTGCATGCCCAGTTAAGATAGTAACATTACATGCATTTATTACGTTACATATTGCATTTCATTTTGCACTGTTACAACATTGTAGTGCCTGCTTTCCTGATTTTGTCTAACTTTAATCTGATTGCCTCATATCCGCTATCGCTGAAGAAATACTAATGGGTAACTGTAAAACTAATTATACTGAAGGATCAAAGAACTGGAAATGAAAATCAAAAGTTACACTGTATTGTTTTCTTTCATTTAGCATGAAATTATTTCACCACTAGATAAGCGTTTGTTTAAGAATGATGCGTACCCCATCAAGGATGCTGATGGAATATAAATATAATTTTCACCCTAAATTTTGGATATGTATTGTTTCTTCATGATGTTGTAATCGTACTTTAGTCTTTAAATAAATTATCATTGAAGCAATACTAGTAAATAAAAGCAGAATTTACAGATAAAAGGCTTTAATGGGTATTCGAAAAATCACAACATGTTATTTTAAACAGTTTTTGATCGCTTTTAACGTTCAAGCTGGGATATTTGCTTTGTGAGGGATATTAAATGCAGTTTTCAGTTTGAGTGCCTTGTATTAAAACAAATACTTAGTATGAAATGTATAAAAAGCCATCTTTAAATACCTATGCGCGCATTTGTATTTGTTATAAGTAATATTAGATTTAATAAAGAAAAATGTTTTTGAAGCTGTAAAGATTATCTTATATATAACTTCTATGTGTACATACAAATAGCTTAAGGATGCAACTGAAGCTCACTCCTCTGTATTGGCTATGAAACAACACGGATATTATATTTAATACCTAATTGTCTCTTCGCAAGTCGCAGCTATGTCATAAGCTGTTCATATACCACATGATTATTTCGGTATTGCTTTCGCACAGTTGAGAGGACAGTATGGACACAATCCATCGCTTTCAGGCTTCTGAAAGCGTTTAGGACAATCCGCGCAGTATTTCGGGAATTAAGCAGTAATGCTATGCATGAAAGCAGAGGTATTGTGGGCATTCCATAAGAAAGACAATATTGAGTATCATGCAATAATTCAGTTCTTTGTAAAAACATATCTTAACGCCAAAGGAGATTCATGCCAAAATTAAAAAAGTTTATCAGGTACATCCAAAAAGTGTAAGAAAAGCAGAATTTATTGAACAAACCTATAATATGATATTAGATGACCAGAGAGTAGAGGTGCGTAAAAATGTTAAAGCTTTAGGAATTCAAAGGTATGTGTAGATTATATTGTTACATTCCCGAAAGAGCACCACTCATTTCATTTTTCCTACAGCTAGCTAAGCAAATGACTGGACACTAGGGACGTACTCCAATCCTAATCCCTGTAAATATTTTACATCATGGGTTCTAACCATAAGAAATTTAGAATAAAACAATTAATAAAATGAACTGTTACTTTCACCCCTAGTACTGTAACTTTTTAATGATGAAGCGGGTCCAGAGAGCTGAGCTACACATCTTTCCGGTCTCACAATTCTTGGCGAATTGCGTTACATTCCTATGGCAAGCCATGCACATTATCTTCGATGCGCATGCGCATGGTTTATTTCCTTTTCACATACAACCAAATAGCAACTGTAATCTACATATTTCGCCATTGTTTTGTCAGAGCACATTATTATCCCATTATTAATGTATACTTTCCATTCTTCCACGAGTAGCCGAGGTCGTTAAGGTGCGAATTTGCGAATGGAGGTCTGGGGTTCGAATCCCTCCAGGACCGTTCTCCCTGATTGAAGTTTTTTCCAGGTTTTCCTCAGCCCCCATAAATAGCAAATGCCGGGGAGGTACCCTAAACTTAATCCTGGAACGTTTCCTTCCTTAAAAGATCCTTTCCCAATATTTCATATCATTTCCTGTATCATCAGTGGCCATCCCTGTGGTACCTCAGTAGTAAAAACGGGCGTTAAACACAATTTAAAAAAATACTTTCCATAACTAAGCCCCCATATGCCACAATATTTCACAAGAAGAATAGCCTTTTGGAAAGTTTTGCACAAGGATAAAGAGCTTTCTAATAACAGATCAAATAAGCATTCGTGCTAAATCATTGCAAAAGTGTTTGGAATGTGTTTACAGAAAAAAAAAATACTGATTTTGTGCGTCGAATTATAACTGCGTATGATACTTGCATTCATCATCGGCATTACACACCAGAATCGAAACGATGGGCGTAAGGCGATCGTTCAGCGCCAAAGACGACTTAAGTTCCTTTTTGAAGAAAGGACTATCGCATGCATTTTGGAACACTGAACTATTGTTATAATTGTCTTCAGAAGAAAAGTAGTGGTGGTGGTAGTGGTGGTGGTGGTAGTACCAAAGAGGAATACTATCCCAACCATTTAAACCGCCTAAATGAAAAGCAAATTAAGATAAGAACAGTGTTGAAGAAAAACATTTCATCAAAAGTATGCACCTGCTCGTGAAAGTGCTTTAGCAATAAGATATTTTAAGTATGAATTGCTGAAGCATCTATTCTCTTCCACAGACTTCGCTTCCGATGAGGCCTGGAATTAAAAATAAATGCTTTTCCAATATATCATTTCATCTCATGTATCATGTTCATCGCCTGTGGTGCCTCTGTAGCAAAAACGGGCGTTAAACACCATTTATTTATACTTCCGCTGACTTCCATCTGTTTCTTCCTCGCTAGTCAGCTTTTTCGCAAAATCAAGAGGTCATTTTAGCTGTATAAATGTATTTTAGGACATTGTGTTGAATTGTGAAAATGTTGCCAAAGTTCAAAAATATTTACATCACTCTATAGAATTTGTTTTTAAAAATATTTTGACTTTTGGTTGATCATGTTTACGTTTACCGCAGACAGAATGGTTAATACAAACATCATGTTAATTTCGTCATGAGAGTGCTCCAAATGGGTTTAGAATTTCAAGCATTGAGACTTGTGCACAGGAAAGAACATTTTGCCATGTCATAAAGACTCCAGCAAAGACCTAATGAGCAAGCTATTGCTGTTATTGTAATGAAACTAATTATACATGGCATCTATTACACGTGAAGCGCGTGTTTGAAATTAATGAACTGAGATGAATTACACTTTAATAATCCTGCATTCAAGCACATAATTCTCCGTAAGTTATCTGGTGAATTGGCATACCTCACTATGAAAGGCGTACATCTACAAAATAATTAGGGGTTATAGAAGAAGCTATGCATACTTTCTATAAACTACTTTCTGAAGAGGCATTAACATTATAAAACGCTCATATAAACCCGTTTCATTTCGAAATTCCGCGCATAAACTTCATCAGGGCGCCAAAAAGAGCAATAAAAAGGACCGCAAGCTAGTCTGCAAGCTGGTTGAAACGGGAAGTCCTGGGCATTTTATCTGCTCCTATTTATCCTGTTAGAAATGAAGTTTCATTTATCTAACATTACAGTAAAAAGCTTCTTATCCCACAGAGCGATTATAATTTCGCTAAGTTCACAATATTTCCAGAAATCGTATTTCACATCTTACTTCACTTCGTTGTTATCCTTATTAAGTAAATCATGAATACTATTTTGACAGAAAGAAGGTATCCCGAAATAACAATTCGGTATGTAGGTAAGCTTGCCAGATGTTGTTTCAAAACTTGTAATAGCAGAATAAATGCACATACCCGAAATTATCCAGCAATCTTTTTAAACTTTCAAGAAATGAACTTATGATAATACAGATAAAAATAGATTTAAGTACGAAAGTCTGGAAGCCAGGAGATCCAAAACTGACGAAAAGTTTTATGGTTTGAAGTAAAAATGCAGTTTTATTTCTCATCCAGGCATCTTGACCCAATAATGGGAATTAAAATCACATTGCACTTTTGATAAATATTAACCACAATGAAAATATCTGAAAATATTCCAGTGCGAAATATTATTGTATATTTATGTTTTTCAAAAGCTTCTCAATATTTCCATTTGTAATTTTTTTCCCATAAAAATGAAGAATTTAGATACTCTCCTCTACACAAAGGTTTTATTACTTTCTTGATTTCTTGAATTGCTTTAACATTTATTTGGATTAAGTGGTCCTCTGAATTTGCGGTTTCACTTTTTACAAGCAGGACAGTTTGAGACTAGTGCCTGCACATTTTTATTTTTCCTATTTTAATTTATGAGAAAGCTAAATTTACACAGCATAGCTACAACTTTCTTACTTTTAAGTATAATCTTTGTCCTTTTCAATTTTTTTCTTTTAATAAGGGAATATATTCCCTCTCAGTGAAAAATAATTGTCTTGAGCATAAGACAGAATTCTTACGTGTTACCCAGTAGCCAGCGCAAATGTGGAGTCACTACGGTCGTCGGTCAGTTAGCCAGTCACATTTCGCAGGCTGGTTATTGGCCAGTCTGTATGTCTTTTCTACGTACCTACCCGTGTGTCGGGGTTTGCCGCAATGGTGTTGTAGGATGGAATTTGTAGGATGGATTTTGTACTTTAGGATGAGGGAGGTAGTGCAGGGACTCCTCCGTGAACGGAAGACCGCTCAGCTTTTCATCTGAAATGGTAAGCCGTTTAGTTTCCGTACAGTGACGTACAGTGTATCAGTACTGATAGCTACTGTTGTATCCCCATGAACATTCCTCAGGCTCATGAATGCGAATTGGCGTTTCCCGTCCGCTTTCAGGATTTTTATCACACTTCGCTGTCTTATACGCACGTCAATGTCAGCCATTGTATAAAACGATGCAGTGCTGCCACCTGTTGACTTACGAAACTTTTGTTACTAAGGACCGTATAAAAACATTTGATTAATCAGGCGTATTCCAAGTTCTTTACATTACCAACTTATTTAATGGAAAAAAAATGGGAGGATAACGTTCTGGCTGACTCTGTGCTTTTACTGCTCTTTTTTTCAGTATGCAGTTTCATTTACAAGAATGCAAGAATTGCATCTGCATTTACAGGAACAAACATTGCTAAAATTTAAACCTCAATTAACAGAAAAAATAGGTTCCACGACCATTGGAGTCACGTAACAAATCATCCCGTTACTGGTAACCATCACCCAGCGCAGTCAAAACAATTTTGCCTCGAGGTCAGAAATCGGCCAGATTCATAATTCAAGCATCATAAATTCCCCAAAAGTTCTCGATTATAAGTTTAATAACTGCCGCAGAAAATGATATAGTTTAATTACACTAGTTTAAAAGTTGACCCGGTGGTGTAGTGGCTGTCATCTTGCCTCGTAGACCGAAGATCGTGGGTTTAATCCCGGTCAGAGCCGATGGATTTTTAGGGAGTAAAAATCCCAAATATGATTTCCTTAGGAAGGAGGTAAAGTCATAGATTCCGTATAGTAGATTTAAGGCAAATAAAAAGAACATCAAGCCTGAAATGAGGAGCCTCTGCGCAAAATTTATTGGCCGTTTCACGCCCTGAATTGAGTGGAAAGCTCATGAGACGTTAAAGATTGTGCGTAAATAAACCAAATACTACTATCACTTGCCTAAAAATGTGAGATTTGTGAATATTATTAGATTCAATACAATAATATAATTTGGTGCCCTAAACCAAATACGATTATTGTGATGAACTTTTAGCAAAATTGCAATAACCACATCACAGCCTGGATTGTTTGAGTTCCTTTGAAAAGTCATTATTGCAACTACCTTTTCTTTTTTCTTCGACTGCCTTTTATTCACTAAATAGCTTCGGCGTTTCCCGCTTGAGCATCCAATATACTTCATCTCGCATATTCCTCATGAAACCTTGTACTTCACTTAAAGAATCCAGGAATTCAGAAAAGTAAATAAGGTATGAGGTTTATCATTTGCAACCTTTTTGAAATATAAAGATTTTTGATGACCATAATATGTCTTTGCAAGAGATCTCACTGGATTTAGTGGGACTAACCATCTCGGTAAAAATTGGTAGCTGGTTCTAAGAAACCTGTACCCCAAAGTCTGTCATTCCTTCGCAAGTGCTTCTACCACCTTATCCACATTAGGCTTAGAGAAACGAACTTTTTACTAGCAGGATTTTAGGTACATATGTGCCATATTTCCTTTTCTATCTAATGCAAAATTGAAGGAAGCATATTTAATGATCCCATATCAGGAAGCTGATATTTGATAGCAAATTTATAATTACGATGAACGCAAAAGAGAAGTCAGGATGGCATGTTTGCCCAGCTGTTCCTCATAAATAAATTTAGTGTGGCGAAATTACCGACACTACCAGCATAGACACAATTTTGAAGTCTACTCAAAATTTTCAGTTTAGTTCACGGAGAGTTTCATACAATTTCCTTAACAGTCTTCTAATGATAATGTAAACCGAAAGTATTTCCGTATAAAAGGACTGCTTCACTACGACGCATCAATAAAATGTACGACACTTTACTTCGTTCCGAAGAAAGCCATATTTAAGATTTTTACGCCCGAAAAAATCCATCGATTCTGACCGGGTTTGAACCCGGACCTTGAGTTTAGGAGGCAAGTATGGTTACCACTACACCACCAGAACCGACTTATAGATAAGTGGGGGGTTTAGTCATAAAGCTTGCTCGTTCATACAATGTTTTGAATCTCGACTATTAGACATGGACCGCAACCCGCTCTCCTATCAAATCCTTGAATGTCGTTTGCGTGTTATTTTCTAAACATAAATTATTTTATTTTGATGCATCATTTACAGTAGTTTGCCCTTTGAATTAACAATAACTACCGTCATGTCTTGGTCACTCACGCTCTAAATTTAGTTTAGAGACAGATTACAGCATCAATTACATACACCTTCACAATTATAATGCATATATTAATATTTATAAAGTGTTAATGTTAATTAGTAATTATATTCAGCTTCTTAAAATTGAGTTCTTATTCATCCACCTCGAGCCAACTGTCACTTTATTTTCCTGTGAATTTCTTTCGTGTTGCAAACCCTTGTTATAGAAAGATTAACTTTTGAGTATTTACCTAAATCATTGGTGATTAAAGATAAACCTATTTTTTATAAATAATAAATATTATAAATTCATATACACAAATTTTATATATCGTGTAATTCATTCTTATATGTGTGTGTTCATTTATGTAGTATTTTAGAAACTAGTTTGTAAGTAATAATATTATTTCATCTACGACTATTAGGTATACGTTTAATATTAACACTGATTTTGTTTCGTTGTGTGCTCTAATGCGTTCATTTCGGTACTGAATATTCCGTGTTTTTCTCCCTTTGTTTCGCTACTGCAAGTATAATCAACTCTTCTCTAAAACTAACACGTTCATTCTGCATTAAACACACTGCCTCTACACAAACTCCCATAAGCCTGCACTTTGTTCGGTATGGTTGAAATCGCGACTACCAGTAGTTCATTTTTCGACCATTATCTCCTGTATATGAACAAAAGGAGCACATGCGGGGAACGGGATTTCCTTATGCTTCTATTTTCCTAACGATGATCCAGTACGGTTTGTTCTCCTCGCTCTCGTGCTTTTATCCACCGCCAAACGGTTTTAAGCTTGCACGGCATTGTTTCCCAGATTTGAGCACGAGGTATGTGAGCCTCCTACATGGCCACAACGCGATTACGGCCATGCAGATGTTTACGTTATCAATGACAAAGACTTGCACCGCGAAAGGATTAGCCTGTCGCCAATTGTGTTGCTCTTTTATGGTTCATTGCTTCACTTGATCGCAGACCCACTGGTGAACAAGACAATGCGAAAACTAGTTCTTTTTAATATGTTTAAGGTAACCTCACACTAAAATTACAAGGTCGTTTCTTTCTGCATTCGGCTTTCTACAATTGTATGTATATTGATATGTTACTACATATAATTTTACATCACTATGAATACCTAAGCCTCAAAATTTCTCCAAACGAACGTGATACTAGATCAGTACAAAATAAGCACACTTTATCCTACGTATAAAAGCACCAAACATGAACAATTACAGACTAATCAGCCCGATGTCAAACTTCTATAAATTGTTCTTCAAGTCTACCTCAAGAAGAATTACCAAAGTACTGGGTGAGAACCAACCACAAGAGCAAACACATTTTCAGTACACAGAACAGTAAACTATTTGCAAACTGTAAAAATGCATATTGATAAAACACGGGAGTTCCTAAACTTGACATTTCTAGACTGCATGAAAGCCTTCCAAATGGTAGATGATTCATGCGTACTGCAAGCACTGGTAAGACATCTTTACACTTGAGAGCGGCGTGCGGTAAGAGGAACCAATCTTCTCAAAACTATTTTCAACTTTATTTGGGAATACATTTCAAAGCCTGAACCTGGAGGAAAAAATTGGAATTAAAATATACGGTCATAGATTCAGAAATATGATGTTCGCTGGCGATGTAGTACTTACTGTTTGCAAGAAACCCCAAAGATATTCATGTAATGCCTAGACCTCAGCAACTTTAGCAAAAACGCCGAATTGCCAATGAACATATACAAGATTCGAGTCATGACAGACAGTCAGCTAGTAACCATCAAAGTGAACTTGGTTGAACTACAATATGTTCCAATTCATTAGCTATCAACACAACTTGAACACAAGATTGAAAAGTAGAATGGTCCTAGCATGAAAAGCACTTTAGTCGATTTTATTAGGCTAGAAATTGAATCCCAAAATAAAATTGAGACGTTGAAATGCATTTTACTAACTTTACTGTAGGTTGCCAAGCTTACAGCTTTACGGAAACCGAAAAGAAATGCATTTAATTGTGCCAAAGGAAGATGGAACGGAAAATCCTAAGAGTATCCTTGAGAGGCAAAATCCCAAATGTTAAGATAAAGAACTGGCAAACCCAAAAGCACAATTTGTTTAAAATGGAAATGCGGCTGCCACATGGGGGAACTTCAAGGCAACATATGGACACAGATTTCTACTTTAGAACCCTTGCATTGACAAAAGAACCGGGATAAACCTGCACTCTCTGATAGCTTCAAGAAGGTCACTGGAGGGTACTGTTCCAGTATATCTAGGAAACCCTGTATTAACAAATGTGGACAATCATTCGTTTAAGTGTATCAGTGCCTATGATGTACTATTCTTTACCATGTTTCTCACTTCTCGTATCACGCTTCTTAAAGACGTGTCAGTTCTCTAAGTAGGTTGGGAGAGAACACACACTTGACAAAGAATGATAACATTACAGTTACACAATTGCGATTAGCTTACCATACGATTTCAAAATGAGCTGTCTCTTTTAGGAGGCATTAGTCCTTCAAGCAATACACCACTTTCCTTCATTAACATAACAATTTCATCACTATATTGATTTTATTTTGTAAATATTAATCTTATACACATAGGAAAATAAATGTTGTGGCATAACAATGTGAGCATCGTTACATTTAATTCTCTATTGTTCTACCAATTCTTAATATGTTCTCCTCCCATTATGTTTTGCGGGCGTGCTTAGTTTTTATTGGTCAATATTCAGGCATATGTGAATTGATAGTTATGGGATAGTGACTTTATTCTTTAACGTAAACCCCATTTTTTTATCACTGGACCTCCCATGGACATTTATTTACAAGGAGAGGCTAGGCTCACGGCTCATCGCTTGATACACAGGGGAAATTGGAGAAGTAGCTTTGCTGAAACCGGACTTATTTCCATTCTAAATTTCCTGGATATTCCAGAACTGTGGATGAGGCCAGACCTAATGAATACTCAACACTGTAATGTAAGAGTGAATCGGGGTACGGTGACTATCTGGGGGAGATACCCATTTTCTTTCTAAGCCCAGATAGAGCGGCATACGCTTGCTGCCTGCGTGACCACCTGGGTCAGTTGCATGTCTGGAATGAGAAAGATCTGCTTTTTCTCGCGCAAGCAGAACAAAAAACAAGAAAACAGTTCACTTTCCTGCGTAAATAATAGTAAAACTATGTTGAATATGCAACTTATTTTAATGCCTTACAATTGTCAAAGCTATCTAATATATTGTGTAGTTAAGGTTCTAACATTTCTATTCTCGACAACATCTGACCTTGTTTCGATATTCTAGGTTGTGTTGCTTCACTAGGTAGGATTTTACCTCGATACTTGGGGAAGATGCCTATTCTATATTTAGGGTAAGATGGGAGCTTATTATGGAGTTATTTTGTTATTTTATTGCAGGCCATGCCTAGAAATTATGCAAGAACCTCAGAGAGAGAACAATGGATCGAAGAAGGCTCTCAAATTGCTATGGAGCACGTCAGGACAGGTGGTATGAACTGTTTCAACTGCAGCACACAGCAACAAAATATGTGTAATGTCTGTACTGGTAATTTATGATCACTGAGAGACTGCTTTGAGCGATTAAATTGATTTTGTTACATACATGCATCAAACCAAGTGTAGGTAAAAAAAAATTAAAGCAAAAAGTACATATAATAATTATATTTGTCATCTTACCCTGAAAGATGCCTAAAGTGCAGGTAGCAACAAAAACCATATGTATAAAAACGGTAGCTTTCTTTTAGTGCCAAAATGGTATTTTTAAATAACCTCTAGAAGTTGATATTTAAATATGAAGCATATAAAAAATAACAAGAACCTTAAATTTTCCTTCAAAGGAAAAAGTTAGGCATCCTCCCTCGATCTGCTCAATATTCTATTTTACTTTATTATTTCAAATGGCTGGCGGCAAAATCAGAATAAATGTCATCACTCAGTAAATATTTGAAATCGGAACATTGTTTTATGTTCACTCTATACTTCCATACACTATTCTCTGAAATCCGTGGAGTATTGCTTTTATCTTAACTTATAAGACTTCTAACGGTGAACGTTTTAGATGCCTGTAGTGGAAAACTCCGATCGTTTTTACTCTGATGAAAGTTGGGTGAAGGGAGGAAACGAATCAGCTTCCATTGCACGGCATTAAATGCAAAACAGCACGTAAAATTTAGTGCCTTTTCATATCGCTTATATTTCTGACGAGAGACAGAGAGGTTACCACTCAGCATCAATCTTCATGTCAGCCGTCCCTGCCTCAATATTCATAATGCTTTTGTTATGACATCGCACTGACCGGGCAACTATTGGGAACAGGGTGCGGGGAAAGAAGTGTCGCCAACAATGGCTTATCCCACCATAACATTTGCATGTTTTGTATACTTGAATAGTACATCATTTATAATCATTTTAACCCGTTCAGCAGTAAATATTGGCGATACATGATATAAATTAGTAGATATTATTGGTGTTGGCCTCTTCAGGGACATATCTCAATCAGCAATAAAGTGCAACCAATCTGCATAGGGAAATGTATGGTTGCATACTGCAGACCACCAACAATTAACATTCGACACAATGTTATCCTATACAAGGAATCTGCCTATACATTAATATGCATGTGATTGGACTATATTTAAGAAATAACTCAAGCAGAAATTTTAGGTGTCAATGGCAATGTCTAAATTCACACGCAGGAGATACGTATAGTCATCACGAATTAAAATAGATGACAATTTGTTAGAGCAGCGAGTGTAATGAAAATGTTCTTACTACTATTTACGTTTTAAATATTTTGTAGTTTTCTTTCATGCATTATTTATCGTCGCCATGGGTGCATTGGTTTGCATCGATGTCTGTAGAACGGACATGAATTCTGTGGATGTAAGTTTGTAGTTACGAAATGAAATGAATTAATGATGGCACTAATGAACTTGGAGTCTTTGGCGCCTTAAAGTTATTTGGCCTTCTCAAGGTAAGAAAATATTCCGAAAAAACCTTACCCACACAGTCATGCTGTTTTAAAGCACTTTATTTCTGTTAGAGAAAGTAGATAAAAGTTTCGTTCCATCATGCGAGAGAGAGAGAGAGAGAGTGTGTGTGTGTGTGTATATAGGTGAGATTAATACAGTGAGGGTATCTGAGTTATGGGCAGGCAGAGCGCAGCTGAGTACTGAAGGAAACTAGTCCTCAAGCCACATAATGCATGTGCTGATAGTTTGAGGGAGTGGTTGCACGTTCGTATATTACTTACTGTCAATGGTATACATTGTGTGCCAATTGTTCTTCCTTAGTTATGCCACCATATAAATATAGTCTTAGAAAATGGGAAGAATTCTTGCAGAGAAGTGGTAAAGTGGCTCGCAAGAAAATATTTTGGCAATCGTGTTTCAGCAAGAAAAATTGTTCGCATACATGTTTAAAAGTTACGAGAGACGGGATCTCTCAATGACAAGAAACATATTCCGAACCGCCGTGTTCTTACGGAAGTAACGTTGGATGAAATACTGCAATTTCCTATACAGATGTACTGCCGCTGAGGGACATCATATTCATCTCTTATTATACAGGTTAGTGTTTATTAACAGTTTTAATTACAGAATCATTTCATACTTTCAGTAAAACATATATACTTGTATAAAAATACTATCTTTACTTGGTTTCAGCGAGTGCATTTATCCTATAAGCAGCCTCGCTCAAGCAGTCGATTTCTCTAATAAACTCATTGTAAAAATGTCAGTGTGCAGAATTAATTTCTTTTTAGAAGATTATTTAGAAAAGTTAGCGTCTGAACTGTTAAAAAGTAAATTAAATATTATTATAGCAGTTATATTGCCTTAATGTCTTCAGTGATCCTTATTTTTCCTGGGAAAATTATATAAAGGGATTTCAGAGCTGAAAATATGGTTGCATAAAAGTAATAACAATAAAAGAATTGTCATCTTATCATATTGCAAAGCTTATGCATTTATCTTCTTTCAAATCCTTTAATTGTATTGTTAATCATCTATATAATAATGTTCTTAGTTTTTTTTCTGCTGAACAATTATTCATTTTCCGAATATTATATTCTATGCAAATAGCTCCTATCACCTAACGATAAGCATTAAAACAATTAACTTTTAAGTTATATTTTCTACATTGCAACAGTCCTTACGGTCCATCCCCAAGGAAATATAAATATAATATAATATATATGTGCAAACCTAAATATAATATTTTATTAATGTAGATATCATATATGTATGTATATGTATGTGTGTGCGTGTATAATATGAGATGTAACTCTCGCATGTTATTTGTACGTGGCCAAAATGGAAAGTATCTGTTTTCCGTTACGATAGCTTGGAAAGCCAAAGAGGATATACAAAAGCAAGAGGTAAACCGGAGGGTCGAGAGTGATGCCCCTTTAAAAGGAATACCAATGGAAGTTAATAAACCCAAGAACTTTTGAATTCGTTAAGGCCTTGAATCCGACAGGTATTTTACAGTTAGCCTTGACACTAGCCAATTCCAACAAAAGTTTTAAACTTTCAAATAATAACGAATTGCATGTGCTGGCAGGTGAATTTAAACCAGCCAATAGTAAATGTATATTTAAACTTTTAAACCAAGGCGCAACACGTGCACGTGCGTGCGGGACCCCGTGACTTAGTGAAGACAATGGCTATTTAATTTGAATCAAGTACATAAGAAAACATTTGGTCGGCGGCACGCAGTTTCGATACATCACGCAGTTTCAGATCAAATAGCAGATAAAGCGTTCTATTTCAGTTCATGTAGATCAAAGCAGTTTACCGGTAGTCCGTAGTCCACCAGACACTTCAGTTTAAGTAACGCGTTTTAAGTATCACCTTACACTTACCTGCAAGTTTTACACGCGGCGAGACACACTCATCGTTATAGTCTACATGCTGCGACGCGCGAATTTCTAAATGCGTCGAGATATATGCTCAGGCATTCATAATAAATTTAACATTAGATGCGGTTCTCAGACTCAATTCTTGGAAGTCAGGGAAGCTAAGTTTGTATTCATATTATAAATAATATAAATTCTATCGTGAGCAAAACACCAGAGGACGCGACAGATCTTGAGCACTATAAATTACCATAAATAATTATGTAATTTTTATTTTCTTCATGCAACAGGGAGGGGCACAGGAAGTAAGCTAAACATATAAACACACGACAGAATGTAACTAACAGATGTATTTATTGACACAGTTGTCTTTACAAAGGGGTGATTTTCCGATTTGCCACTGAATGAATGCCCATAACCCTTGGACTACTTGTTAATTAATTGTGCGCGCAGGCTGCTATGTGCTGATGAAGGACGCGAGCTTCCGTGGTTGAAAACAGTCACTCTATTGTCTAAGCGGCAACCGGCAGCAACTTCGGAAGTATTAATTTGCAGTTCGACTCTCGCGCAGGTATTTACAAAATAACTCGCACTCGCTTATCAATAATAAATAAATCACAGGAGAATTTCAACTCAGTATCTCGCGTGAATTGAGAATTATACATGCACGGTATTAATTATAAATACCCGCTGAAGATGGAATAATGAATGCCTCTACAATCTGCTGGACTCAACTGGTCAGATGGCTTCGAATTGCTTGACTAGCGTGAAGCGACAAGAGAAAAAGATGACTGCGTAAACTGAGTGCTTGAATGAGAGAAAATAATTTAAAACTGGGCAATTTTGCTTCTTATATATCTTCCTTTAGCGTGGTTCGCCACGTGCTTTTTGCTTAATCCAAACGCCACCGGGTTCATACATATAAGCGCAGAAGCACCCCTAGGTTCAAAAATCTGAACTACTTACGTTGATTGGTCGGCTGCCATTGCATCAATCAGTGGCGGCGCAAAACTCCAACCGCTCCACTGACGCAAATGTGAAAACTCTCGACTCCTGGCGTCAGGAAAAACTCGTTATGTAACCTAGAGTGGTCAGGTGTTCCTTTACGTTTGTGCTCTTATATAACAAGTAAAACCTAAACATGCTACTTTTTCATTCATTGTCCAAATCGCATATAAAATTGCAATTTATCTCTACTGTTTATATTTATTTAACGTATCAGAAATCACTGCAGGTATCACTGCTATTTATGTAATTAAATTGCTTGCTGAAATAATAAAATGAATGGAATACTTATAAATATTAAAATACCCTCGGTGCGTCCATTATAAATTCTGTTACAAAATCGAAATATGTTGCAAAGCTGCTAAGGTTACTTTATAAACTTAGAATGCACTAATTAAGATTCTCAGTATGCGCTTATCTGCATTACTTACTGTGAAAACAAGTTCACGACTAGCGTTACTCACTTTGTAATAGAACGAGGTTATTTCAGTTAAAGGTCACCTGAGAGCTCCTCCCAGTAGACAGCCGGGCTCCGGAGGTTAGTCACTGAAATAACCTCATTGTATCTGTTTACAACAACACTATGACAATATTAAACTCGGTGAAGGATAGATTTAACTTTGCGAACCTAAATTATTCACATAAAACTTCTGAAGTGCATTTGCGTCAAAATGCTTAGGGATATGAAAAAATAGCAAATGACATTATTTGTCTATTTTTTCTATTTCTATCTATTATTAAAATAATAATGTGTGAATTCCAATTCATTGGCATATTAGGCGGAGGCAGAAATTAAAATTGTTGGCCCAAGACGCTTAATGACCAGAATGGTATTGGAAAAATTTGTTCCATTACTAGCTTGGAATTATCCCATAAAATTATCTCTTCAGTAATCCATATTACGCCGTTAAGAAGCAGAAAAATGTTCTTTCTTAGCAACAGAGAAAATATATAACACATATTTTATCTTTCGTTAAAATAATTACCACGATGGAATAGTGAAAGCAAAACTTTTCAGTAATTTTCAAGCAGAAAGTATAAAAGATCACACTTTTAAAATAAAATAAAACAGACCCTAACATATAAACATATGCAATTTTAATTTTCTTGTTGCTTTATACTTACTATTTACTTATTTTTAGTTCTTTTATTTATATATTAATAGCAATTTAAATCTTACCAGTATCTATCTTTTGCTTTAGCTAATTTATTTGCTTGTTTATTTAGGTTTTGTTTTATTAATTTATTTATTTATTATTAAATTTTATTTAATAATTATTATTTTATTTAATATTTTGGACATTGTTATCACGAGAACAGTAAAAAAAAAAACTTTCCCATAGAAAAAATATATAACATAGGAATATAATTTACCTTTCGTTAAAATAATTATCCTGTTGCAATGATGCAAGTACAATTTTTCAGTAAATTTCAAGCACAAACTATTTAAAGTCAGACAGTTTAAATAAAATAGCGTAGAATATTAGGATTTAAATACATATAATATCGTTTCTCTCGTTTATTACATTATTATTTTAAGCATATAATTTTCAGTTCTGTAATTTTATATATCAATCGTGAATGAAAGTTTAATTAGTATCTGTTTACGTTGAGATAAATTATTTTGTATATTGCTACTATGAGAGTAAACAAGAAAAAATGCACATTACCAAATAAGTCATTCTTATTCGGGTTTATAGCTTATTTTTTGCACGTTATCAATAATTGCTTCATTATTATGAATGATGTTAAATTGAGGACGGGAAACTAATGTGTATTTTTGGAGACGGTTTACGTAACTGAAAAATAGCAGGAACCTCAATTTCTAATTCGAGGTGTCAATTTGCTACGCACAAATTTACCAATAAAAAGGAAAATCAACTGAAACTGTACATTCATTTAAAATCAATTTTTTAGCATATCAGATGCCGAGAGAAAAGGAATGAAGATGAAGCAATGTGTCAACAGTGAATGCGCATGCACTTGCTAAGAACGTCAGCGGTCAGTAGCACAAAAGTGCAAGTTCAACAGGAAGTCGTTCTAAGAAGTCATGAGAGTGTGTCAACTTTCTTACGAAGAATGGGCATTGTAGAGAAAACACCCTGTTATTTGTATGTAGCCAAAAGGAAAAGCATCTGGTGCTTTCCGCTACGGTAACTTGGAAAGGCAATGAGGCCACAAAACCCTATACAAAAACAAGAGTAAACCCGAGGTTCTGGTGTGATGCCACTTTTAAAAGGATTCGTTTGAAGGGTTAATAAAGCCAAGGACTTTTAAATTCATAAGGACTTTGAACCCGACAGTCTTTGCACAATTAGCCTTTAAAATACGTCAATAACAGTTTTAAACTTTCAAATAATAACGTAAGACATGTGCTGACAGGCGAATTCAAACCAACCAATGGTAAATTTATATTTTAAACTGTTAAACCAAGACGCGAGACATGCACAAGACGTGCCCTTGCTTTAGGCATATTTATCCAAGGATTACTAGATTTGAATTTAATACATAAGGAAGCGTTTTCTCGGCTGGGGCAAGCGTTCTCAGTTATCAGTGGTACACATTAACACTACAGTTCGCGAAGTTCAACGCAGTTAGAGGCGGCTTACGCACACACTTCAGTTTAAGTAACGCATTTTAAGTTTCACATTCTGCGTAGACACATACTCATCTGCAATTTACACTGAAACGCAAGCATTTCTAAGTTCTACATACGTCAAGAATAAATTTAATTTCAGCGAGGTTTTCAGACTCAGTTCATATCTGTGGAAATCATGGCAGCTAAGTTTATATTTGATGTTGATAAATTCTATCATACGCAAAACATCAGAGGACGCGACAGACCTTGAGTAATAAATTACCATATACATTTTAAGTCTAATATAATGATTATTTATACAACTGGTCTCCTCTCCCAGTCCTGTTGAGTACAAATCAAAAAATAGCAGAATTCACCCAGAGAAATTGCTGTTGCCGAAGCGTAAGCATCAACACACCAAAACTATTTCATAATTTGGCATCAACAATGTGAGGCTAACAACAATAACAACAACGCCATTGACAATCCACCTGATAATTTGGCACTCAGCGTAGCTCCATACCAACCCAGCATGCAGTTCAACTCTAAGTCACCAATCTGGTGCATTGTCACAGTTCAAGTACAGACGAGGCGCTCGTTGCTTGACATGCAAAATGAAATACATGAGGCACAATAGAGGACTTAACTAACATGACATTGGTTCATCCTTTGTCACGTAAGCCAGCAGTGACATGTCTGTGCGTGAATAGTGAGAGAGTGCTGAATTCTCAGGACACAACAAACTGAGAGTTATAATAGCACAATGATGCACTTTATAGTTTACTATCCTTTGTTGGGTGCCGATGCAACCAATGTTTTTGTTACCTGGTACTCAACTACTACCGATTATTTCAACATTAAAAATAAAATCTTATTATACCTTTCCTTTGGTTCCTTAGATGCATTATTTGCACTTAACACAAACATCAGCGATTTAAGTGCTGATAGGTGACTATTTCATTAGAATAAATTGGATGACTAATATACTCTCTGTTTATATTTGTTATAATTTTCAAACGCATAAAGTTTTCTGTATAGTTTTATATTTTATGTACCTATTATAGCATATAATGCATGTAGTATGGGACAAATCTTGATGGTATTTTGTCCTGAAAATAAGATTACACTATCCAGTTGCTTTTATGTTCATATGCACGCGAGAGGAATGCGGTGCAGGATAATAAACATTGTCACGCCTCTCCATAGAACAAGCACAAGTAGGTTTCTTTGGCATTTCTAATATTTACCTACAACTTACAACCAGCACCAATATAATGAAAGAAAAGGTCATTGTTTCAAAAATTCATTGATGGCTTTCACTAGCATACAAATTTTTTCCTTTTGGTAGCACAATAAGGAATGGTATGGACTTCTAACAGTCAAAGATTACAGTGGTGAGATTCCAATACAGAAGAATTAAATAGACATCATAAATACTCTGCTTAGATAAATACATCTAGGAACAAATCTGCGAAGAAACTCAAGATGCTTAAGGGGAAAATATATTTTGTGTCAAGTATTCCATTTACATATTTTGAACGATTTTATACATTTTTTGCATTAATAAAACTTTAAACTAACTTTACAGAATAATCCACCGATTTTGAAAATTGGAATTTAATTTTCTTTCATAATAAACCTTATATTACTGTAAAACTAATGGCAAAAATGTTTGAACTGTGCAAAAAGGATACATAATTCAAATGTATTCATTTTATAGCTAATTAAACCTTGAATGTTTTCTCCATAATAAGATAAAAATGTGCTAACTTCTTTTGGAAAATAATTATATATTGTTAACTGTAATACTAAAACTAAAATCTGTTTTTTTTTTTTTTTTTTTTAATTTTCCTGTAAAATTTGAAAATAATACATGTGAGACTTCAAAAGAGCATTAGTACGAGTATTTCTGAACGAGATCATCTATAATCATATTTATAGATGATCCCACATTGTTTCGTCAATCAAGCTGACGCTAGTGATGTTAAGTATTAAATTTCAATAAATGTGTGGTTTATGTAAGCATTAACATAAGTTATAACAGAGAGTAAAAAATATTTCAAAATGCACTGGCCTCCTCAGCTCCATTAGACTCGTTCACTCATTTTCAGTAGTTCATGATATTAATTCAGAGCAGTGCTGTTTAGTTTTGCGACCTATTGTTATTTTAAAGCAGCCAATATTGAGCATTCCCTTTTTAATTTTACAACTGAACTCTGATCATAGGCAGTTTATAATAAATACTAAACTGATTATTTTTCTGTAACACAATAATAATGTAATAACAAAACATTCAAAAGGATGACTAAACTTGGTGTACACTCTACAATTTTAATTTACAAGAGACCCGGTTCTTTTGGGCGGTTTCGGTTAATGTAACCTATATTGTGGCGCATTTAGGTAGTAATAATGTATTAACAATATTATATGATATGTTAATACATTATTGGAACATACTATTGTTGTTGTAGTAGCAGTAGTAGTAGTAGTAGCAGTAGTGGTAGTAGTGGCGGTGGCGGTAGTAGTGGCGGTGGCGGTGGCGGTGGCGGTGGCGGCGGCGGCGGCGGCGGCGGCGGCGGCGGCGGTGGTGGTGGTGGTGGTGGTGGTGGTGGTGGTGGTGGTGGTGGTGGTGGTGGTAGTAGTAGTAGTAGTAGTAGTAGTAGTAGTAGATATTTATTACTCCAGTTAAACTAGTTATATTGTACATCATAGTCGAATGGGTTCATGCTCTTGTAAAATACTGAATTTCTGAAATTAATGACAACAAAAGAAACCAACAACAACATTAAGTAGAACGCTCAATTCTTCAATTCTAAAGATACAAAATAACACATTTACAAGAGTTCTCAGAATATTACTTATGCTAAACTAGAATTTATTGGAACATACTATTAGCCACGTATCGTGGTTTCGTAATAATGTTTGACTTACTAGGCGTGTTGAATAACAAAGGCTTGTGAGCTGGTGGCGCTTGCGCAGGATGACGAGACAAGAGGGTAAGCGTGGAGACGCTGACTTAGCGCCGTCTTTGAGAAGGACGTTTGGAACATCTCGCACGGCTCGCCTAATCTCTCCCCGTGCGTCACCCAACAAAAGCATGTTTTTTAATGATATTTAAGGATTGTTTTTACTACTGAGGCGAAACGGGCGGTCTAATAATACGTGAGATGAAATATGGGAAAGGATTCTTTTAAGAGAGGAAACGTTCCAGGCCTCTACGGCATTTGCCATTTATGAGGACTGAGGAAAACCTGAAAAAACCTCACTCAAAAAGAAGTCCTTGGCTGGATTTGAACCCCAGTCCTCCCGCTCACGAATCCGCGCCTTAACGACCTCGGCCACACATGGTGGTAGCAAAAGCATATAAGATCATATTATCATGTAATTCTATAATCTAAGAAACACGAGTGAAAATCTCAAATATCATGATTCATTACTGTGTGTTTTGGTTTGTTTTCTCCTTTAAGTCCCTCTAGTGTAGGATGTCTCCAGATAATTATGGATTTAATAGGAGTTAGCCCCCTCGTAGAATTTTGGGAAGGTTTAGGAAATTGCGAATAGTTCTAGAGCAGTTGCTAGAGCATAATTGTTATCTGTATTTGAAGCTCATAACTAATTTTAAGATTTCAATATCAACTCACAAGTTATGTAGGATTTAACGTACTTGCAAACTTCGGGATATGTATCAGTAAATAATACAGCAATACACAAGTCATTCGTTTGGCTGCCATGAAACATCAGAATGCCTGGAAGGGCTCAGTAAGCTGCTGGTAGTTCCCAACATTTCTTGTTGCAGGGCCGACCCTCATCATTCACTAGATTCCTAGACATTTAGTGTACTAGATCTGTCACTTCATTACGAGACAAACCCTATGCTCTCTGTGAGAAACGATAAGCTTTTGGATTTTCCGATGAAGTTCTTCAAAGCCCTGCTCTCTACAGCACTGTTTCACATAGCAAAACAAGAATGGTTTGATTACATGCAAAACATTTAGTACACGGAACGATATTGATCAATTAATCCGGTTGCCAAAGCACTGTATCCTAGCTTAGTTCATGTTTGCGAGAGTTGTTTAATAAAGTTGCTAAAAGTAATTTAACATTTTTTATAAACATTAAATTTATTTTCATAGCCTCCATCATGGGCTATTCGCTTCAGCCGGAGAATTTCTGTTCATTCAGTAGAAAAATAGGTTGTTTTTTTTTCTTTTCCCACAATTTCCAAATAGTCATTGACGGCAATTGATGACATCATTTCCTTTCCCCAGAGCCCAGTTTCAATGTTTGAGAAGAGAATCAAATCATTAGGGCTACATCTAAAGATTAAAGTGGATTTCATTTTGCCTTTGAGACTGCCAATGTGTGCAATGACGCATTTTTCTAGCAAAAGAACTTTTATACCTTAATATTCGTCAGCTTACCTTCAGCTGGGTTTTAACAAAACTCAACAATCGTCACTTTAAAATGTTAACAAGAGAAATTTGTATTGTTTTACAAAAAAGTCTCATCTTAAAATTTACAAAATATATTTTATTTAGTAGGGCCTGGTTATATAGTGGTAGCCATACTTGCCTCGTAGACTCAAGGCTGCAGTTTCAAATTTGGCCAGGATCAAAAGTTATTTTAGGACGTAAACATCCCAAGTATGGCTTCCTTTGAAAAGAAAGTAAAGTCATTGATCCCAGGCCTTCGATTTACAGCATGTAAAAGAACCTCGTGCATAAAAAAGAGACTTCTGAGCAAAATTTATCCGCCGTTTTCCGCCCTGAATAGAATGTAACGCTAATAACCATAGATTAAAGACCGTCTTTAAATAAAATAATAAATAAATTTAATTTTGTCATATTTATATAATAATTTTATAAATCTTAAAAATTAAAAAAGTGTCAAATGTGTTAAATTAAGTAATACTTTCTATTATAAGAAGCAAGGGATGAATTGTAAAGCTATTCAAATGAAAAATCCATCTTTGTGTATAAATGCATGAGCAAACGTTTTCCCTGTAGCAAAAATATATACCTGGTGACAAAATTGCCATATAGCACAATTTGAACCTTTTAATGTATTATTAATATACGTATAATGGCAAAACACGTGTGATTAATGCATTTCATTGACTAGAAATTGTTGGTCCTGGTGGTCTAGTGGTAACCACACTTTTCTCGTAGGCCCAAGATCGTGGGTTCAATCTCGGCTGGTTTATTCGGGCGTAAAAATCCTAAATATGGCTTCATCCGGAAGGGAATTAAAGCCGTGAGTCCCGTGTCGTAGATTTACGGCTCGTAAAAGAACTTCAAGCCTGAAAGAAGAGGCCTCTGAGCAAAATTTATTGGCCATTTCACTCCCTGATTTGAATGGAACGTTGATGACCTTGTAATGTTAAAGAGCGTCCATAAAATAAATTAACATGACTAGAAATTCTACATGCACACTAATGCATGGGTTCTTCATAAAAAGATTTTTATTTTCCTCTCTCTTTAGCATTACTGACATTTTCTTGTACGACTTTTAAATAAAGCCCTCCCTCTACTTTCATTAAATATATTGTCAAAGTAATGCTTTAATTTATTCACAACATTAACTTTGGTTTTGCTTACTTGATTTACCGATGGAAGTTGAGATGCTTTAAAGCAATTCTTTCCATGGTTAAAGCACTTCAACTTCTCTCGGTGAAGAAAAAAGGGTGCTTTGAACAAGGCAACATCTTAAGTCTTATTGCATCTGACAGTTTGGTTTTTACTACGATTGGGCAGATTGATTTCAAATCATAAGTATGCAATTCCAAACATTTAACTTTCCTAAATTTCTCAAAAGTTCTTAATATTCTGAAAGCAGAATTATTGATTCATTTTTTCTTAGTTCCTTTTTAGTAAGGTCAAAACCCCCATCTGGAGGCAAGTATATTGCTATAGTTACGGATAGAGAAATATGTTGAATTTCTTTAAAAACCTTTCAATGTAACATAAGCATAGTTATAATTGTGGATTTGCTTTTCTACAAACAATATAAAACATAGCATTGTCAAGAGCAATATTAGTGGTGTTTTCATTCATTTGTTATTGCTCTAAAGCATTTATGTAATCTCTCAATGTAGATGAAATTGCACTTGCCTCATGCCCCGATTCAGTCTCAAGCTATATATTCTGCACTCTTTTTGTTTTCTTTTGCGAAACGTTATGTTTATACAAATTTACAGGTATACTTGTAATGGGTATAATGTTTCTGCGATTGAAACTGTTTGCTAAGGGTTGTTTTTACTGGCAGGCAAAGCAGACTGACACGCTATTATTCATATTTTGTTTAAAATACTGAAAAGTAATTTTCCCTTGTTTTATGAAACCTGCAGCTATTCTCATTTTATTTTTCAGTAATTTAAAGTTGGTTCTAGCATTTAAATAACAAGTTGCAAATGCTGTTTCAATGTTATTAATATTTGTGGGCATAAAATGGGGAAGAAAGCGGTAATAATAATAATAATAAACGTTGGTTTTATTTTATATTTTATTTTATTTTTTTTAATGGATTAATTGAGTTTCATTAAAATTCCATTCAAGAGTATTTTCCTTTCCCTCTCTCTTCCCCCCCTCTCTCTTTTCGGTATCATGTGAGGTTCTTATTCAAGCTGTTAAATTGTTTTGTATGGAGCTTAGAGTTCCTTTAGTTTCTAATTATTTATTGCGCTATATTTATCCTATTTTTTCTTTATTTTTATCTTTAATTTTATGATTATCCGGATGCGTTAAAAAGGCATTAAAATGGTGTTTGTTGATTTTTATTAAAACAGTCCTCAATGTGTTTGTCAATCTAATAATGCTGCACAACAGACTATTGCTATTGTTTTATACTTTTTCAAATATTCTATGCCTATGGAGATTTTTCCTTGGGAATTTCAGTTTCAAAACCAAGGAATGTCTTTGCCTTCTTCGCCACACTTCCACCTGTCATTGTCCACTTCTTTGACTGCTATATCAAATCAGGTGTGTAATGGTTGATCCAAGTTTCGTTCACAGTCCACGGATTGCGACTAAAACTCATCAACCACTGTGTATATTTTGGTGCACAGTTAATTGTTGCAGGTTCATCATACGCGCAGTTTTTCCTGCGCTTGTTTTATATATATATATATATATATATATATTTACCGACACTCAGGTCATGCGCGTCCCATTCAATTCAAGGCGGAAACAACCGATAACTTTTAACTCAGAGGCTCCTTTACAGTCTTGAAGTTCTTTTACGTGCCGTAAATCTAGACCCGCCTTTACTTCCCTTCTGAAGGAAGCAATATTTAGGATTTTAACGCTTTTTCTGCAGGATTCTGTGCACTCAAGATGTCTGCTGTCTCAGCTATCTCGCGCACTCCCATTCAGCTGTCTTCCATTAATGCACTGTGAACTTAAATGGGAGTCCTGAACCTTACTTTTTTTTTTCTTCTTCCGTGAATGTTCAGTCATATTTAGCTTTTAACTAATGACATGATGTTTAAATGAATCCTCTAACCATAAAAATGTATGTCTTTTAGCAAATTTGCTCAACAGAGATGTTATGTTAACCGTAAACTCTTATCTCCAGCTGAACAACAGTTAATCTTAAAAGTGTATTATTTTCTCCCTGTCCTATAGCTATCTTCTGGGAGTGTAGTCAATTTTCGTAGGGCATCCATGGACACCAAGTAACCAGTTATGTAATTTTTATAATTGTCGCCACATAAAAATAAAGCGAGAATACTGTGTTTCTTTGAATGTAAACCATGGCTGGTAGTGCTCGCCCTTTTCGGTCCGTCAGAACTGATGATCCCAACTTCGAAGATAAAATATTGCAGCGGATAGGCAAAGTTGGTAGCGATGTTTCAAGCTTACTGGATAGTTACTTTGAAATTAAAAGTTCTCATACTAAAGGCGAAAGTCTTGAATTTGCGGGACAATATTGTTACAGAAGTAATCGTTATAAATGGGCATTTATCCACAATATCAATTGCTTACCCTCTTTGCCTTTTATGAAGTAAACTATTCCTTCTCATATAGTGTTGAAGAGGAGGATTAAGACATTTATGAAGGTGAAATATCAAACTAATAACTAGTGATATGTTTCACTTATATTACGTATATTATAAGCTGATACAGCAGTTTTACTAAAAACTTAACTTTGGATATATTCTACATTATTTTTTATGAAATTTAGGCTTTATGCGAGTTAAAATAAAATATATTTTAGCATTCTTTAAAAAGATTCTTTTTATTATAAAAAGAAAAAATACACCCCTGACACTACACTTTCCCTTGTATATTATAAAAGTGTGTTGTTGCTGTGAGATACTTTGTCACCAGTTAAGGGGTATTTCGTTTCGGTAGAAAAATGATCTTTAACGCAGGAGCAGAGTTCGCATAATGTTCCGCCAACTCTGTTTTACCGCTTTAGCCTTCCATTTCTTCAAAAAGAAGGGTTTAACCAACACACGAACCTTTTTCTTGTCCCCATAGTGGTCGATCCAGATGGCCTTTACTAAGGTTGGATGAAACCTTGTCATAGACAGCTAGAAAGATATTTTTAGGTCATTTAATGGAAATTTACCGGAATTTTCAAACATCCGTCGTAGGTGCTATGCACACAATATAATTTTTTTAGCGAGTACTTAAAACCATAATTACATGGTATTAATTTGCGGACATAAAAATGATGTTTAATTTAACTACAAACTGTATTACCATTAGCTAACGTGTAAATTCAGATATTAGCCTAAAAACCTGGCAATCACAGCACACTTTCAAACTATCACGCACATTCCTTAACCTGTAAGTACACTCATGAGTGAAAATTTCGGAAAAAACCCGAATATTTTGTTTTAAACATAAAATAGTGAAACATTCCTATATTTATATAAGGTACCACGTGCTTCCAGGCGTCATCATTAAAACCCTTAGGGTATATATAAACGTTCCTTACATGTGTATATAAAATGTTCTACATTACCACGTTCACACAGATATAAAATCTGCTAATAAAGGTGTTGGTACGGCAGTTAGTATGTGAAAGACGTTAAAACTTTCCACACAAAAAAGAAAGATGAAGCTGTCTGAAAAACGTGTACTAAAAATGAGCCAGAGTTTGGCCTCTACAGCACTTCCAGAAAAGTTTATCAAAGGTAAAACCCAGAAAGCAAAAGCACCTTTTCATCACATTATTAGGAATAACTACCTCAAGGAAGTTTTTGTCTCAAAAGAGAAGGTGCATTTAGTGGTTACTGAAGCAATTAGTGAATGTAATATAGGAAGCATGATCACTTCAGCTTCTTAAAAGCACCAGAGGAGAATCAGTTTTAAACCCTGCAAGATAAACATCAAAGTAGCTTTCCTGCATTAAAATCAGAATTCTTCAGAGGAAAAGGAGCGGCAGAAGAAGAGCGGGGATAAAGTACCAACAGAGGAGAGGAAGAAGAAATCTGAAAGCCTAATGAATGAGCCAGGAGGCTTTTAAATCGAGTTATGTAGTTGTTTTATTTATTTATTTTTTAGTTATTTTTTCTTTATATTTTCAGCATTTTTCTTCCTACAAAACTATTTAGGGGTAGCATGTTTGCTGCTTTAGATACACAAGGTCACAGATATACAGTGAATAAAATTGCCATAGGTATAAGTGTGAGTATTTCCTACACAATTTTACCAACATTAATAATTCTATGTGAAAAAATATATAATTAGGATTAAAAGTTATAGAGATCTGTTTTATACAGACTAAAATCCAAGACAAATTAAAGAATTACATATTTGCTGAGCTTATTAACAGAGAATGAGATAAGAAGCATTAATACATATTTTTAGTGACGTAAATAAAATCTTTAATTTTGGATATAATTTTAACCATGAAATCTACAATATTAATTTATTTTAAATAATCATATTCCTGTATCAGAATAAATATTTGATACCTATGCCAAAAATTGTACATAATAATTGTGGATGACAAATTCAGAAAGTCACTCATGGATATATTTAACGATTCACACTTATCTGAAAGCGATGTTCAGGAGTGCATTTATGAAAAGAAACAGTTAATAACTGCTTATATTGTCTATTACTTAGTTGAACATTGGTTTTATTTGTGAAAAAAGTTAATTCTCTTAAATATTAACTTGATTACCAAACTGCATACCGGAAATTCAATTTGACTATAAACTGTATTTTTCAACTAATTACATAAATGGCCTTTCTTCAGAAAATAATTTTTCCACAAAGTAACGTAGTCAGATATTGAGCCTTCATTTGCACGAAATGACTTCAATTACCATTATCACATTACATTCATTATGTTAACGATGGAACATTGGAGTAGTGATCCATTTTTCACTGTGAAACTAAGTTATTGTTTGTTATAAGCTATTCTAAGTGCAAGTGCAAAAATTTATATTATTCACATTTCTCATTTCATGTATGAAACGACAGTTCGTTTTTTTTTTTTTTTTTTTACTGTAATATCTCTCAGATTGTTAATATGTCAAATGGCATTTATTTATTAAAATTTAGTCTTTTTATATTTAGTTTTAATTTATTCTTAAAAAGTAACATATTATTTTAAATATATACATATATATTAATTATAAATACATTTATAATATTTTAAGACATTGACTAAACTCATATGTACTATGCAAAAATTGTGCGAAAAGCACTGCTTAATTTCACTCTCCTGTTGTATATAGTAAAAATTAAAAATAAAGTAGCTCTTGGAACAATATAACTAAAATAACAAAACTAGAGATGCAGAGATACACTTAAATAGTCACACAATCTATTTCCATTTCTCTGCTTATTTTTTGATAAATTAAATTAAAGTAAATGAAAATCGTTCTTTATTACCGAAAGGAACAGAAAATTACTATATTCACGCGCATATACCACTAACACAGTCGTTAAAACGAGGCGTAACAAATATTGTCGATAAAAAAAAATTATCAGAAGCGAGTGTGATTAATTGATATATAGTAGTGGTAAAGCTCATTGAATTCCATTTTTATTTTATATTTCAGTACAATTTTCCTTATGGATAATTGCGTATAATTGCTTATTTGTATGTATTCTTGCTTCTATTGTTTAACCTTCTGTCCCTTATTTGCTAAGATCTATTGTGTAAGTTACCAATTTTTCATTTTACAAAGGATGAATACAAAATAGATTTCATTTTGGTAAGAAACTGAGTTGACAAGATGTGTAAAGGGGTAGAATTAACGCTGAGTAAAAAAGGTGCTATATTTGCTTATTCATTCGATGATCTTAACTCCAGAGATATAGTTCTTGAAATAAGCTTTAATTAGTCTATTATTTCGAGATTAATGAAAAAATACAGAGATAAACGAAATGTTGATCGGGTTAGAGACAGAGGCAAGAAAAGAGTCCCTACCCTTAAACAACCTATGTAGAGTACTAAAAAGAACATGGAGTGATTGTCATCTGCCCTCTTCAGAATTAAAACAAGAGCGAAAAGAAATGTGTGGCATCTCAGTAGCAACAGTTATTAGAAACAGACTCCTAGAAGCAGGGCTCCCCGTCCTCGCCTCGGAAAGAAGCTTTTGCAGCAATGTGCAATAGAAGATGCGGTATTGACAGCACGGATGTGTAATCTTTTCACGTGTAAGTTTAATCTACATGGCTCCGATGGGAAAGCGTTTGTGGTAGCAGAAGAAGTGAAGAATTAATGCCTTCATGCATTACCTAAACAGTAACAAGTGGTCTGGGGTTACATTTCTAGCTGTGGCATAGATTTCCTGGACTTCACAACTGGCACGTAAATGCAAATGTCTACTTACGCACCCTTGAAGATAAAATAATGATAGAAGTATGATGGCATTTTGACGAAGATTAAAATTGATTTTTTTTTTTTCAAGATGCCACTGAACTTTGAACGTATTCCTATGACTAATATCTGTATTATATTGGAGCAAGTGTTGTACTGATGCATTGTCACCCATTTCAGGTATGAGTTTACCTTAGAAAAAAGAGTGGAGATCCTAAAATGGCTTGGCAACAACCCAGATCTCAATTTTATAGAAAACTTTGGAAGGCTATGAAGAATGTTGTTGCAAGGAAGAAGTGAAGAAATAAATGGAAACTGCGGGAAACCATTTTGTGCGTATGGTCTCATGAACTGCGTAAAATACATTAAAATTTAATTCTTTTTATGCCTAAAGGATGCCAAACAGTGATTAAAGTACGTGGTGGAGGTTAGAGCAACTTATAAATTTAGTGAATAAAGTACACTGGCAATAATTTTAGAAACATATTACATTTCACATCTAGGTAATAATCTAGGAAATAAATCAGGAAAGTGTGGAAAAAGGCAGTAATTTTTTAAATATACAAAGGTATGAAAAATAACATGTATATAAAATATTATAATTCACGCAGAGAAATTTTACCAGAAATTCTTAGGTTGCTTGTGGTGAACACACAATATCATTTTGTAGTTTTATTTTTCAACGGAATAGAATTAGTTCATTGCAAATGTTTTAGTCTGATTTGGAAAGTATGTTACTGCAAAGCATGTATCCGTCTTTTCTAAAATATTTACTGAATAAAACTATTTATGCTTTCTATTCACAAATTGGACTAAAGCGATTTACAAGAAAAGCTTGTGAAACTTAAAGAGATACGGAAGGATTTAATTGCTCCACTATGCATAGAAAGCTAGATGTTGTATTGGCGATTTTACTACTTCTACTTGTGCTACGTTGTTTTGTTCTATCATCAAAGTCTATTTTATACGAGATACATTGCATCCCACTGCCTCTAAAATATTCTAGAAACTTAGCGCATAATTTACACGTTACGATCTATGGCACAACATGCTGAGAAGTTAAGTGTTAATAAATTAAAAGTTTATGCAGTAAGGAAACTATTTATATCGTCTTGAAGCATGCCGTTATTCCTGCTGTGAATAAATGCTGAGAAAGCCAAGTGTTGCGCATGTTAACCGTGTTCTTTGTATCCCCATAGGTACATATTATATATTTGTTGATTAGTTTTATTTACGGACGCTCTTTAACATCCCAGGTCATCAGCGTCCAATTCAATGTATGGCATGAAACGGCCGAGCAAAATATTTTGTTCAGAGGCCTTTTTTTTCTCCAGGCTTGAGGTTTGTTTTCGTACCGTAAATGTAGGACACGGGACCCACGGCTTTACTTCCCTTCCGAAGGAAGACATAATTAGAATTTTAACCCCGAAAAAATTCATCGATCCTGGCCGGGATTGAACGCGCGATTTTGGGTTTAAGAGGGAGAATAATTACCACTACATTACCAGGACCGACACATATATTTGTAAACCTACTGAAAATATATTATTATTATTACTATTATTATTACTATTATCATTATATTATTACGTTGGCTCATATGAAATAAGTTTGGTGTTTTGTAATATGGTTTTCTTTTCTTTGGCAATGTTATTTACAGGAGGTCATGGTTATTATTGTGTATATTGTGAGTCTGTGTCAGTCGTCAGTTGTTAATAAAACAATGATAAAATGAAAGTAACACAGTTTGAGATTAGAATTATACTATCAGGGCTTGAAGAGTATGTGAAGCGGAGGGAGAAAGTATTATTAGTAAATATGGTTCAAGTGTTTAAAGAACGGAGAAGAAAACACTAAAGATTTACCACGTCCTGGAATATTGACAACATAAGCAGTGTTTTGGAAGAAAAACAGCAAAAAGTACTCAAAGGACACCAGAAGTATTTGGTGGTCAAAAGATGACACACATCGCTTCAATAAGACACTTAAAATCATACAGACTCTGTAGATCTGTGCCTCATGAATTGACGCCTGAACAGACCTAACGCAGAATGCGATAGTTGTCGTCAAATCCCATGGTAGATTTAACAGGAAAATTGTCACGTATTATGAAAAATGGGTACATTATCGCCACACTATCCCCGAAACATTGACCTGATCTCGTCAGCCTACCCTTGCTAAACAATATCGGTTTAACTCCGAAGGAATGATGTGTCCAAACAGGAGCGCAGCGGATGTGATTGTTCGTGAAGTTTACAGACAGAGATACACAGCATAAGTTAATTGAATTGAGTTCTCTTGCAACAAACAATGCGAGATCCCATAATGCTCGAACAAGCATGGGAAAATCCAGGAATCGGAAGGGATAGGGTTGCTACCACACCCAGCACTGATAGCACGGATCTTGCACCTTCATATTACCATTTGTTTTTACCCATGGCCAATTTCTTGCATGAAAGAACTTTCGAAAACATTGAAGCCGTGGATGTAGGTATCACGGAACTCTTTGCATCAAAGTGCAGAAACTGTACCGTTAGGGATAATAAACTTCACTGAATGGTGGCTCAAGATATGGAAGCTAATGACTTTTACCTTTAAAATTAGCTTAAATTCTTGTCAGAATACATTTCAAATACCGTTTCGCATAGTAACAGAATTAAGGGTTGCCGCCTCTACAACGTAGTTTACCAGACCCTCCATCTCTTGTGTTAAGGCAGAGCTAGGAAGCTGTATGGGTTGGGTGTTTTTATTGAACTAGTAATGAAATTATTGCTAGGAGTTTCTTCATTGGATCTACCCAGTTACCCAAATATTATATGAAATAGCAAATGTTTTAATTGTTAAAGTTTTGTTCAACTCTCAGTTTGGCTAAAGGTGTATTTTATAATTTTTTGCTAAGCAATAGCTTTGCTAAGTTTTAAACCGTTATTTCTTTTAAAATGCAAGATTTTATTTAGTTTGTAATCGTAAAGTTAATATATTTTTGCCAATTGAATAGGCCAAGTCTTTTTAAATACAATATAGGTGCTTTTGTACTTTAAATTTTTCATTTTAATGCTTTAATCATGTTGTAAATATGAGGTGCACTATTGCTGTTGTAGTTTTTTCTTACTGTAAACTAATCTAAACTGATATGCTGCTGTTTAGACTTTTTTTAATTTGATATTGTTTCGTACATGTTATGTACATCATTTTGTTATTTAGTAAATTAAAGTTAAATAGTATTTGCGAACATGGTGAAAATTTTATTGTTCTCCGTACTATTGTGCTATCTATTCACGGGCATATCCTGGGGGGGGGGGGGGTTCTCTATCACATTCCCAAAGCAAGAGCTTGCAGAGATTAACGGGAGGACGCCGTTTTCATATAATTGAGACACGGTATCACTCATTTCCCAAAATTACTCTTACACACACACACACACACACACAAATATTAATATATATATATATATATATATATATATATATATATATATCATAGTATAGTATACGAGGGTAGGTCCATAAGTTTCCGGGCTCGCCGAAAAGGATTATCGCCTTCACAAAAATCCATATCTGATGTCATTCCTTATCTGTTAAGTAAATAATTGCAGTTGTAACTTCCCTCTCTGTGTTCATTGTTCAGACATTTTTGCATAAAAAGGGTTAAGTGTAGAAGATTGTGACGTGTTCAAAATTGAGTTTCGAGCTGTTATTCAGTTCTTCACAAAAGAAGGACTTAATCCAAATGAAATTAAACAGCGATTAAACTGTGTATATGATGAAGCATCCCCCTCATATTCTACCGTAGAAGAATGGGTTGAACTTTTTCGAATGGCTCGAGAAAGCATTGAAGACGAAGAGCGTGCAGGTCGGCTCTTTGAGGTGCTCTCTCCTGAAAACATCGCTCTTGTGGAAGGAAAAATTATGGAAGACCGGTGGTTCAGAGTTACAGAAATAGCAGGTTGGGCCATTCTAAAACATTAGTCCTTCAAATTATTCATGAAGATTTTAATATGAATAAGGCTAGTGCAAGATGTGTGCCTAGACTTCTTTCCTCAGTCTAAAAGCAGCATCGAGTCATCAGTTGGCAGGCATTTTTGGAGCTCTGGCGTGGCAACGAGAGAGAAGTTCTGTAAACCATTGTTACCAGAGATGAAACTATAGTCATCTACTATGAAGTCTTGCCCAAAAGAAAATCAATGGAGGGGCTTAAACCTGGCGAAGCGCCACCTCTAAAGGCCAAGGTCACTCAGTCAACCAAGAGGATCATGGCCACAATATTTTGGGACTATGAAGGAATATTCCTCAATGACTTCAAGGCAGTAAATGGGGAGTACTATGCTGGCCTACTAAACCGACTACGTGCTTCCATCAAAGAGAAAAGGCGAGAAAAGCTGAGTGCGGTGTGGGCCTTCTCCACTACAATGCGCCTGTGTACACAACACTTGTTGCAAAAGAAACTACCGGCGGGTCGGTTTTGACTCTAGGTGCTGTCCCAAATGCAAAAACCACTGAGTAGACACAGACCTCTGTGTTTGCCCTGGAATCCCACATATATATGTGCACACAACTCTTGTTGCAAAAGAAACTGTGAAGAAATGTGGCCTCAAGGAGATCAACCATCCACCCTACAGCCCAGATATAGCTCCCAGTGACTAATTTCTCTTCTCAAAACTCAAGGAGGACCTTCAAGGAAGGAAATTTAAGTATGACGAAGAAGTGATGGATGCTGTTTATGCCTATTTTCCATACAACATTTCTGATTATTTGGGGGGGGGGGATTGAAATGTTAATGCAAAGATGTGAGAAGTGCATTGCAATAAAGGATAATAATATTGAAAAGTGAAATATAATTTTTGTCCTTATCATATCTAAAAATGGTTAGGCCGGAAACTTGTGGACCTACCCTCGTATATGAGTGAATTTTACAGTTTTTTTTTTTTTTTGAGTAGTGTTTAACGCCCGTTTTCACTACTGAGGCACCACAGGCGGTTAATTTTACAGTGAAATCCCTTCATTTGTTTTACTCGACATGCTTTAATTCCCTTAGGGTTTGCAATTCTTATGGTTTCAACAGTTAATATCACATAATGCAACAATGTATTGGCTGTGAAATTGCGTACGCATGGTTATACATGTAATGCATTTTTAAGACATTAAATATAACTTTTAGATCCAATAGAAAGAGGAGCACGGAATAACCCTTATAAATGTTAAACTTTTTAAAGTTTCATTGGTTATTGCACTTTCTTTCAGATAACGAAATTGACTGTAAAATTACCCCCTCTAATTTTGATATTCAAACAGACGTTGTGCCATTAGCTACAGATGTTCAAAGCAAACTCACCTTGGCAATACATAATTGCTTTTAAAACTCTTTTAAAAACAGCAATACATTTAATAACATATTACACTTCTTTCTTTCAAGTTAATGAAATTTTCAACATTGACCGGCAATGTAAAGTGAAAAGGAAGGTAGCCAGAGGAGAATGAGGAATCATTTCGCTCTTGGAGTGTGAATGCAAACTAAAACGCTGTGAGCAAGTGTATGCCTCCAGCACAGCGTCGAAAAGTTCATCCGCGTGTTTAATGTTCCCCGCGGCTGTATAATCACAATTGTTTTACCCTGCGCTGCAGACATTCAAAAGAATGCTTCAATGCATCATTACTCTTCTCGAACAGCTCCTATTTCTTTCTGTTCTAATTTTGTAACATACAAAGATTTTTATTTATTAAAAGTTAATTAGTCTGAAATTAGTTATATAGTTATCGAGAATGATGCTTAGGGTTGCGCTGCCCAAATTTTGCTGCCATATATTGTAACGTAATTAAAACTTCTCTTCCTTTTTTCTTTTCTACCTTGTTTCGACATTTTCATCTTCCCTCTAAACAACTGCCTGTAACATTTTCTTTTATTATACGGATGTTATCATATAACATCCAATATGCGTGCACATATTATGATAACTCTTAAAATGCGAGTTGTTTCACAAGATTTTCAGTCGTTCTTTTACAAGTCCGTTCCGGAGTTTCGTTATTTTTTTTTTTGTTAATGTAGCATTTATTTATCATTTTTATTTATACATGTTATTCGGTAAATTATTTACAAGATATATTTTTATCTAAACAAAAACCTCATAAGTAATTTTCTTATTCGTTTTATTAGAGTATTATAATAATTTGGAAACACGGTTTTGAAGTGGTTTTGAGTTAAACGTGAAATCGTGTACACAATGCATACGTTTAATATCTATTAGGTCATTTCAATAAAATACCTGTGCAAATAATTAGGTATTCACCTTTAATATTCTATGAATATAAATATGACAAATGTACTTCTATACAAATCTAATGTTCCTTTGACTGCAAATGAAAGCATTAATACCTAAGAAGTGACCAAGATACATAGAATTGGGTGGGAAATAGGAAGATTTCGGACATGGAAGCTCAACGAGTATCTTCCGTAACCTACTGAACCTCTGGGAGGAAATGATTGATGTGAGGATACGAAGGGCGGTCAAGGGATCATGGGGCGGTAGTTGTGAATCAAGAGGCGGTCTCTCACATTCCCAAGTTTCTTTTATTTTGTATAAATGTAAAGATCCCCCTTCAAGTGATTCCGGGCTCCTTTGGAAAGGATGTTATCATCCCAAGAAGCGACAGCAAAATTTCCAACAAGCAAAATCCACTACTGCACTCCGCTCACCGCCAGCTTGACCTTGCAATCCTGAGATGTTGAACAACAAATTAAATGAGAGGAAATAAAGGACAACTAAGTTCGTGGAATAAAATATCCATTCCAGCATTCCCCTAAGTGACTAGTGGAAAACACGAATAAAAACCCAAGGGATATAAACAGGGGACCTCCCGATTGCGAGTCCCAAATGTTACCTCCTGAGCCATGATACATACTAGCAGTATATCCTTTCACCTCTAAGAAAAACACAGCATCATTATGAAAGCAATTCACTATATAGGTCTTAATACTACTGACTTCATTTCTATTTCTTCCATCTTTTTCTACTACTTTTTCATTGTATACTTTTGTATATCGCTAGATCCATGTCTCTGTTTTCCACTCAAGTGTTCTCGTATGCTATTAGTATTACTTCTATGCACGTATATTTATTCCCATGGTCTATATAATTTCTCCCTACAATGTTTCTCATAATGCTGTAATTCTCAATTATCTGGTGAGATAGTATGTATGTGTATATGGTCATAAATTTTATTCCTTTAAACTATTCTTAAACGAATTTCATAGTTTCTTCTATATAGGCTGCTCTATCGGCTTTACTCAATTAACGTGCCAAAATCCAATGTTTTACACTTTTAATCTCATAAACTTATTAAAATATCAATTTGGCTATTATCATAATGCATTGTTTAACAAGATTTTTATGAGCTTATGTCCACGAGAGTGTCAAAATTCGCCCTGATTATGTTCCAAGGAGGCAAACCTCATTATTAATTACACTGCAATTGAACTGAATTGTGGATCTGAAACTTTATCTTCAATGATTGTTGATTATAACTTCATAGGATACTACCAAATAAAACTCGGTATTTATTCTAAAACTAAAGACCTGTGAGTGGCTCGTGTGGATTGGCCAATCCATGTCAGCAAGCATGAGTGTAGATCTGGATCTTGTAATTGGGTCGCTTCTCATCATGTACTGTCCTGGTGACCATCATGAAGTAGCCAAGTTCTATCGTACTCAGAGCACCAGAGGACGCGAAAGATTTTGCGAATAATAAATTGCCATCATATTATGTTACAACGTGATTATTTACACAGTTGCTATCTTCTCCCAGTTCTGTTAAGCACGAATAATAAAATAGCGGAACAAAACCCTGATATGTTGTTCTCATGAAGCGTGGGCAACAATACCAAAGCGATCAATAATCAATTAATATATCTTCATCAGAAATGCCAAGATCATTCTGAAATAGCAGCTATAGTTTTCAGGTACCTACTTAATTTTGATGATTTATATCTTTTCCCCACTTTTTAAATGTTAAGATGTGGCTCGCGTATGAATATTTATAGTTTTTTGCAAGTGATTTCAACTGAGAACTACAGATTTTGATTGTATATTTATTCATGACTTCGTTTATCCATTCATTTTCTTATATTAAAATAAATACAACTATAATAAAACACCCAGATAACAATCATGTAATTATAATACACTGAATATGTTGCTGTATTATGTTTTTTGTTTAAATGTAAAATATTTTTGTATTTTAGGTGAAAATTTTGAGGCAAAATAATTTCTTTGTAATTAATTATACACAGTCATAGGTTAGCTCCATCGGGAATTCTAACAATTAAAAACCAACAGATTAATAGATTTGACCTTTACAGGTAACATGGGGTAAATGTAAATTATTTTATAATACCCTTTCATCTGTTTTGAAAAGTATCCCCAAAATATTTAAATAATAATTATATATGTCAACATATAATAATACAAAAATGTTCACATATTTAAACAGTGTAATGAAAACAAATCATATAAATATTTAGTTATTTTAAAACATAATTGCTAATGTCATAAGAAATAGCCGATCTAGTGATTTTGCTAGACGCCTGCAAGGAAAGCATATATTCTAGGCTTCCTGGAGATAAACTGTTAGAAAATACAACTACACACACATTCTCTCTCTCTCTGCATATTGAAGTACACAAACACGTTTTACATGTAGGATTTCCATTGGCTGTCAGGTTATAAACATCTTGCAGATCGAGAACGATGCTCTTGTCTCCGGAAAAAAAAAAGATCACATAGAGAAACGAAATAAGGGAACGGGAAATGCGAGGCGCATTGGATAACGTCAATGCTCTTCGGTAAGATGCTGTAGAGATTTTTGTACATGGATAAAAAAGGAAATTTAAACCGTATAAGTTTATCCATATTTTCAAAGAGGATTCTTTTTTTAGCCTACTATCATATGCTTAAGAGAGAAACGTTCGCATGAAGGAAACCGACATGAAAATTCAAAATTTGTTGTAAATAATAAATTATGAAGGTCATAAGTAGAGCTTATGCGCTGTAGCTTTGTTAACTAGACTACAACAATATTATACAAAACTCAAGTGCTCCCTTTTTGAATGGAACATCCGAAGAAGAGATGAATAATACTAGGTGAAAGAGTGGGCACTCCGAGGAGAAAATGTTCTAGGACAGAAAAAATGTGATCCTTCAAGAACGAAAAAAATTACTTCCATTCTTACATAAAACTCGGCTTGATAAAAGAATTTGTGAATTGTGATGAATAAAGACGGTAAAGTATTTGCTTATTTAAAATAAAATGTTCCATACTTTAGTGAAGCCAAAAAAAAAAAAAAAAAAAAGAAATTCTTGGATCCTCAGGTGAAACAGCTATTTCAGGAACTGAATTCATAAATATATTAAATGTTTTTAAAAGCAAAACTTAAAATACATTTAAAAATGTGTGCAGTCACTTCTTGGGAAGCAGTAAGTCTGAAAGTTATGCAAAAATTGTGAAAAGCATACTGTACTCATTTAGGGATGCAATACGTCTCTGAACTCCATTTTCGCTTGAACTTTCATTCATAGTATGGGTGTAGCTTCAGATGTACCTAGGGAAGTTAATGTAATTCAAATGGAGAAGAGATATAGTGGTAAATGGAATGAAAACATGTTTGTAGACTGTTGCTGGACTTTCACATGAGAGACGTTAAAGACACAGTACAAGAGATAGAACGAAACAAAATGAATTATTTATTATAGGTTTTATTAATTGTTAAATAAGGTAGTATGAATTAATAACATTTTCATGTTTGGAAAATGGTATATAATGCTAAGTTATATATCAACAATTTAGGATACCTCCTAAACCCAAGATCGCGGGTTCGAATCCGGCCAGGACCGATGGATTTTTTCGGGCGTAAAAATCCTAAGTGTGGCTTCCTTCGGAAGGGAAGTAAAGCCGTGGGTCCCGTGTCGTACATTTACGACCCGAAAAAGAACCTCAAGCTTGAAAGAGAGGCCTCTGAGCAAAATTTGTCGGCCATTTCACGCCCTGAGTTGAATGGGACGCTGACGACCTGAGATGTTAAAGAGCGTCCATAAATAACCCAAACAAAAAAAAAAACAAAACAAAAAAAAATAGCAAAAAATAGCATTTTTTTCTATTTTAAATATGTCTCGCTTAAAAATAGTACGTACAAGAGGAATTTCATTTCCGTATTCGAATTCAGCAATGTCAAATGTATATGCTTTACCCATAATGTTTGCAAGGAGGAAATTTTTATTGTGCCATCCAGTGTTATCTATTAATCTGAAATCATATTAGGAACTTTCTGGTTGGGCACCAGGACCAGCCAACCTAAATGGACATTTTTCGTGGTATTTCTTGGTCGGATCTATCAGCCACTACCAAAGGTTTCGTTTGTGTTAAATATAATAACAAAACAGGTTGTTATAGTTTTAGAATATGCGGATTGATGCATAATGCTGTAATTATACAAATCCTTTATTTTTTTAAAAAAAATCCACTTAGTTTTAAGAATACAGAAATAATTCTTTCACATTAGACGTGTGTAGAGCATTAGTTGCATTTTCAGCCTTTTGTGCTGATGCTCTAACCAACTGAGCTACCGTGTCCTCCTCCAGGCACTGAACTACGAAATTTTTTCATCTGATTCTATATGTAAGCATTTCTCTTCTGTTAGACGATTAAAAGCGAAACAAATTTCTGCTGATATCAAACTGTATCCTATTAAAGATTAAATCCAAATATATATTAAAACTATTAATTACTGGTGTACAAAATTTAAAGGTGTAAACACTCGTGCAAACAAATACTAAATTTTTCAGCATTTTTCTATTTCTTTTAATATGTTTTTACACAATAGTAATAATCACAGCAATAATTTTAAATTCAAAAGTATATAAATGCATAAATATTTAATATTATTAACTAACTATATAACCAAGGCGTCAACAGGGGTACCCTTTATCGCCAGTACTATTTAATATACATATATATATAAACAATAATTATATAAGCAAAAATAATATAAGACACTAAACGTCACAGATTTAGTATAGCAATATTTCGACCAGTTCGTGTTCTTCTTAGGCATATATATATTATACATACATATATATATATATATTATATATATATATATTATATATATATGCCTAAGAAGAACAGGAATTTCATACTCAGGTCTCCATTTTTACTGTATGATACATTAAAATCTAGATAATTAAAACTAGAGAGTCATTCTATTATTTCTTCGTTCGTATCTATCTTACAGGATTGTTCCCTTTAAAAGTCACTGATTTTGCTTTGGCTGTTGAAATCTTTAAAATGTCTCCATGATATCTTTAAGGTTATTAATACTTCTCTGTAAGCCGTCTATATAGACGAAGCACTTAAAGAGTAAAACTATTCTACTGGAGGTATTCAAATTAAGATATACAGTTTGAAAACAGTTTTATTTGCTGACGATCAGGTTATTTTTGAGAATACGGAAGACGGTTTACAGAGAAGTATTAATAACCTTAAAGATATCATGGAGACATTTTAAAGATTTCAGCAGCCAAAGCAAAATCAGTGGCTTTTAAAGGGAACAATCATGTAAGATAGATACGAACGAAGAAATAATAGAATGACTCTCTAGTTTTAATTATCTAGATTTTAATGTATCATACAGTAAAAATGAAGATCTGAGTATGAAATTTAATAGTTTAAAGACAAATGAACAGACAATAAGGACAAAATTAAAGAAGCCAAAAGTAACACAAATGAAATTCCTCAAAGTAATGATAGTGCCAGTGGTAACCTATGGAAGTGAAAACTGAATTATGAATAGGATAGACAGGAAAAGAATAGAAATAGCAGAGATGAAAATTTTAAGAGCAGTGGCTGGATATATTCTCTTAGACAAAGAAATGAAGAAATTCCTAAACAGTTAAAATTATATAATTTACATGAGAAAAGTAATGAAAAATAAAAAGAAATGGTAACAGCATATATTAAGAATGAAAGCGGAACGAATACCAAACATTTTACTAAATTGTAAAATCTAGAGGATATCGCAAAGTAGGAAGATCAAGAACAAGATGGAATGATATGTTTAATTGAGGACGGAACAGGTCCACAGGCCTATATCTTGTGGAAGAAGAAAAATTATGTAATGACACAACGATAGTTATTGATTTTTATTTCTACACGACAGAGGTGCTGATAACTTTCACTTATAAGTTTTAATATATTCGGCAAAATATTTATATGTTTTCCAAAGGTTAATATATTTGCATTTTAGATAAATGAGCGCAGAAACTTTTCCCACAAGTTCACGAAAGGTATCAATATTTTCATGTCTTTCGTTGATAGTCAGGAAAATCTGTCCCAGGCTATGCAGTTTGCTGACAAAGATGCGTTGACAGAGAAACTATGACGATATGCGAGTGTTCTGCACGACACACTTTCCTGCTTATCATTTTGGGAGTTGCCTCCTGAAAATACTCATTTTCAGTTTGATTCTAATTTACTTCACGCAAAGAAAATGCACACCGTAAATTTCTATGTCCTTCGTTCTGTCTTAAGTCATTGTTTTTATTCATACATTCAAGAATTAATTCTGCTAGCGATACTGTAATGGCAGTCCACGGACCACAGTTTAAGAACAGCGAGTGTTACCCATTCACAATGCGTCACGGAGAATCTGCGGATTATATTACACAAGGTGATGAAATTGAAGATGGAGATCAGTTAGAGGTGATAGAGAACGGCGGACTAAACTGGATTACCAGGAGAAAACCTTAAATGGCGCCTCGTCCCACAAATTCCACATACGGCCGCTGGAATCGAACCCTAGTCGATTCGTTGGGGGAGAGCAGCCGAACCCGTTGGTTGTGGCATCGCCCCTGGAGAGAAATATTGAAAACATACACAAGTTTATGCAGAGATTCAACCGTATTTCAATTTGCCTATAAACTCCGCAGATAAGAAGATGTGGTATAAGGTTTGCCTTGCCGATGCGGGTTGCGTTCACTTTCACCATAAATAAAAGGGTGCACCGAGTCTTCAATACCACAACTTCGCTTCCACAGTCGATGCGCAGTAAATCTATTTAGAAGCGACGACGTTCGCAGCCGGTAAGCTGCTCCTTTCAGCATAGCAAAATTTTGAGCCCCGAAGCGCGTCACAGTTTATAACACGAATACTACGATGCGCATTTTCCATGATATTGATGACTGGCCAAGTCGCGCACTCGCAACGTTGAAATAGCTGATGATTTGGATAAGAAATTCTGAACATCGTACATACACTGATTCCTTACTAGCAGAGAAGTTCGGTGTTATTTTTTGCATAGTCAGTGTTCTAACTTCGGTCAAGTTTATGAGAGTGGAAGAAAGCCTGCATTTGTGATTTCCTCAAGAATGCATAGGAAGGATATAGGTTAGAACTATAAGGTACAGAAATTCAAGTTTAATTCAAGAAAATACTAACTGTTTCTGAGGTTGTGTCTTCTTACATTAACTCATACAAATTTTAATTTGTTACCTTTACTATGTTGCAATTACATTGTTATACATATCAAACATACATAATAATTTTCCCTTATATATACATGAAATGTGAAAGAAGTATGCATGTTAGTAATGATTGAAACAGATGTTTTCACTTAGCAAACTTAAGCAGAGTAGCTTCATATTCTGGTTCTTTGCTTAATGTGGAATATGGAGAAGGGTTTGCTTTAATTTTTGAAAGAGAATATTCAAGAATTTTAATTGTTTATGAGTATTGTTTTAGGAAAATTTTCACTGTACTGCAAATTTTAGAGGATACCCAGAATATTTTATGATAATCAGTTATCTTAGAAACCACGTTAGCCGCGTGGTGATTCTAGAGACTGAAGTTATTGGACACAATGAATTGCGGCTCTTACTTATCAATTAGCTATTTCACTGATCCTTTATCTATAATTCGGGTTACAATTTTGTGGGTCCTTATGATTTCTTTGGATTGAATTTTTAGGGTCGGAGGAGAATATTTCATACCTCAGTATTTCTCAAGGGTTGACTATTTGTCAGCGGATGCCCGTGGCAGCATAAACCCGCGATGCATAACTTTATTACTTTTACTATTATTGCTGAATGTAGCTCTCAAGGTTATAGAATCTGAGTAACTAACTCACAAGTGTATGGTAAACATTCACAAAGAAACAGAGAGAATTTAAGTAATTAGAGAGGCCCAAGCCTACTCTTGCACGGAAGGAGGATTGAAAAGACGTGGTCGCAAATTAATTAGCGAGGATTCGTATGCTTCTTAATGATTTTACTTGGTCGATTCTCTCTGTCATGAACCACGAAGCACACCTTGCTGGCGCGCGAACTGCATCGGAGGAGGAAGAAAAGCTGATTATGGAAAACTGATTTAATTCACTGAAACTAGTGCCGAGTGCTGACTTACCCGCTTGCCGAATCGCCAACGCCTCAACTAAGCGAAGATTGAACGAAGAATCTCAAACAAAAGTGTGTGCAGAGCCAACGAATGAAAAAGTGCACTGTCAACCGAATGCCCCAACTAACTATATGCAGTTAGCATCGAAGTAAGACAAGAGGAAGAGAGGAAAATGGCATGACAAACTGTGGAGGATGTCCTCCTTTTATATTAATCTCAAACCATGGTGGCGACGCATTCTTAGCTCACACGGAGATTCTTAACCAAACCCTCGGAAGCGGAGTTCTTAAAATCCTGGTTTCTCATTGGTGAGTTCCCACTTATTTTTCCACGCTACTCTTAAACTTTCGAACTTGTGTTATTGGCTGCCAAAGAGTTGTATGTCTAGGTAACCGGAAATTTTCATTGTCGTCTTACGGTACCTTTTAGAATGTCTAACGGATCGACAGGTCTCCATGCAACTCTTAAGACACAAATGCTCTATTGTAATGGACAGCTGGCAACAGCGCTTATTGTTTCTTTTGTGAGTGACAGACTTGGTTATCCCAGGCAAGAAAAGTGTGCCGAGGAGCAATCGTTACAAATATTCCTTATATCTGCGAACAAGACTTTATTACAAATTATATTACACAGCTTACATGCGTTATTATTGATTAAATATTTATATAAAATCACGTATCTATGTCCTGGTGGGGAGCGGGGTACAATAACAGTCTCACTGTTTAAGCAAAAAGTAATAATACTTTTGCTTTTCGTGGCAAAAACTTAATGACAAACATTTAGATAAATCCCGAAATCTGTAGTCAGTTTTTACAGAAAATTATATTTAGAAAGTTCTTAAATTGGGCTGCCAGGACGTTACTTACATGAGTCATATTTGTAACGATAAGTAAATACTTTCACCACCATCAGTCCTGACCTTTTCCTCTGTGATTCCAAACCATACCTTAAAACAGGCTTGTATGAAAAATCGCGTTTCATGTGTTATAATAAATGTCAAATAATATATTTCTCCTAACCATAGATATAAACAAAGGGAATTAGCAGTTACATTTATTGAATATCGAAAAATCACAAAACCTGTACTATTTTGCTATACTCGGTAAGTGCTGCCATTCTGTGCTAGACTGAGTATTTGATTTATATTTGAGGTTAAAGATTTCTAAATATAGTTGATTTGGCAATCAACAACTGAATCAATCATAATTTAATTTATGAATATAATAGAAATAATGGAACCTCTTAAATGCTGAATGTCCTTCAGAGTGCGTTGTTTATATCTAGTTATCCAGTGATCAATACAGGTATACCTTAAACTCAACAGCTATTTCTCCCATTTGTGCAATTAAATTTGTGTTAGTCTGTTCTTTAGTATGAGCAGGTTGAGGAGCAAGCAAACTCACATTTAATACGATGCCTAAAAAACATTTTCTGATTTGAAACTCAGCAGAATTTGAGAGGCACTAGGCTTTTTGGAAGGTTCAATCTTCTCTTTTGAAGAAATAATGGCTGAGAGTTGAACTACTTCCATAATGTGTGTACTAGTTCTAAATTTGAATAGGGAGAAGTATATAACAGCAGTCTTTCCGAAACACAAAGAACGTTGTCGCTTAAAATATATCCGTTTGTTGATGGAAATATTCTACATGGATCTTTATGAAAATTTCGGTCATTTTACCTGATGAGTAATTTGTTATTTTACTTTAAACATGTTTTCACAGAAAATAAAACCCTGTTACAAACTCCATTAAGTTTTTGTGCTCGGTAAGCAGATTTTCTAATATTCCTGTCGATGCTGAAGGCGAAATATTCATGTGAAGAATCTGGTTCATTTGTGGTCGTGGCGGCTATCTGCGAATTCTTCTTTCTCAGCTTTTGAGAACAATTATAGTTATGTAACACCACATACTGCCAGGACGAGGTTTAGCCCGCTATTGCACATGTCTAGATGACGTTTTCAGTAACTTGACTGTGCAATTGCTTGAACATTTCAGTGAGATATATGAATCAAAGATTTGAAAGTGGGAACAAGTCCAATGTGTATACTTTTGAGGGGGGGGGGGAAACTTTATAAATTCCAAAGCTGGCTCCACCGAATTCTAGAGCAAACTTTACAGCTAATCATTGTTGATTATTTGAACTATTCATAAATCTTGATTTTGAATTACTTTGACTTGCAGAGTACTTTTTATGCCTAAGACTTGTTTCCTTTATAAAATAATTCTATGACTTGTGGAAAGTAACAAAATATTGTTTTAATTTTTTAGTTTTATTATAATTAAACAATATAGTGCTCTAACACATTCCTCTTAATATTGATTAGCTCATTCTGCTATGCAGACATTATAAAAATTCAACAAATGATATTCTTGTAGGCCTAGTCATCAGAAATGGTATCAGTTTTTGGCCATGACAGACTTTTCTCGTTGCAGTACTGATGTTCATTTGGAATATACTGCACTGTTTTTCCCATATCTGCTAACTTCTTATTGTGATTGTAATACCAGCAGTACCATATACTTTTTGCTAAGGCAGACCTGAACTCGCATTACCTGTTGCCAACTTGAAAGAGTACTGGCTAATGCCATCATGTACTCATGTGCCTCGAGATATTCAAAGTGCTTTTTATTATAAATTAGATGCTTATACTTTGAAATAGCCCAAGATCACAACAAGGATTACCAAGATGAAGAATGGCTTTTGTTGTCTTATTAAAACATATCGTTTACCATTTAAAAAGTCCTTAACATCTTGTGACTTTATTAATCTTGGAATGAAAGACTTTTGGCACTTCCTTGCTGATAATATTAGTGAAATATATTAATGTAGAGTATGCACTCAGTCATGATGTCCAGATATTAAGAAAAAGTAGCCTCTTCCAGGAAAGCACTGGTGTATGATAGATATTAAATCTTCCTGCTATCGTTAATGACAATAAAATGGTTTTATTTTGTCCGCTACAGGAAACCAGTCCAGGACTTGCTTCCTTTTTAAAATCAATGGGAGTTTTAAGCTGTACTGAATTCACAAGTAATGCAAGATATGTTTCACTTTTACACTAATATATAGCATAAGGACTGAGAACAAAATGTATAAATCAAATCATTTCTGTAAAAATGTGGACTTATTTCCTTTTCCAAATTACAAGTTCATTTCTCTATAACCAAAGGTTAGTTATTACATTACAATTTTTAATATTTATTTTAATTTTCAGAAATGTCACGGATAATAAACAAAGCTAAGTTTGAAACTAAAAAGAAAATTAGATGTAGACATATAAAAATACAAAACTTTAGAAATGGAAGTGTATCCTTAAACTTATCCCCTATTTTCTCTTTGAAAGCATCATATCCAATTTACTGGGAAATGTGTAGGGAACCAAATAGTTATTACAGGTAGCTACCAAAATAAGTATATTAAATCAGTTTATATTAGCGAAAAAAATCGGTTTTAAAGAAATCTGTAGACAATTTTCGAAAATATATGCAAATATTTTGCCTCTCTTTCTCTTTTCTATTTTAGCTCTGTGTGAAAATCCAGCCATCCAGAAAGCCAGCAACGAATTCAGTGTTAAAGGCGTAAGGAGAATAGAAAATAAAAAGAGCACAAAAAGATCCTCATGGAACGCAGAGCCTGTGATCGAGATTACTGCGACGATTCCCCGAGCGCGGCCGTTACCGAGTACTTGTAATAAGCAGGAATCCGTAAATCCTCTCCTGCTTTGTTCCTCTAAGACGCGCATATCTTTCTTCCGTCCTATCCTCTTCCCTTTAACGCACGACTTCTTTCCAAACAGGTTCGTTCAAGCATCAGGCAAGTCTTCAGGGTGTAACAATGTTGATGGTAGGCAGAGGGCGGATTTGGAATCAGCTTACAACATCTGGAGTGGGAAGTGAACGAGAGATCTTTGCTTTCATTGATACAGCAAAAAGGATGTTAAGGTTAAGGCTTTTACCTTACATCTGGCAGCTCTAAGTTTATAGGGAGATAACAAGAAATTTCAGAAGAGGAACTCTGAAGATATGCATAAGGTTCTTGCTTTTATTGTGCATTAATTGGATGAATAAGACGCTCGAGTTTCTGGAGTTTACCTTAGCAGGCATTTATAAAACCAAAAGTAAAAGTTATGTCATCTACTGAACCAGAACAATAGAAAGTAATGAAATAAAAGAACGGTATGATTAAAGGAATGTTAAGAGTATTGCATTTAGCACATTGAGGATGCTGATTTTTTGCTTTAGTACTAGATTAAAAGTATGTGCTATCTGGAAAGGTAATTATTGTTCTGAAATGTATGAATGGAGCACCCAAAGTCATTCAGAAGTTGTTTTTCTGCACTCTATGTTAGTTAACAAGTACACCACCAGCCCATGTAGTTTCGTTCATCGTGATGTAGCAACCACAGTCAATGCACAATCTTGTTTTTACTAATACTCCTTTTATGTCTGTGCCAAACACAGTATTAAGCTATGAAGCAGTTTCTCCGTTCCTTCCCCACTGTTATTCAATTATAATATATACCTATTTGTGTGAATCCAATCATATTTAATGTATTGTAATTAGTAATTTAGATATATATAATACGCCACAATACTAACACGTGAGTTGAATGACGACAAAAGAGAAAGTTCCTTGGTGTTTTGTTACGGTAGCTTGGGAAACCGGCAAAAGAGTGATAAAAACTTAAATGTGCAGCCACTTCTTTTAAAAAGGACTGCTATTGTAGGGTTAATAAGACCTTAAAATACATTTTATGCTCTGACCCCAACCAATGTTTGTACAACTGGCCTTTTAAACTGGTCAATGTCGACAATTTTTAAACTGTCAAATAACGAATGGTATATACGGCACGTGAATTTTAACCAGTCAATGATAGATGTAGGTTTCAACATCTATCCCTAAGGAAAGGCGCGAGGCTGTTGTGTGCCTTTTGACGTTTCCTAGCCAACAATTTTTTATTTGAATTTAATATATAAGGAAGGCGGTCGCTTCGCTGGGACATTCAGTTCGCATTTGCTCATTGTTCAAGAGCAGTTGTTAAGTTCAATGCGGTTGAGGCAGGCAGTTCACGCCGCGAGACGGATTTCCTCATTCAGCTCGACTCAGTAAAGAAGTTCGCAGAAACAGTTGAATGTTGCTGAGGCACGCAGTTATAAGATTTACACCCGGCAAGATACACATAGTTCGCAGTATTCAAAGTTCGACTTTCAATTTCACACGTCGTGGCACTCATCTGTTAAGTTCCACGCAGGGCAAATAAGTTTGTATTGGGTAGCTAAGTCTATCGTAAGCAAAAGACCAGAGGATGCGTAAGATTTTAGACATAATAAAGGACCAATATATATTATATCGCAACGTGTGTTTATTTACACCAATGAATTATTCTCCAAGTCTTGTTGAGTTCCAATCAACAAAATAGCAGAATCACCCTGAGAAATTGTCATTGAAGCGTGGGCAACAACATCGAAACGACCAATAATCAATCTACCAAACTCTCCAAAATTGGTATCACAACGTGAGGCCACTCAATGTCAACAACAAATCGCTTCAAGATTGGTGTCCGGCCTGGGGCATACACCTGGTTGCCATACTAAACCGCCTTCAGCTAATGTTACGTGTGGATATGTTATGGTCATATTACAATATCATTTCAAAAGTTTATACAGAAAATAGAACAAAGTAATGTACTAATCCCTGAAACAACTTTGGAAATAATATATAACGTTCACTTGTCTTCTTGCTTCAGAAGAACCCGAGCTGTTCGAAATATTCCGATATTCTGTGACTTTCTAATTGTTTTATCATTTTCTGCTTATATATATATAGTATAATACATATAACTAGAAAAAAATATTAACCATTCAGTAATATTTCAAAGTTACAAATAGGCGTTTTTGTTCACAGTTAACCTTATTGGAGAGAAAATGTTTGTTAAATCATGGGAGTAATAGCGTTAATTAAAAACTAATATTGGATTTATTCAATTTTAAGACCCGGGCGGCCAGATTACAGGAGCGGTGAGCACAGGGATAGACACTCCCATGCATAGGTGAAGTACTCCTTCCGATGAGTTTGAGCCCCATGGAAGAGCCGCCAGCATACCACACACTGGAGCAGAAACCTTTCCAAAGAGAAAGCATGCAGCGCTAGCCCATCTCGCCTGGCACTTTGGTACCTGTACTAGAACGAATAATAAAAAAAATAAAAATAAAAAATGCATCGTTTAAAAGAAAGATCCGGCTCAATATTAGGCCAAGCGAAGAAACCACGAAAAACCATATTTTAGGATAACCGCCCCTAAAGAGTTTTCCTGATTCCTCCCAAATGTCAAATCCAAAACCGCCTGAGCTTGGTAAAAATATTAAGTTAAGTAACAATGGTCTCATGCAGACACTCTCCAGCAGCGATAATTAGTCATTTCTTTAGTGGTGGTGGTGGTGATGGTGATGGTGGTTTGTCACCTCTTAGGGATAAAATCTATGCAATTAGATAACCTTGGAGATCTTCAGGGCACAATAGATAAGGGAAATTCAGGACATTGCATGGTAACTCATATGGCTAAGTCGGTACTTAAGCCGAATATCCGTAGTTCGTCTCACTCCAGTGTTTCCTAAATGACTCTGGTTGCAAACCTTAGTCTAACACACGGCTTATGTAAAATAAATCGCATTTCATACAGAGGAACCCTAATAGTGTGGTTAACTATGAAGCCCGTGCCAGAAAAACTCAGAAGGTTTCGAGTCGTCTTTTACGGATATATTTTCTGAAATGAAATAGTCTTGGAGGCCTTCAGAACATAATGGACTGAAAAGAGGAAGATTCGCAGCTATGTCAGACAAGAGTACGGTGGCTCATATGTTAAGAGTATTGACGGGGTACGCCGAAGAGACGTAGTTCGAGTCCCGGCCGAGACATCAAAAATTTCTTCTCTGACTAATTTTATATTTGGATTTCTTAGGAAATGACCAATCGTGTAGTTAAGATTCTTAACATAACAGAATATGTGATCAAGTCTAAGATTCTACAAATTGTGGAGGCTGTTAATAAGAGTTAGGTTTAAAATGACCACATTTAAATCAAAAGTGTACCTAGAAATTTAAAAATAACAACACAATTTTAAAGATAGTCAATAAATGTTTATCTTGGAAAAAAATCCGTGTTTCATAAACGATGCTATGATTCTAGAAGGCTTTTAAATGGAGTTGTCAGAAAGTTTCTTATGATTTCATGTTATCACTTCTCTTAGAAAGAATGTCTATGTGATATAAAATGCAACTAAGTCAGTGTTGTCATCAACTAGGCAACCACGCTGTTAGCCTTACTTGGTCAGAATATTTCATATTAAGCAATGGGATTTCTACAGTTCTAGCTGATGGATATACAGATTGGCGCGCAGGATAGCCAGTAGGAGGTCAGATAGCCACAGATATCAGAAGCGCTCCAAACTCACGGTCATCTATCGTCATTTGTTAGCCTAAACTCGCTCTTATTGTGACTTATGCTCGTAATTCAGCCTAGAGCCAGTAGAGAGAGACTTAAACAACAACATAAATACACTAATTTGAGTTCTCCTCACATGGAAGAAGATAACGTAACGTTATTAACTTAGAGTAGACTGAGGGTAGAAAGATATCTTAATTTTCAACAGAGGATAAGAAAGGGCACATACGCAGTGGTAATGATAAATAAAAAACTAGATATGACAGAGTACGCTTGCGAAGAAAGATTGTTATTTTTAACCATTTATTGCTATGCAGTTTGAAATTTCTTCTATTTATTGATCAATTGACAATACGCTTCCGCTTTACAAGGAAGAAAGTTGATTAATAATGACATCAATGAACCCAACAAGCGTCAGCACCTAAAGTTATTCGACATGCGCAAGAGAAATATGAAGAAAACTTCAAGCAGGTTCACTTTTCCCACTGGAACAGTCTATTGACAAGCAAACACTTGTCTTTTAAGAAAAAATAATCACAAACTAATTTAAAGGAGAAAAAGAGAAAAAGGCCCAGGATATAAACCGTAACGGGAATCAAAAGGGAAAAGAACTCAAGTATATAAAGTGTCTTAAGCAAAGAATTACGAGAATTAGCTGAAAACCATGATCTTATCTCTAATAAGCCATAAACTCTGGATATGACTGAAACGAGTTTAGATTGCAGGTAATAAGAACTTAAGACAGTGAATGAAGAGAAAAGAAAAACGAACATTCTTAAGGGAGGGTCTAAATTATAAAACTATTCCTAGCGTCAAAAGTTAATATTGTTGAATGAAAGGAGTAAACGGAAACGGAGATACACTCGAATAAACCATAGAATTTCACTTGCTAGGATTAAGGCAATGCCACAGAAAGAAAGAGATGAACTGAGTAAAACGTACGAAGAAAACAAAATATGTACTCTAATACATGGAATTGCACCAATTCAGAAAAGAAGAAAATATGTGGATATTTTTTCATCCAGCTGTGAAGTTTAGAGGATATCAATAACAAACGCTCTTAATATGCAATCATAATAGCACTTTTCATAAAGTTACAAATAATTAAATTCTATAAAGTAACGAAACACCAGTACTACTTGTTGGAAGTGAATCCTGGGTTTCTGAAAATCAAATAAAAATTTAAATAAATAATGCAAGATAAACTTTTTAGAACAATCAAATGATGATTTATGTAAGAAATTAAGATTGTTTTATAATAATGAAACAATTTTAAAATATGTGCTGAACCTAATCAACATGTAGAATAACAGAAATTTTTCTTTTGTCTGCAACGTTCATATTTGATATATGCAAAATTTTACTTTTATTTTAGCATTTATTTATTTTAGAAATATTTGTTTACCACAGAAAGAACCGCAAGGGAGTGGTATTTCACTAAACCACTGAAATTCTCGCTAACCATGCATATTTCCAAAATGTTTCGTCACAATGGTTTAAATATTTTAAAATGTCAGTGCTGGTTGCCTTAAGATGGATTAAAAATATAGATACTATCTTTAAATGGAAATTTTCGGATGTATTGCAAAAATGATAGCTAAAGGAAAAAGATTTGCAGTAAAATCGGGGCAGATCTGAGGTCTAAGATGTGCGATATAGAGGATATTTCAGCATTTGTATATATACAAATGTTAACAAACTAACCATTTCTTCTTGCATTAGCTATATAATCTAATCCCTACGTCAACATTTACAACAAATAATATGTATTACGTTTCTCTGCTCATTATAAGGTCTGTAAACTTGCCGCTGTTGTCTAGACTATTGTCTACGTAGCACGTCTTCTGTTAAATTCCCGTTTTGGCCATTATAAAACACCACGCGGTTTATGGCAGTAAGAACAGCGCCTAGTATTTCATCCTTGCCATGTTCGCTTCACCAAGTTGTACATTATAACGCTGTGGTGTCGAGTATGGTGCAACATTAATCACTTCCAAAACATGCTTCATTTCCCATACACAGGTTTTCCCTATTAAAATCCGACGGTAAACTCACATGTAGCTTTAGCGGTTTAGTCATGCCCTTGCCTAAGTTAAGCTTGCATTATTCCACACCAAATACTGAAAGTTCATGTTTTATATAAAACATGGCGATGTTTCATATTATATATTTAAAAGAATTAACTTTGATTTAAAATATAACAGACATTCATAAAATATATCGTCTGTCTGGCAAGAACATTTCTTTGTTTAAATGTTTCATGCAATTTATGCGTATTTCTTTTTTCGGAGACACATTAAAAACTTAAAATACCGAGAATGCCAAAAAATGTATATACAATTTCACAGTAGATATCTGTTTACTATATTTCAAAGTTGGACCGAAAAACAACAGTAATGTGTAGTATGATGTTCTGTAAACAGATGTGACTCGCATACATTATGATAGCGATATTTTAAGTCGTGTTCCTTCAAAGTATCTGCATAAATTACGAATAGAAATTGCTACTCCCGTTCTTTGCATCTTTATAGATAGTCTATTCCGTTTTCATTTGTTTTTCATGTCGTTCTCTGTAATGTTCCAGTATATTCTGAGAGTTAAGTGTACTGTAACATGTTTTCCTATCAGAGTGTAATTCTGTGCGTGTTTGCGTATGTGTATGTGTGTTTTTTGTGCTTTCAAAGTTGTAGAAGTATGACTATATTTTTTTTTCTTCCGCCATTGTACAATGAGTTACAAATTTAAAAGTCTAAAATACGTTTAAAATACGTCACTTTCAACAGATAAGTATTTTCAGTGAAACCGGTACTTGTACCTTACTGCTTTATTACTGCTTATTAATAACCAGAGAAACGAAACATGATTTCAAGTAAATGCCCTATTAGCTATGTACCACACCATTTTACTGCTACAAAATAAACACTACACTTAAGACTATTAGACGATTTCAGAATTTGCTTTTTATAATTTTAAATTTTCAAACAGAGTGTTTGTTATTCATCAAGAATGTGAACAAATATAACTTTGGTGTATACATACTATGGAAAGCTACACTGATAGTGAATAAATGATAAGGCTAGATGAAAGAAAAATGGCTAATTCAAGAATAGGAACAAATAATCTGGGGTGCTTCATTATTATGCTACGTCTTTACCTCCAAAGGTAAAGGTATTTATGAATGGTCAAGAGGAGTGAATACAAATCATTTATTCGCAAACATGGATATTAATTCAATAAATGAAGTTAAAGTACAGTAACCAACCATTTATAAAATTTACTTCTGTAGTTCTCAAAACGCTTTACCTGCCACCGAGAGTGACAGTGCATGACTTGTGGTTAAATTGAGGTGCCGCCTGCCTGTGATTGCGCTCCACTATCACTTTCGTTTGCATTTGACTGATTATGAACACACGTGATATCGCAACGTAACGACGATCCATATCGAGCCTGCAGCTTCATATTTAAAAGTTTGAAATTTTTCATTCCCACTCTCAAATTACTTTGTACCAAATTCTCTTTTCTACTTTTAAATACTATGTATATATTTTTCCGCTCCCTGTTCTGAGTCCATTTCCAATCTCTATTACATTCTTAATGTAGTATGATTAAATAGATTTATATATTTCAACATTATGAATTTTACTCGTATTAAACAATTATATAAACAAATAATTCCTTAGGCTGACAAGGTTTCCTTTCAACAATGAAAAATATCTTAGATACATGTTAAATCCTCCCCAATATCATAAACGTTATTTGATACCAAATGCAATTTTTAATTTAATTCTGCAAACCGCGAGGAAAAGTTACTACGATCAATTGTGAGAAGAGCTCCAGTGTTACTTACAACAGCAGCTCAGACTGGAACACAATGCAGATCAGCAGAAAAAAAATATTCGTGTGCCTTCAGTGGACACTGAAATAAATAACATTAAATGTTAACAAATAACATTATTTTCAGATCGATTAAACACCTCTGCAGAAAAGTAATTTTTGTTGAACTGTAACTACATTTGTACAAAATTTTGGTACAGGCTAGTCCGATGTTACTTTTTTATGGCTTTTTAGTGTGTTTCCTGTCATCTCTTTTATTTCCTATAATACTGATAACTCCATTATGGTATTTTAATAGTGTTTAACTACTGGGGCACCATAGACTGTGGATACTGATGATACATTGGGAAAGGATTTTTTTAAAGGAAGGAAACGTTCCAGACCTGAGTTTAGGGTACCATCCTGACATTAGCCATTTATGAGGAATGAGGAAACGCTGGAAAAAGCCTCAGCCAGAGAAGAATATCCTGGCGGGATTCAAACCCCAGATCTCCACTCACGAGTCCGCGCCTTAACGACCTCGGCCACCCGTGGCGGTACTCCATTATGTCATGAAATAAATGCCCACAACCCTTTTGTATTAATATTTTAGAAATTCATGAGATAGTGAAAATTGTTAGCTAAAATCATGATACCATTACGTGCTTATCTGGGATAATTCTTCTCTCTTTTCTTCTTTCATTTGCATTTGATATACAACTAGTGGCGCAAATCTTTAGAAACCCATTAGAAACCGCCACGGACTCGGAATCAGCTACATCCAAGATTTATGAGAAGCTCTAAATCAGGTTAATGAGGAGCGCCATGTTATCTTGCTACACAAGGCAAAACAGAACTAGGTCACTACGAAAGGCTTAAAGCTGAAAACTCCTACCCACAGAGCGCCTGTCCCACAATTCAAGATTTATATGTAAGAGGAGGTTGGCCAAGTAAGTTCCGCGACTCTCCGAGAGGTTGTGATAGAGCCTATAAAATAAACCTTTAAAATAAAATAAAGCAAACGAATAAAATGCTGTCCTTAGAATCCACTTAGATTTTTTTTTTTTTCGCGTTTTACTTTTTTTTTTTTTATAAATAAAAACTTTTATTGTAGCAGTTTTAAAGTATAAGATAAATGTCGCATGGACCTTACGATCGTACATAGTAACACTTTCCTTGTAAAAATCAAAATACATTACATACAGACCTGCATGCACACCTATATATTTACATCACACGTGTTCTACGAGTAAATATATATATATATTTACTCGTAAATAAATATATATATATTTACTCGTAAATAAATATATATATATTTACTCGTATATATATACGAGTAAATATAATTTATAATTTATAATTTATAATTTATTTATAATTTATTTATAATTTATTTATAATTTATAAAAAATATATATTTACTCGTATATATATATATATGTGTGTGTGTGTGTGTGTGTGTGTGTGTGTGTGTGTGTGTGTACACATACACACAGAAGAAAAGGACCAATCCTGAGCCCCTCTTCCCTTTTCCTTTACTCACCCTCTCTTCAACTCCCCTCTCTTCTCTGTAAATATTCTCGATTTGTGTGTGTGTGTATCTCTCATGCACCAACACATTCCGGCAGATGCTCAAACTTATGTTGTAAATCAGAAATTGTGGTGGTAAGTGCTCATTTCTTAAAAATCTCCGTTTCCTTGCATACTGCCAGAACATGCCTCCAGGTATCGCTTTCTTCGCACGTGTGCAAATTCTTTTCCCGAGAGCATTAACTGTTTTATGGGGGCGAAATTTGGAAGTTGGAAATCTCCGAGGAACTGAATCAGGTACAAACGCAGTTTCTAAAATGGTTGTTATAGGTAGGGAAGGATACAGAAAATTGTGGGGATCTTAAAGAGGTTGGTATCTTTAACGAAAGTGTACATTTAAAAATAAGAGCCATTAAATTCTGATACAAGCAGTTTGTCTGAGGGAGCAACTAGGGAAAGGGTGGAATACGGGTTGGGTATCAAGAATGAGGAAAAGCTTAGACAAATGGCCTCGGGTATATTTAGTTAAGGGGAGAGGAGACATCACGCGCAATAGTTGAAAAATAGATAACAGACGTTTGCGAGATATAGATAGGAAAAATACCGAGACTCAATGCGCAGAAAAAGTATAGTCTTACCTGCAGGATCAAATAGACAGATGTGGGAGAAGGAGGTTATCTAGATCTTTTGAGAAAGAAATTGTTTAATCATCATTTAATTCCTTTTTTCTCGAAGGTTTAAATATTGAATCGTGCTGAAAGAAAGACTGCCCAATTTTCTACCATCTCTTTCACTGTTGGTATTAACAAAATGCACCAAACATGTTGATTTAATCATCGTTTAAGTAAAGTATAACCTTTGATGACTTCAAAGCACAGTTGTTTGTTTGGCAATACATGGACATTCCCCATACACTAACATATTCCTACTGATTCTCCGTTTCCATGTCATACACATTCCATTTATGTTTTCAACGAGGAATCTTTTTAATGTAAGGATGGATTTCTTTTCCATGACGTAATTCGCTAAGTTCCGTTTACCCCTTTGAATGTGTGCCGCCAGGATAATGAACTCTTTCGAGAGATCAGTTTTGGAAGAACTGATATTACATTACGTTATAAGACTATATCATAATTCCCTTGATGAATATCTCATTTAAGTTTAAATATAAGCAATTACCTTGAACTCATTTAGCTATACACCTAGAAGCAGAAATAAATTTTGCAAGAGTATGTGGCTGATAATTTGTTAATTGGAAGTTCTGGGCAATTCACTCAATACTCATGGAACCCACATAATTTAAATATATAATTAATCACCTTAAACACGTCCCTACATTTTTATGACAATCACAGATTATATACAATATCTGAAAATTATAGCATAATGTTTTCCTTGTACCTATTAAATTATTTAGATTTGCTTATTTCACTTATCTGAAAGGAAACAGAACTCTACAAAAAAAAAAAAAAAAAAAAAACTAATTTTCTTTATTTTGCTTTAGATTAAGCTAAGATTATATTTTAGTGTTTCAAAAAGCATAAAACTTTAGTTTAGGCAATATACTCTAATGGTTTCCAACACAGTAAATAGAGAGCATTTTTATCTTACGAGATAAAAATTATTCGTAAATATTTTAATGATAATTATCAAAGACAAACCTCTATTACTATTATTACAAACCATGATCTGCAATCATCTTCTACCACGTAATGCTTGGCTATTTGAGTTAAAAATAGAATAATTACAACATTTAAAAAAAAAAGCATAAAATGAAATATTCATTCCATTTTTGTATCGAAGCTAATTAAAACCTCATCAAAACTATTGTTCATATAAAGATGCACTTAAAAATATAGCAAGAATAGCAATAATACTCTAACTATATTTAAGAAGAGAAGTCTGAAGGAAGTACTAATAGGGACTCGCAATTAATACAAAGGCAGGGATTTATTGACGGATTAAGTCGAAATTATGTCTATAAATGTCAAAACTCGTGTTTCAAAATTTTACTATGAAAAACAACCATTCTAAAATTAAGAGGAAAAATAAATGTAAGATTGATTGATTCGTTTTATTTAAGGATGCTCTTTAACATCTCAGGTCATCAGCGTCTTATTCAATCACAGGCATGAAACAACCGACAAATTTTGCTCAGAGGCCTCTTCTTTCAGGCTTGAGGTTCTTTATCGTGCCGTAAATGTACGACACGGGACCCACGGCTTTACTTCCCTTCCGAAGGAAGCCATACTTACGATTTTTACTCCCGAAAAAAATCCATCGGCCCTAGCCGGGTTTGAACCCGCGACCTTGGGTTTAGAAGGCAAGTATGATTACCCTACATCACCAGGATCAACTATAAATGTAAAGAGAATTAATCCCTACACGTGTAAGACGACATATTAACTTAAGCTATATTGACAAGTTCAATGACTAAACTGTTGATCTACGCAATTTTGTACGAAAAAATGCATTCCTATTTCATTTTTCCGAGTTGTCCACATCAATAATGCATTAACACTCTTACTTCTTTGACAATATGACAATGAGCATTTATTAAGGAAAACTTGTTCTAGATGTTTTAAAAATGTTAATTAAAGACTACAAATAGTTGAGCAGTAATAAATGTAATTTATAAAAAATATATGAAAATATATTGTAAGAACCACTAAAATTGCAGGAAATTATTTTTAAGTGCACTTGGGTGCAGACATTTGCTAGTAGTGAAACTTGCCCTTATACTAGATTTCAAACAGCAGTCTCAAAAATTACACAGACAATGTTAAAGAGCTGACAGGATGTCGTTCCCAGGGAACAGTGCTTAGAAATGGTCTTTTTACGTTCCCACATTATTTTTTTTTTGCCTTATAACTATTTTAAACCTCATTACACTTACAGTGAAAATAATCTTTTTTATTTCTCCTTATTTTTTCCCTCTGTAGAACAGTCTGATTGTATGTGCAATATTTACATGCCAGAGTACTTCTTCTCTTTAACAGTATGACTGCACCACAAAAGTTAGTGCTGCAACAGGTGAGGTATTGTTTGCTTTCACAGTTCGATGACACGTGCAAACAAATAAATAATAACTGTCTCTTTCAGGCGGATTCCCTTAACCTTGGTCCATTGACACTTTAGTTTAAGCTACAAGAGTTCGTAAATATAGACATAAGCATGCGCAATGGCAAAATGAGCGTCAAATTGGACTAATGGCAAACATGATTGTGTGAGGCGCCATTGATTATCATTCGCGATCTCGGTTGCCACAAATTACAGGTACTCTCAATAGCAATCAATACCTGAGAGAAGTTTCCTTCACCGCATTCCTAGCGCTATATTCCAACAGACTAACGTACGACTCGACATTGCCAGCAATACTCAAGTTTTCTTCTCTGGCCTTAAGTTTGCCAGACATGTCTGTTGATATGATCGCACAGAGAAGAGTACGTCAAAGTCCTCCAGCGGTCAGTACAATGAAGCACCGCCACGGGTGGCCAAGGTCGTTAAGGCGCGTACTCGTGAGCGGGAGGTCTGGGTTTCGAATCCAACCAGGACAGTCCTCCCTGACTGAGGTTTCTTCCAGGTTTTCCTCAGTGCTCATAAATGGCGAATGCCGGGGGGGGGGCTCTCTATACTTAGACCTGGAACGTTTCCTTCCTTAAAAAAATATCCTTTCCCAATATATCATTTCATCTCATGTATCATCAGTGTCCACCGCCTGTGGTGCCTCAGTAGTAAAAACGGGCGTCAAATACTATTCAAAAAAAAAGTATCATTGAAGTGAGGAATTCACATGCAAGTACCCCGGCAGGCAGTTGCCAACACATACACAATATTTTTAATCCAATCCACGGCGCGGTTAAAACAGTTCTTATTGCAGCTGATGTAGGCTTCACAAAAGACTTTTTTTTTCAATGTAATATTGCTGTATCAACCTGTAACTTTAATCACTTATGCATACGAATATTAGTAATGTGTAGGATCTCATCCTTTTTGCATGGTTGTTTCATGGTGTTGCACATATTTATTTATTTATAGAAACATTTTAGGGAGAACTAGAGAAGAAATTAAATTATAAATTAAAATATTTGCTGAGAGATAAAAACCATGGCGTTCATAGAAACAAATCTTCTGCGATGTAAAATAAAATTGAATCCAACTTTTTTTTAACAAGCCGCAAGTATATGTTTAGAACATATCTCGTGCATAAAATAATTAAACATTGAAAACAGACAAACAAACTTAGAATGCTGGTGGAATAATTACAAGGACGTTTTGGAATGACATAAAAAGAGACTTAATTAAAGTTTAATAAGGTGATGGCGGCAACAATTGTAACCTACGGCTGTGAGAACTGAACAATGAACACAAGTGTTAAAGGAAATGATAGAACCGGCGGAGATGAGATTTTCAAGATCTATGGTCCGGCTCACTCCATTGAAAAACAAAGAAGTGACAATATCAGAGAAATCTAAATAAAAATTTAAATTGTCTGCTAGAAGAAAGCATAATATATTATTACAATTGTTTTCAAAGAATGGATGAAAACAGACTTCTTAAGCTACATTTTAAATAGAAACCCCAAAAAGAACTTACAGAAATTTGAAAAAAAAAAAAAAAAAAAAAAAAAAAACGTTTCTATACTAATTTCATCCCTTTGACAAGAAATATAAACTTTTCGGTAAATTGAACCAGACTGCTGAATTCCTCTTTAAAAGCAGGGAGATTTTATATTTCAGTGCTTTTCCCAGAATCTAAGGAAGGGGATAAGCGCTGAAAGGTACCTATCTCGATGAAATTTGACACCTGGAATTTTTCAGAAGGTAAAAAATAAATATCGCTTTTTATAGATTACCTTACAATTAGGGCAAACCTCTTCCTTTCCGTCTTTGTTCCATAAAAATACAAAGGTTTGGGGTTGAAACAATTTGAATCAATTATAGAACCGCGGATATTTTAGCTTTATGTTATACCTGGTTTCAATCTCTAGCAAAAGAGGAGGCACTTAATTTGTGAAAATTTTTCACCGACAGTATATATGATAAAAAAGAGCACATACCCCGGCTGAGCAGCTAGGCAAAGCTAGGGACAAACTGCTTTCTCTTTTCAATTCCTCATTCAGACGACACTATGAGCCGGGTTTACAAATACGAAATATTTATATTGCTTATAATTGTTTGTGTTGCTTGATAATAGAGATCAGTACAAATAATAAAATACGTAATGTTTTAATAATGTCCGGTGGAAAATGTTAAGATGACGTGGACATTTTTCTTGTACAGAGAAAAGTATAATTAAAATGTTTTTTAACTTATCCATAACAAACTAATATAAATTTTATGCATTAATTAGTTGAAAACTTCATGAATGTTGCAAAATGATAACACTGTTTGTTGTTAATGCTTTATAAATAAAGGCCTTTTCAGAACTATCCGAAAAGCACGCTTTCTCTAAGGTTCATGTAATATAAAAGTTCAAAGTTATTCCATGCAGGTATAACAGAGGCCATTTATTGCGTCTATTCTGGCATACTTCTTCCCACATCCATAAGCCGACCTGCATACTTCTCCACAAGATTTATGTTTGAAGCATTGACTGGCCATTCCACGACAAAAATAGCTTTGCGGCGAAACCTACACCTTGTGGATCTATCAGTGTGAATAGTTGAGACATCGTTCTCAAATATCCATGTCTATGTTCCAATCTTCTGTGCAACAGGTAAAAAATGCTCCCCAAGGAGTGCGTGACAGTTTGTAGGGTTCGTATGACTTGTGACGACAGAAAATTGCGCTTTTCCTCCACATTCGCCCACATTTCTCCTTAATGCTTCTTCGGAAGCACTTTAAGGTTACACTCGCTTATGATATGTTTCGTATTCCGTCGAATTCTTCTGAATGTCAGGCGAAATTTTTTGTGTAATATTCTTGTACTTTGTAACTTCATATGTAGTTTGATCGACTACCCTGAATAACGTCCACTAGTGTACATTGATAGTGGGATCACTGCGGGTAATCCCAAGATCGCGAGTTCGAACCCGGCCAGAACCGATTGATTTTTTTCGGGCGTAAAAATCCTAAGTATGGCTTCCTTCGGAAGGGAAGTAAAGCCGTGGGACCCGTGTCATATATTTGCGGCACGAAAAAGAACCTCAAGCCTGAAAGAGAGGCCTCTGAGCAAAATTTGTCGGCCGTTTCACGCCCTGAGTTGAATGGGACGCTGATGACCTGAGATGTTAAAGAGCGTTCATAAATAAATCAATAAAAAAAAACTGCGGGTAAACCCAGGAATTAATCAACCAGTACGAGCTTGCTGGCTACTTTCCAGACATTGGCTTTTGTAATCTGCCAGACTTCATTAATCTATTTACCATGCATAGTGATATGCCAGTCCTTGGCATTTTCTGAGAAGAAAGTCCCCTTTATTTCTTGACTTTATTTTGGCTTTGTTCGAAGCTGGATGACCATGACTTCCCACCATTAACACTCCGTTTTGCACTCCTCAAAAACACAGCAGACACCAGATGGAACGCTCTGCTAATGCAACGAAGTGTAAACATATTATTGTTTTGAAGCAAGCGCGTCAGAAAACAGAAAGGTTTTATCATTTTGCAACGTCAAATGTCGCTATAATAACTTTACTCCGGTTCTGGAACTTATTAGCGATAGCTAACTCGAGCATATAACATTTACTTTCATATGAAAACATTATATACTCCGTCATTATTTTGCAACGAATCTTAGGAAAAACGTAAGTCATTTCAGTAAACAACAAAACACAAAATATATTACTTTACTATCCAAAATGTGCTAACAAAATGGGTGGTCATTCGTTAATGTACAGCCCTCACACACTGATCTTAAGCAGGCACGAAAGGAGGTACTCATGTAAAGCACCACCTCTGCCCTTGCGTGTGGACGTACATAAAATGTTACGATGCACTGTTTCACAGGACGAGATTTTGAAGGTGGTTACTAGTCATATTCATCACGTTTGTGGTGTGTATTGGTGAGTGCGGCCGTGCTAAAATATATATGTGATGTGGGGAGCAGGGGAGGGGAAAGTATGTACCGGGGCCCCGGTTTTATACGCAGTGGGATCGATATAGAGCACTCGAATCCCCCCTCCCCTTGCCCGCCGCCAAACACCCCGACCCATCCCCGACACGTATGACTGCTATGCATGGACCAGAAACGCTTTACGAAGGCCAGCCAGCTCTTTAATGATGGATATTCTGTTAAACCACGACTGGGACGCCAAAGGGTTAGTTACTTCTATTGTCCCACTAATGGTTCCCATTTTATTCACTGCGTGGCCATTCTTCTAGAGAAATTTACTCATATTTCTCCATCCATTATAAGAAACAAGAAACACGTGTTTACTTTACAGTTATATAATATGAGTAAGACAATGTATAAATACGTAATTAGCCCCTCTCCATGCCGAATGAAAATGAACTTTAATATAATTCCTCTTTCTCCTTACAGTATAGCAAGCTGTTATGTTTGCTATGATTTAGATCCTATCTAGCGTATATTTGCAAATGGAAAATTAGAGGTAGTTGTGAGTAACTGATTAATTAAAATATTTGTTGCGCAAATTGAAGCCTTAATGCTATTACTAGAATGAAACATTCACTAGCCATCTATCCAGGTAAAATTGAAAGTTTAGAGATGTTAAAAGCATTTACAATATGAGCTTCAGAAGTGAAGTCTTCAAATGCATACAGGGTTCATTTCTAAACATACCGAGCCTAATAACTACATATTTAAATAATTTAAATTTAAACAAATACGTTTCAAATAAGATAGTAAGGGTGGAAGTCAAGACCAAAGTTGATTCCTTTTCAAGTGTCACCGTTCACCCCAGCCACCCATACTTTGAAAACTGGAACCGGCACTCGGACCTCCTTAATATTATTGTTAAAATTAATATTTTATGTACGTAAATATCTGAGCAGATAGGAAAATTTTGTATCTATCAGAACAAGGTGGAAGTATTATATTTATTTTTCAAGTTCTATTATTATGATGACTGAAAGACACCTGTGTGAAAGCCTTTCTGCAAGAGCTATTATATTATATGTTTAAGGAAAAGTTTGTCAACGGTTGACCTGGGGGAAGCAGGTAGTGGAAAAAGACAGAGATATGCTAAGATAAGAATTGTTACTTTTCATCTGTGAGAGCGAACATTGCCGGCATATTGCAAAAGGGTTATTTTCCACTTTCAGGGTAGCAGCTTCATTGTTTGTCTAACGGAACAAGGGAGACAAAGAGAGGTATGTCACACGTAGGAAATACAGATTTCTGATAATGTATGGAAGATGACAGATATGAAATAGCAAAATAGCATAGGACACATTAAAGGGCCTCACCGCAAAAATTGCATTTTCCCAGGAAATAGAGATAGCAACAAACAGATGGATAAAAACGTGCGTTGTCGATGTGAACATTTTGTCTATCTAAAAGTAACTAAGGGAGAAAAGAGCAATTATTATATACGTAGGTCTAGCATGAAAGGTGAAAGCCGAAATTAATAACCGAGGCTTTTTCTGGGAAAAGAACGGACCGGGAAAATTGTAGGAATGTAGGGAAAGAAATAAGAAAACCAATGAACGTAGTTCTAAATCGTATAATTCAGAGCCAGTCTGCATGAATGGATATTAGGGAATATCCAATAAGGAAGCCCGAAATTCTCTCTGATTTCAGAATAATATAGAATTAAAATTCGCCTAAGGAGGGGCTTAGCCATAAAAAATCAAATGTTAGGGTGTTCAGGAGGAGGTAGTGAAGGGAATAACAAGAAGTAAGAATTCGAAGTGAGGCAGTAAGGGGTAGTAAGAGGGCTCAAGAGCGGTCTAATAGTCAGGAGTTAGAAAAAGTCATGGCTAGAACTCAGGTCTCCGTGTACAGTCTGATGAGTATAATGAAAAAAATATTATATAACGAAGAAATAGTGAGATACAGAAAATGTCATTTTTTCTCTGTGGCTAGTGTTCGAAACCTTTGACTCCCACAAGTCACAAAACATCCAGTGAACACGACCCTGTGAAGTTATTACCCACAATATCAACACAATCCTCCTCCCAAAGCCAAGGCTTCAAGAACCTCGAGAGCTACAAGAACATCAGCCTCCTAACTAACGATACCAGCCCAAATTTTAAACATAGCTTAGTTGTGATCACTGCTTGTTTTATGTCATTGCCTGAAAATCTGGATTAATTTTATTGTTATTTGACAGAAGAAATAAACAAGTCAGTAATTTGTAGAATAAAATACTATTTCGGAGTATTTTGAGAATATTACAATTTTATTGAATTAAATATTCAAATTGTGTTCTGTTATTGGATAGAAAGTATTATAATCTATTCCGAGACTCCTGATTTATACGCTTAGATTCTGCTTTTTTATGTGAAATCCATAATTTTGAAACCACTTAATAGCAAATCACAACTAATAAATTAAATTGTGCACCTAAAGGGAACAAGTGTAATCAGGTTGTCAGGCAACATTTGATCATTTAATCCTCTTTTAAGTTTAAGTGTCATAAGTTAGAGGTGTCATTTGAAATTTCAAAATGCGGGCAACTGAAGATGAGAGAGTGAAATCTAAAGCACCCTCAGTATCTAAAGTGATGTGTTTTGTTTAAATACAATTATTTAAAATAGTTATTCAAAAAGGGGAAATTTCAAATTAAAGTGTTGTACAACTGGGCCCAATAATAATAATAATAATAATAATAATAATAATAATAATAATGGCTCAAATGTAATTGGAGATGTAGCTAAAAGTGGCACCATTATTACCTAACGTTAATACGCATTGTATCCAGTCATCTATAGATTATTAACATAAGTTTCAAGAGTAAAATTGTTATCCTATGCATTATGTAATTTCGGAAAAAATTTCGCTTAGTGTATTATAAATCCAATTACATTACGTTTTATATTTATTGAAAGATAGCTGATTTCAACGTTGAATCATTTCACTTATATTACAATGAAATTAATAAAGTTTTAACATTTCTTCTTTGTATAAATGTTTGAATTTTCTAAAAAATGGAATTATAGAAATGGCCCAATAGCCTAAATAACAAAAAAGTGCCATATTTTCACTTTTATGTTTGAAAATTCTCACACACTCAGAGTGTGCACATTTCTCGTTTTTTTTAAAGAACTTTGAAGGCATTTTCTCCTTGCCTCCATTAAAATACAAGTAAGATAAAATTTCCAAGTGTATTAGCAATTATTTAATTTTAACAGTCTTGGAAATGGGTTTGCCACTTCTGAGATCTATAGGTGCTAAGAGCAATTACATTTATCTATGGTTACATTTTATGTATGCCCAGGACCCGTAAAAGGCCTTAGGCCCATACCTTGCAAGTCTATGAAGTAAACTGGATTTTATTTTAGTAATCTGAGTACAATTATTTTGGACAATGTTTTATAGTTACAGTGAATGGACATTTTCCTTGGTGCTTACATTCTCCTGTCTCTATCACAGAGGCTGCTTATACATACGAGTAATATGAAGATCGAACAGCTGGCTTGAAAGTAGAATATCGTTGTACGTATCTCCAATCACTTTCATTGAGATATTGTGTTGGGACTGATCTTTGTTATGCATTGTAATTATTGTTTGCAAGAATGAGCCGACAGAGGATTCAATAATCACTCAAATTGTTCTTTTTGTAGGATACAACATTCGTAAGAAAGCCAGAAATGTCTACCAGATTTAATTACATCAGAAGTCTGGCTCTCTTAAGGTTTATGAAGTAAAGTTTAGTATTTGTCGGAAATCTGTGTTTTTGGTAATGTTTTGTTTCGGTCACCGTCTTAAATAGACAATTTACTTATTACATTTACTTTGTGTTGCTTGTATAATTAATAAAACGAAAATATCATTTTCATAAGAGATTGTACAGGGGGGATCTACTGAAGTATAAAATAACACACACTACTGTTACTATGTTTGCGTGTACAGCTGGTTTCCGCGTGACTTTGCATTGTGTCACTGACTATCAAACTGAGAAGATTCTCTATGACATTTTGTTCAGTAACGAAGCCAATGATGCACCAATGATGGTTCGTACTTATATAATCTGAATTTTACAATAAAAGATACTGTCTTTGCTCTTTTGCAAAAAAACAATACACCCTACACAACTGGTTAGAGAATTCATTATAGACACACATTTAGATTTCCTTGTTAATTGTTAATATGAATAAATTCTATTTATTCCCTCGCCCCTAAAGCTAAATACCCTTAATCCGGATACAGATGCTTAGCTGTTGTGCAGCACTTAAACCTGTTGCATGTGCCTACGATCTTCATCTTGGATGCCCTAGACGCTTGAATGCCTGCGTAACTGGCTGTTACCAACTTCTGCACAGATGGAGATGCAGTATGGGTCCAGGCGTAAATAATGATAATGTGACAAGAAGCATTTGAGTATTTCGTGAAGCAGGTGAACTTCAGGAAGAAAGTGAGAGGTGTTTTAGCAGGCAGTTTGTCCACCTTCATTATTCTCACTAAGTATGATTACGTAATCAAGAAGCATTTCATATCTTTCTTTTTGGAAAGCTCACACGATAAGTAGTTATTTTAACACATGACACTCAAATAGAAACTGCATTTTGTAATACTTAATGTCATAAAAACTGTAACATTCAAGAATTACCAAGTTTTGTTTAATATGTAATGTGCATGTTAATTTATTTAAACGCATGTAAATATAATTTTTCATAATTAATAAATAATATTTTTCCAAAAAAATACATTTTTCGCCTAGTTTCGAAAACACACCATAGGGCATTTAGAGGTTTTACATAATAACTATTAAGCTCATTTCTAAGAATTACGTGCACAAGTAAACATGCTCGTAAAGCTGCAGACATGTCAGGCTGGAAGAAAATCCAAACAGCTTATTCCATTATTAAGCATGCCCAAATGTATACTGTAGCTTCCTTTGACGAGATAATTAATCATTTAAACAGAAATTTAATATAATGTATAAAGAAAATATAATCATTTCATTTATAATTTTATCCCCCAAAATTATTTAAAAGCTACTATTATCACCTCTGCTATATTGGTAACATTATCCAGAAATTTAGTTATACTTCCTTGCTCCTCTTAGCGAGAATTAACTCATAAAAATTGAGAAATGTTTCCTAAGGACTATAATAGGAGTAATTTATTTAATAGTGATCTAAAACATAGTGTACGACATTTGTACAAAGGTAACTGTAGTTAAGCTTGAGATGAAAAACAGTTAAGTATAAGGTTTATTCAAGATATAAGTTGCGATCTTATAAAAAACGGAAATCTCTCCAATGTCATCTAGGTCCCCAGGTTATTATTTTTTTTTAAATTTTCTTTGCATTTTATATGCGACTCTAGCCATCTTTTCAGGAGCTTTCCTTGGAATAAAAACCTTTCCATTTTTTATGTAAAGATGCAGCTATAGCTAGTTATGCTTTGCCTAATGTCACAGTTATACATTCTATCATATACTTTTACCTTTTTCGGTACATTCATTTCTGCTCTTACGAAAGCTTGGATGCTAATACATCTCTTCTAGTTTCTCGTATACTTGTTAACATTGCTCTTAACATTATTTCACAAATTTCAATCTTTCCTTCTTTTAAATATATTTATTTTTCCAGACAATATTCAATAAGATACGAATGGCTTTGTATTTTGTTTATTTGTTTTTGCATTTTAATTACTACTTTTTTACCCATTGCCCTAAAAGTGAAAGTTCATACCTTGCTGTGCATTTATGACTTTTATTTCTTAATTACTTGTAAGCACACATTATTTTTTTATTTTAAATTCATATATATATATATATATATATATAGAGAGAGAGAGAGAGGGGGGGAGAGAGAGAGAGAGGGAGAGAGGGAGAGAGGGAGAGAGAGAGAGCCGGTTTCATCAACAGATGTTAAAAGTTAACATACTGTTAGACTGCTTTAACGTTCAAATTAACAAAAACTTGATGTCAAATTAACATTACTTTTTCTTGTGTTAAAAGCTTAAATGCCGGCTATACATTTTTATGTAAAAGAGCAATTTTACAAAGGTACATAAAGTGGGGGGGGGAAACCAGTTCATAGGATTGTAGATGAAATACGAGAGAGGTTAGAGCACCTTTCGCCCTCTTCTCCTTTTAATATTCTTTGCATGAGCCGTGAGTGCTATTTGCAATACTCTGGAACCTTAATAACGTGTTAACTAAAATTATGCTGAAAAGTTTGTGGAACGTAGGAGTCTAAAATTTTGTTAAAATATTAATTCAATGTTAACAAACAAAATTTTAGAGCATTTTAACACCTGTTGTGACACCCGCCCAATGGTGTATTTTCAGGCCATCTTCATTATCTGTTGATGTACATAAGAGTTATTTTATGATACGTCTATAGCTGAATGCAAGCCGCACGGAGTTATTTGCCGGACAGTTACCGGCAAATATTTCGCACAACTTAGAGCAACTCATAAAATGCGCACAATATTAATTTTATTTCATAATGAACTTAACCTGTTACAGGAGTTGTTCGAACTGGTGTCCGTCTGCAGTTATATGTTTCCATTACTGAAAATTGCATTACCTTTCAATTTCATTCTGATAATTTAGGTTCCTCCATGGTATAGGGGCTACTCCTGTATATTTTTTCCTGTGTTTTAATAGTAAAATTTCACTAGGTTGCAGTAAAATTTACCTCAATAACAATGTGTATAACACTGGCACAAAAATAGCTAGTGAGACAATAGACATAAGAGCACAAATACCTGCACCTGAGTTCTACTGATTCTGTTAACTGCAAACAGCGACTGACTCTTACGGGGGGGGGGGGGGCGACTTCGGTCGTTGCTCTACAGATGTTCCAGGTGCGGGCTCTGCGGACTCTGAGTACCCTTGCCACTTCTGATGTTACTAGAAGTAGCCGGGCAGGACTTATTCGAGCTCCTACCTGCGAGGAGTCGTCCGGATGGGTTGGACTCTGCGTGACAATGGTCTCGTAACTCACGGGAAAATGAGTACCCGCGGCGGCAGTTGTGTCCCAAGGGAGTGCCTATGCCTTGGGGGCAGCAGGTTTCCTGAATCACTGCTTGTCGTGGGATTGGCGGTGGCTACCTTAATGCTGGGGTGACTCACCTCTTAAATTGAGTAGGACTACACTAGACGTGACCAGTGAGAATCTGGTAGCTAAGTTCGCTTAGCGCGTTTTGGTGACGAGATCGTCTACAGCCCAAAGGTAGGTCGGTTTAGACTCTAGGTGTCCACCGAGGATCACGGATCTCCGTGAATCCCTTTGGATATGGGGAGGGATCCCCGACGAAACGAAACTTGTTACTGTGGAACGGTTATTGTGACTGGCATGAATCATATACAGTGAGCGCTGTGCTCAGCTGTGGACGCAGGCCAAAAATATTTTGTTTCCTAATATATATCCTTTTGCATTTCTTACAACCATCCCATTAAAGTTAACAACAGATAGATATTATCTTTGGGAAATATGAAAGTGCAACGGTAGAAGGAAAATAAAAGTACATAATTATTTTATCCGCAATTGCAGCAATGTGTGAACAAAAAAGACAAAATTATTATGTAATTATAACAAGGGATTTAAATACAAGGGCAAGTTGAACTCCAACACCAAATTTAATAGGCCCAATGGTGAAAATATCCCATTGAAAATTACCTAACATTAAGAATTTTGCGTACTTTTAGTAACATAAGGATCATTAATACAATTTTAAACATAAGGGAACTTATAAGCTTACGTAGAAAATAAAAGGCGCGAAGTTATTAATTCACTGAGTCAGGCAGATAAAATGTGGTCACATTTAACAGTTACGAGGATACAAAAATGTACAAAAAGTATTAGTGACCACTATCTATTCATTACAGAAAGCAGAATCTATCAAAAATTCATAAAAATCTGCAAACAAAACTGTAAATAAATTAGGCCATTATAAGATCACAGTATTAAAAGCTATATCAATAATGATACTAAGAAGAAATGAATGCGTTAATATACTTATAGATTGAAAAAAAACAAGTATTAGCAATTGAGAGTATAACTCTCGAAGGTTGGGAATGTAGATAAGAAGGAAATAAGTGTGACTAAATTTATGGAATTAAGTACTAAAAGAACAAATAAAAAACAGAAGAAAATACAAGCCAAGAAAAACATAATATTGAACAGAACATCAACAAAGATCTATAGAAAATTAATTATACACCATAAAGAAGAAAGTTGGTGCCAACCTATGAGATATATAACTGGTTCTGTACTATTACGTTTCAATACTTTTAAGAATGCAAGAAAAATGAAAAAATAAACAATAAGGCCAGAATAAGTAATAACAAGAACAATGGGAACTATATACACAGCTGCTGTATTATAAAAATGAAGGTGTAACAGCATAAACCAAAAACTGCAAAAAAAAAAAAAAAAAAAAAATTCAAATGACGATGAAGGAAGTAGTTAGTAATAACGGAAGCATAAATTATCTTAATCTTAATATTTAGTTCAGTAACAAAGTTTTAACTGCTTTTTGCTTCTGCGGCGAACTTTATCTGTTCTAACTATGGTAAAACAAGTTATGTAGGAAGTCTATAAAAGGATTTATTTTAAGGGAAATTCTTATAGTTAGTGCGGATAAATATTTTAGAATGCTCTGTAGTTTTCGTTTCATTGTATGAGATTGTATTTTTATCATAAGTTACTGCTCTATTTTGACTAATCATGTGAGAATATATCTCGTTTTGACAAGCTTTTATAAAAGAAGTTCTAAAGTATTTTATAAATCTTAGAAAAACGTTCATTATGTTCCCTGGCATCCTCATTGAGCAATGATTGACTCTTACTTCTCCGGTAGGAGTAACAAATGCCGCATTACGCTCCAATTTTTATTTGCTACCGCTGTTGTTCCTTCATAAAGGAAATTTTATTGATATTCTCTTACTTTCTGGCTCAAAAAATAGCTCCCAGCGCTCTCCATTTACGTTGATGTATGCCACACACAGGCAATTTAGCATTCAAGTGCTGGTAACAGAGAGCTTTTAATACATATACTGACATACTCTGATTTTACACGTCATGTTCAGAAACCTCCCATAATAGAAAAGTCTACCAAAACGGAAACTAAATGCACATAATTAAATTCCTACATATCTGCGAAAGAAATTTTGATAACAAATATAATGTTTCTTTATTTAAATATAACACCAAACAATTAGAAGTCAAACAAATGAAAATTGACTAAAATGCTCCTATTGCAACACAGATAATGCAGAGTGTGAAAATAAATTATGGTTCATGCAGGACTTTTGAACGTTTATTTATCGTTGGTAAAAATAAAACTACTAAAAATAACATATTGTGTCTTCTGTTTTATTCTAGACATTGTAACCCACATTTACCATCACAATCTATAAATATCTTGAGTTATGGAGTTAGGCACTTAATACTCAGATCATTAATGAGCCACTGTTCTTAGGTCTCAGTTGCTCAAGTACAGTATGTTACAAGCATCTCCAAATTGGTTCTATAGGGTTCAAATCTGAACAATTCCACATTACCTTGATGACCGTCACTGAAGCATTTAAAGTTTGACATTTGGGGAGAACATTTTTGCATTAATGCCACTATTAAGAGTTTGCTCTTCATTAATGTATCAGTTTTGACTTTTCATAGCCAAAGATATCACCTGCTACTAATGGTAATTTTTCCTTCGCTGGACAGCTCCACGTGCGGCTGGCCGCAGTGACCCAGCTCTACAGATCACGTCCCCTTCCCACGCTTGAAAACCGGCCGAGAGCCGAAGAGGAGGCCATTATATGGTTAACTCTAGAAATGAACGGGTGTGTTCTTGTGTGGTGTGTGACATTGTAATTCATCAGACGGCGTTATACAGTGTATTAATTACGTTAATATGACTCGATTCAGGTCTTCTAATCCCCAAGTGTGTTGGGTTACGATTCGCACATGTGTACAGAATTGACTGAAAATTTGCGGTATTTATTTCAAGAGAACTTCCTTGGTACTCAGCTTCCAAGTCATCACAAAGTAGTAAATGTTTAATTCACATAACAATCGATACTGGAGATCACAAAACCGTAACCTGCTTCACGAGGAAAGCCTGCACAATCAGAAGATAGGGACATAGTGCTCCATTAGGGGGAGAGAATAGTAGCCCCACCCTTTTATTTTTTGAAGAAACAACGAATAGTGATAAGTGTGTGCATAATATTTTGCAACCATTTTTCCGTGAAATAATTGTGAGGGAACGTAGATTCGCGACTTTCTAACAGAACTCTGCAAGTGCACATACAGTTTATATCTCCTGAAATTAATGAAATATTCAACGATAGAGTCATTACTAACATATGGCCTCATGTCTCCAGATTTAACTTCCTCCGTCAAAGGAAAAAGTATACAATATAAATCCAGTACAACAAATGAACCGAAAAAACATTCGCGAACAAATTTCATCCATTTCTCATAGGGAACCGCAAAGGTTATGGTTAGTTTCATAAGCCGAAGCATAAATGTATGAAAAATGAAGGGAGAAACTTCCTGCATGTTCTTGCTTGATAACAGCTAGTGAATGTATACCATTTAAGTTTTTTTTTTTTTTTTTTAATGTTAGTAAATGCGTGACAGTCATAGCTTCGGAATTTGACTCCCGTTCACCGCGTTACGAGCTTGAACCGACCGACAGGTCATTAAACATGGAGCGGTCCCGCGAAGAAAAAATCACCCACACTTATCTTTACTTAAATTTGACTTAATGGTGGGTGGATTTTTAGTACTAATGCGAGTATTTTGGCAATTTGTAGTGGGATGAAACTGAGCAAGAGAATGATTTTTAAATGATTTATAGGATGGTAGAATTTTGCCTGAAGAATCGTCAGCATAATTTCATGTGCCACTATCTAACAGAAGTTGGTTCGTTCAAATACATTGCTTTGTTAAAATGAGCTTAATTGGTTGAATGTAAGCTGCTCAGGAGTGGCTTACTCCTTATGAGGCTGAAAGTTACAGTTTGTTGTTAGTTGCTAAAAGAAAACGAAATGGATTCATAAACCTTGAGTTGAGAGCTAGAGAAACTCCACAAAGTGCTTTCACAAAACTTTTCCTCAAAAAAAAAAAAATGCAAGTCATTATCCGCAGTCACATTATTCTGTAGTTATAATGAAAATTTAGAACGATCTATTGGCTCGTGATGAAACAATTAACTCCTAAGCATATGCCGAAACTCTTTGCAAGTTGAGCGGTTCCAGCACATTCTGCCTCACAAAGATTTGACCAAAATTATGTTTATACATAACGCAAGTCCATGTATCTGAAAAACAAACACTAAACTTCAATTGACTGCTCTTCATCCAGCACCCTTCCTTGCATTTTCTGATTTCCTTCTCTTTGGTCATCTAAAAGATGCAATCCGCGAGATGAGATTTAAACGATGACAAGGAACTCATAGCGGCAATACAAAGATGACTGAGAGACAGACCTGGAGAATAGTACAAGCATACAGGCTATGACTTCAACATGGAGAAAAATATAAATCTGCAAACTAATTATATTAAAAATAACACTCTATAACTATTGCATTGAGGAGCAATCTAGTCTATTTAAAACTGAAAGAGAAAACAATATGTATCATTACTTACTGAACGGCTCTCGTAAAATTTAAGAAATTGCAACTAAAAGGATATCTAACAAAACTAATGAGTAAATAAATGCATATAGGTCTCCGCGTTTGTTTTCCCTATTCAATTCTGTACAAATACTTCTTAGGAACCACACGAACCATACAGACTACCTCAATTTTGAAAATGCCATTTCTACTAATTTTATCCTCTTTGAAATGGAACATTAAAATTCTTCTTTGATGCCAATCAATCTATACAAAATGCACCTTGTGGAAATATTAGTCGTACGACGTAACCAACTACTATCCCTAACATCTGAGGGTTGAGCAGGCACTGAAAAGGGTGGGAGATTTCATGTCCTTTCTCGATGAAGTGATACTTGACAGGTTTCTGAGTTTGAAACACAATTATATTCGTCATACTTCTTTTAATGTTTTTATGACGGTTAGAGAGAAACACTTTCGTAAATATTGTGAATTGTCTTTATAATTTATTTGTTTATGTATCAAATAAAAATAATCCGCACAACGCAGAGTAAACCGCCACGAGTGGCCGAGGCCGTTAAGGCACGGACTCGTGAGCGGGAGGTCTGCGGTTCGAACCCCGCCAGGACCGACCTCCCTGACTGGGGTTTTTTCCAGGTTTTCCTCAGTCTTCATAACTGGCAAATGCCGGGAGGTACCTAAACTTAGGCCTGGAACGCTTCCTTCCTTAAAAAAAATACCCTTTCCCAATTTATCATTTCATCTCATGTATCATCAGTGTCCACCGCCTGTGGTGCCTCCGTAGTAAAAACGGGCGTTAAACACTACTCAAAAAAAAAAAAAACCGCAGAGTAATCCAGTTAGCAAATAATGCATTTACAATAGTTTCATTTATTAAATAGTTAATTTATTTTGACATCTTTTACCAGATGAAAAATGTACTGGCTTATTCATATTTCCTTAACAATGTGCGATGTACGAAACGTTCAATTAGAGAGAAATTCATTAAGTAAACCACCCTCCCTCCAAAGAGGTCGATCCTATTTCTACCCGCTGCCACTGGAGTACAGGTGCAACTAAAATGACCATCTCTCTCTGTGAAAGTTGTGAATCTTGAATTCCTAGGCAGAGGGTATAGTACCATAAAGAGCTGGTAGAGAGATTCGCAGATGGTGGTTGTGTCTGGGGAGGGGGGGAGGTGAAAAGGATGGCCTAGCCCTTCTGACGAGATGGTAGAGCGAGTGACAGAGGCGTACGTGCGGAATCTTCGTGTCTCTTTGCTGCAGGAAATGTCACATGTGGAGATTTCTTCGCTGGCTATGAGGATAAGGTTAACCAGACTAAACTGAGGCAGGCCCTCAATATTCATGACAAAGTAAGCCGAGGAAATACAGGCCCATCTTGAAGTTGAGGACTTTTATGCTAAACTGATCTTTATGGAAGTAAATAACTCTCTCTATGTTTTCATATGGAGATTCAGAATCCCAAAGTTACTGTATGGCATTTTTATAAATTACTCAAAGACGTTTCAGTCTATACAATAAGGAATGGGTATTAATGGTGTTTTTTAAAACTAATTACGGCGGTTTATTTGATATTTAATTTTGAATACGCTGAATAATTAATTACATGTTTGGATGATGGTTTTCTTGCGTTTCCTCAGCTCTTGAAACCTGGAGTTCGATGTTTGAGGATAGGAATCTCAGGGGAATTTGGACTGTTTTTGATGACTTGGAAGTTATTAGGGAAGGAAGCGGATTCTTCACTGGAATAATACAATTTTAGCTCTAGTTGAATTTTTAACTTATTGGACAATTGAAGGATTTAGGAACGTGCTGTGCTTCTGCCATGTTGTTTGATTCTGGTTTTGATATTTACTGTAGGGTTGCCCTTAGGCTAAAACCACTCGAAGATTTAATTACACTATTCACGTAACTTTAATTTTTACCTTACTGCACTCCTCCGTAACAAATTCACGCGTGACTACCGTCTATAATTTTGCTATAACTCTTCATTATGACACTGATCGCTTAGATGTAAGCGCTTTACTATAAGAATAATCTGACTGTCGTAACTTTAACACTGATTTAATGAGACTGTACATTATCTTAATGACGACGTATTCCTTTTACTAAACTGTAGTGTGATATCTTTCAATTATTGACTGCTTTACTAATATCACTGCCCGGTCCTCAACTCGGTGTCGTGATTACTCGTACTGTCCCGTTATTCTATCTCTGTGTATTCCTTCGGTTATTCTTACACTTCTACTTCTCATGCTCAAACTTACTTCTTATATCTATTATGTGAATTTGCCCTGCCCCTTGCAAAAATGCATTTCTTCAAATATGCTCGTAACCAAATCAACTTTAATTGGCTATTACATTATATCTTTAATTTTGCTTGTTCATGTTCATTCGAACAATTTTGAGAGGTGTTTATTCGTTGAAGTTTTTCTTCCTCGCTACTTTTTTTTAATTTCTTAACACTCAGATCCGCAAACTAAAGTTTTGCGATAAGGCACATTTCGGCCATGTAAGCGATATTCCTCGAATCTGTCGGAAATGACTAAAATTTTGGTTTCTTTTTAGACACCTGTTTTCGAATGCGGGATTTCTTTTGAATGACAAATGCTACTACCGATTGAAATTATATTTTACTATGCCCAGTTAAAAGTGTAATAAATATTTTGTCTCTTCGTCAGGCCTATCTGAGAGGATTTGAAGAGTGAAATGGGTCTAATGTTAATAAAAGGCTAAACTTCTTTCGAAGCGAAACTACTGTCCTCTACCTAAGCGTTCCGACAAATATCCAGGATGTCCTATTGTCATACAGTCTGTCTTTTTGATAAATGTTCTGAAATGTAACCCTTGTCTTCTTAATATTACTTATTGAACAAAAATGCATATACGTACACTAACAATTATAACATTAAATGTTGATCATAATTGTAATATTGGTACCCTTGATTATTGTGCCATCTCTGTTAAACAAAGCCTAAAATTAAATTCAGTTATTATTAAAATAAGGATATTGAGACATTTCCGGCTTCAAATATCGTAAGAAAAACTGAAAGCACTTTTTCCTGTCAGTGAAGCGTAACCAAAATGTTATCTCGATATACTGCAGCATTGACGGAAGTATTGTTCAGTAAGATCTAAACATGGCATTACTACAACCTGGCCGGTGGATATCAGCTACAACTTTGAACAGAGTGTAACATGAGGGTTTTAATTCGCGATTTCTAAGATTACCAGAACTGGCTACGGCTATCCTTCAGAGATAATTGAGAAACAGTTTCCATTTCGCATTCTCTGATGATCTCACCAAACACGACATCATATGACCAATGCAATAAATAAAACTTAGTAAGCATGTGTGGAATAATAAAAGAGAAAATTAAACGGGGAAAAACGTGTGTCATTAGATAAGTCTCGGCCAGGGTCACTAAATTCTAACTCTAAAGTTGGATGTTCACCCCTGAATACTCAACTATACCGTCTGCTCGATTTGAGATTAGAGACGTAACGGATTTTGCGAGAAAATCGAGCAGCAACTGAGGAATGCTTTAACTCAATAAAATACACAACCTACCTCAAATGAAAATCAGTACCATATGCTCAATTGAAAACTATTTATTGTAGTGAACATTAATTTACACGTTTTCCATTTATTTTTTTTAGTCTCTGTTAAATTTTGGAACTGCAGAGACTACTTTTGTTGCATTATAATTTTCTTCCAAATTAGCAAAGAATTTTTAAGACGCTGCTTGAGGAAAATATAAGAGAGGACTATCTTGTGTATCTTCCGCCTTCTGCAGAAGGTTCTCTCTAGAGTCACTAGGGAGTGAAGGAGATTAAGTAGTCCCTAATCTGAAAACCGTTATCCGAAACCAGATCGAAGCTCCCCAGAAAGCTTAATCCGAGATTTGGGTTTCAGTGTATTCAATCCGAAACCTATCTGGCACTGGCACAGGATCCTGTGGAAGTTGGCTTTAAATCAACATTAATATTTTTTATGTTACTGGCCTATGTCTTATATCAATTGGAAACTGCAATAGTATGAATTGATAAATATAGCAATTTATTACTCATAAAAGTAACAGATTTAACTCTATCAGAATTTAAAATCCCTCACACAATATTATAATTTTAATTTTGATCGAACTAAATGTATAAATAATATAATAATTTTACTGAAATTTAGATCGAATTGTTTTTAAAAGTTTAATACACAAAAACACATGACAATTTTCTCGCTAGAAGTCCCAAACCATTGTGTACAAAAATGAATATAATTTAGATAATGAGTGTCAAATTTATGTACACATTTTCAAACAATGCAAAACAGGACTTCCCCATAACCTATGCCCAAAATCTTCTCTCATATGTATAGGTTTCTTCAAACACTACAACCATTCTTCCAAAGTGACCACGTCAACAACTCTTGCCATATAGCTTCGAGTTGTTCGATTGTATGGAGTTTGTTGTTGTACACTTTTTGCTTAGACCCCCAAAAAAGAAGTCGGGTATTAAATAGAAGATCTGGATAGCCGAAAAGTTTCTTGTGGTCTGGAATATTCAGTTCTTGAACACATGACATAATAGTAAGCGCTTTTCTCTCTCTTTGACACATGGAATGTGACAGATTAATCTCTTGGGAGTCTTCGATGATGCACTAAGTACATCTTTATATAGTTTGTCTCATTTGGAAAATTGCTGCCTGCTGAACTTTGTGAGAGGTTTTTGTTGTTGTTGCCACTATAATAAATAGTACTACTTCTAATACTAAAACTACTACTACTACATTACCACCATCGCAAAAAATGAGAAAAAAATGAGAAAAAATGTGCAATATCAGGACTTAGCGGTCTCCTTCCTTCTGTTCATGGTGGAATTACCCAGAGGTTAAAACGTGTCTGAATGATAAAATTTATTCTGTTTTAATGTGCGGTTGCAGAAAGCCAAATTTCCTAAACGTTCCTTGGTTAAAAGATGTTCAACATCAAAACTCACAAGTATATCAGTAGGCTTAGTATTAATCTTGTTGATGGTTTCAACGAAATGTTTAGAATTCTTGACGCGGTAATCTGATTGTCTACTAATGGGCCCATTAAGGATAACAAATGTTATGTTAATTTATACTTTGGTGAACCAGTGGTATGGACAATGGATCTCAAGGGAATATATGGTTTATAACATCTTGCCGTAAGTATGGTGTTAGTAAGCTTCTGGTGTTAATAAAGAGCTCAAATTGACACCGGCCATGAAAACCTAAGATATATCAAAACGTTAATCAGTAATTAATTAAAAAATAAATACCTTTATATAGAAAATCTACCCCAAGCAATGGCATTTAAAAAGCCCGATAAAATTTTGCACTTTTTCAACAAAATAATTAATGAAAACATTTTTATCATGCTGAAAGCCTGTAACTCAAGCAAAACAACCGAAAGCAAACAAAATAATTGTCATGGTATTGCAAAAAATAAATAATAACAATAATATATTGTGTAATCATCAAGTATAATTATTGTTTTACTTTGTGGAAAATTAAGAAGATATGAGCAATTAAAGTTGCCTCTTACTTTTGAACAACGCCCATATTTTCTATGAAATTTGCAATTACTCGCAAAGAAAAGTTCCTCTACAGTATGGGTGTTATTCACGTCGATTTATTTTAAATATCTGTCATAAAATTAATTTCACTAAAACATTGTTATTAATAACACAGGCGCACTGACAGCCTGTAGTAACAAAGACGTGAGTGACGCCAATCTCTTAACTCCAAATTGACGTATAAAAACACAAATACAGAAACAATTCTTGTTCTCATAACAGGAAACTACGGTTGACTATCCATTTGCAGTCATCATAAAAATGCCTGTATTTATGACAGCTACGGTCGTGGTCTTGGCACAGCGCGCGCGCGCTGCTCTCAGCTGCGGACGTAGGCCTAAAATAATGCTGTGTAAATCGCCTAGTTTGAGTACAGTGTAAATATGTTTCCCTTTTATTTCTAAGGATATTGTTCCAATCTGCTCCATAACAAAACCGTTTACCCTAAAATTTGGCTAAGTTATAGACGGAAACTTTATACCAAAGCTTGAAAGTGAGGCCTCAATTGATGCAGAATATTCTTAACAATTAGATCAAGAACATAGATTACAGTTATTCACATATCCGCCATATATATATATATATATATACTAGTTAATAGTAAACGATTAATATTCCTTAATTAACATTTTTATTTGAATTTTCCGCTCAGAGATTTAAACACGAAATAAAATGTACCAGAAACAACAGTTAAGCCCGTAAGTTGATTCAGTTTTGGATTGAGAGCTCCTACGTATATTTTATAATACCAGCTTAATACTTGCAAGTGAAGCTATAAAGATTTACTTCAGTATTTTATATACGATGTAGGGGAAAATGAGCTTTCATACACACAGATTTTCTGTTAAACACTGCATCACGGACAGCTTTTATCTTCACGTTCTCTCATTTTTTATCGCGTGAAATATGATTGATTCTCATACACCAGGGGAATTCAAAACCCTCGCCTGTTTGTTTATTCCATTTGTGTTTATTGTTTACATGCATATTGATAAAGCAATGTAACATTGTATTCATCATTTGGTAGTTTTTCAATCAGTTTTTAAAAGGCAGCTTTGATTTTTTCTCTACAAAACTATATATTATTTTCTCTCTAAAACCTCTACTTTGGAACCCAGTTCCATTTTGTCTATGTTTAAGGAGGAAACGTCCTATAATACGTAAAGACTCATAAATGACTAATGAACAACATAATTATCACAGATTCACATAATAGAGGACATATATTCCTTCAAGTACAACCAGATATATATCATAATATATTGCCTTACATTTGCTCTTTACTCTGAGGCGCAACCAAAAAAATTATGCGTCGATTTATTTTATCGTTCATTGCACGTTCTACCACTAAGTTCATTTTTGCGGTGGTCTTAAAACGTTGTCTCAAAAGTACTTCCATTATTCTATGGTATATTGGAAGAATATCTTGCTGTATATTGCAATCCAGAGGTTTCAGCCATTGCAAACAAATACACAAAATTGATTTAAAATATATACAAAAACAGCATGAAAACTGGTACTAAAATATGGTTATAGCATTAAATATATACAGTTAGGTTCAATAGACGAGATTATTCGACTTTTAAGAAACGTATGCCACACACAAAACAATCATTTTTGTTTTAGAAATAAAGGTTACGTTAAAATCTTTAAAGTTAAAAATCTAAAAATAAAATATAAAATGCCTTTATGTAATTACGAAATAATTATTAATTCCCAACACACATTGAAAACTAAGATTTACGGTTTTTGAGAGAAAAATGCCTCAAAATTAAAATAATTCCTTGCAATTGGAAACTACATTACCATGTGTGATTACTTGCAAAAAACAATAGTAATAATAACAACAATAATACTCCCACGTGGCTAGGTTCCAACTTAGGTAGCTCTCTTCGGGAGACATAATATACAGTCGAGAGATGAAAAACAAGAGCCTGATATCAATATGTAAAGCAGATATTAAATATATATCAACGAACGATTTACTTACGAGTCTGCAGTGCACATTTAGAAGCTGTCGGTTCAAAGTACTGGTGAAATGCTTGTATGCAATGAAAGTTACTAGAAAAGGTTAACGAGAGGGAGAAAACGTTTCTAGCTGATAAACGGGAAAGATGGTACAAGCAAGCAATGTTCTTATTTAAAATACAGGTATGGGAAAAATATCAGATGTTTTATTGCTGTTTGTTCAGGATTCATGTAGAGATAGCTACAGGACTATTTACGTGTTCTGTAAAGCTAATAAATGTTAAAATATCCTTCATAGGTTTTTATTAAAAGAGGTTCTGACTTTATCTAGAGATAGGCGGTATTGCTATTTAGGAGATGCATGTAGGTAATAAAGTTAGGGATATAATTACTTTCAACACTAAAAAAAAATTCAACTTTTTCATGGCATTACAACAATATCCTATGATCTACTTGTGCATAGTGAATCCTAGGGGCCAGTAGTTTCATTTAAAAGATAAATAAAAACATTTCATATCGCCGATATATTCATAAAATTGCACATATATGATAGACAGCTTGTTTGGAATCTGTACAGAAGTTGGTCAGTGATGTAGGCGTAAATCCTCTTTAATTTAAACATACGAGGTGGGTTTTAAAGGCTACAGGCAAACATACAATTTTTCCACCGATTTTAAAACACTAGTTGACAGATCGTATGGGGAGGGAAGGAGGGTTTTAACGCATGACATGCGATATTCACCTGAAGATATTCATTGGAAAGACGAGTGGCAGGTTTATAAAGTTCCTCATCAAATATCAAACAGCATTTAAATGGCGCTTTTGAGAAAGTTTCTCCTTATTCCACCATAAACGAACGCGCTTGAGAAGAGAAGAGCATCAAAGACCAGCTTGGTGATTATCCGCCAGTGTGGATGATGGCTGAAGAAAAGTCGAGGAACTGCTCAATGACAGACAGCTCAGCAATACTTGTAACAAACGTCTTTGGTGAATCTTCACATTATGAAGATCAGCTTAACGTTGGATGCTCTATATCCTTTAATCAGTTCAGAAGAAGTGTAAAGTGACATATTTCCCAAATTTCAGAACTTTACCAAGGAAGTTTGACATTATTAATGGATTTCCATTATCAGTGGAAATAACGCCATGGTTATTATGATACTCTTTTCAAACGTGAACATGTGGAGTGGTGTATATGAGATGAAGCAGGGCCAATAAGATTCCAGGTCACTCAGTATGGCATAAAGAAAAATCTTAGGCCGCTGGAAAATGTATTTATTTCAATGAAAGGAATAACGGTCATGAACGCTTCACCCCTGTATAAATTGCCTGACACCATAAGGGAGAAGGAACATAAAACACTGAAGCAATCTATTTACCTGCTTCTTGGCAATGATGCACCATATATTCAATGAAGTTATGTGGTTATTAACAGACCGAACATACATCCTGCAGACTAGATATAGCACCAAATAACTATTTTTGTTTCTAAACTAAAGAAGATTTTAATGACAAAGTGAGAAGGATCTTATGAAATGTGACTTCTAAACACATATTTATTTATGTCGCTTCAGGGAGATGCTGCCCTATAGATTAACCCATGATCTTATTTATGCTGCAATTACGGAAAAGTCCGCCACTGGTGGCCGAGGTAGTTCAGGCGCGGACTCGTGAGCGGGAGATGTGGGATTCGAATCCAACCAGGACTGTATTCCCTGACTGTTTTTTTTTTTTTTCAGGTTTTCCTCAATCCTCATAAATGGCAAATGCCGGAGAGACACCCTAAACTTAGGCTTGGGAAGTTCCCTTCCTTAAGAAATATCATCTCCCAGTTTATCATTTCATCTCCTATATCATCAGTGTCCACTGCCTGTGGTGTCTCAGCAGTAAAAAAACGGGCGTTAAACCCTATTCAAAAAATAAAAATACAGAAAAAAATATTTGGAAAAGTGCAACCATGTGAACTATTAAAGGTGTACTAGCTATTCATCAATCATTTTTAAATCAGAATGGAAAGAATTTATTTGCAATGTTTATAGCTAAGATGTTAAATGGAGTCGCATGTGTAGCGTTCACACCCTATAACTAATTTGGCACATTGCATTTGTAGGAAGACAATATAGTCTCCCTGCCCGTTTGTTGGTCTTTATAAAAAGAAAACGTATAATTACCGCAAATTAATGCATACAGTTTCTCATACGTGCTCGCTCTTTTAACTGTATAAACACTGAAAACTAAAAACGAGTGTTAACACGGTTTATTTGGCTCCAATTTGAGCGATTGCGTTGGCACATCGCCTGCCCGGTTGTTTATTTTGCTGCAGCACAGACAGAACCCTCCATTAAACTCATTTTTCATACGTTGCCTAGCAGAGTTATAATTAACTTGGAAAATCAGAACATTGCTCATGCAAAACATGAGCACGCAAATATCAATGCTTACAGTATAAAACACGGGGAAAATAAAAAGAATGCTATTTTGTGAATTTCAATGAGTATAATTACATTTTATTATTATATTCCGGGGCTGCGTATCGAATTCGCAGGGATTATTTTCCCGGTTCACAGGAACATTTTGCCCCGCCCTCATGAGGGGAAACGTAATGCCTAGAATCATGTATTTGGTCTTACGTGAGGCGGTCTGTGCATGGCAGCATTTGTTTTGCGTTTTTCCCGCTAATTACATGCGTTTCGTGGCTCTGTTGTTTATATGACGAGGAGAGGCTTCGCCGAAACTGCGGTCTCTGGCAGAATTTTAATGGCAGAGCGCGGAATGTGGCAGAAAATGACATCACTGCTGCCACACAAAGAATTTATGGGTATAGTAACCCCGTAGATGCTAGCTAAAATAATACGGACACAAAAGAATTCTCAATATTTACATAATAAATGTCTAAAGGAGATAGCATTGCATTTCGCTTTTATAAATCGTTTCGTTCTTTATTCTACAGCAAAATATGTAGCTGTAATAGTCATAAAAATTCTGAAACTCAAACTTTTTATCGTAGAAAGGATATTGAATATAAAATATTGTGAGGGAACTTAGTAAACTGTACAAATTAACTTTCATTCTCAAATTCTTGATGGTAGAAACACCTGAATCGTGTAAACAAACAAAAGTCATCTCCAATCTAAATGTAAGTAATAAAAATATAAGTTAAATGTATCTCAGGCACGTGCTTGATTTAAATTTAAAAGGATTAATGAATAAACGCCCTGTTCTGAGCGAGTACCACACGTTAGCTAAGAAACATTTTTTCTTTATTCAGCATTAGATAATTAGATTAATTGCGGCCTATTTCTTTCATATGATTTGATTCCAGAAATATTTTCAGGGGTTATAATTATACCGTATATTTGTTACTGTTTATATTATTATTATTATTATTATTATTATTGTTGTTGTTGTTGTTATTTGTTACACTTATAATGTTCATTATTCATGTTTTACTAGCGCTTTTATTTACAGTCTATTACATTTATGTTTATGTCAGTATCGTCCTACTTTCTGCTTATGCTATTTACTGTCGTATTGTTACTTATCCTTAGTGCAATTGTTGTTAGATTGGTGGAGTAAGAGAAGGCCTAATGACCTTAGCTTTGCTGCAATAAATAATAAGTAAAAAGTAACGTCTAAACAATCTGGGGAAGGATTTTTTTAATACTCTTTAACACCCCCTTTAGCTATTGAGGCACACTGGCGATACGTCAGATGAAATGATAAACTGGGAAAGGATATTTTTTAAGGAACGAAGCGTTCCAGGCCAAAAAAAGTATCGCCCCGGTATTTGCCATTTTTGAGGACTGAGGATAACCTGAAAAATATCTCAGACAGTCCTGACGGGATTCGAACCCCAGACCTCTCGCTCACGAGTCCGAGCCTTAACGACTTCGGCCACTCGTGGCGGGAGGGGGCAAACGATTTTCCATAGCTTTCTGCTATTACTGTAGTCGCCAAACACCTTGCCAATTGGTTGCAAGGAATATAGAGTAGTGTGAGCAGTTGCACCGTCTTGCTGAAAGTAGGAACGCTCTTTCTCTCTCTTCCTTAGAGGAAAGTATTTACGTTATTGCTCGCATCTATTTCTCATTAAAATAAGAAAAAGAAGTAAGGAAAACTGCGTTTATTGCCATTCGATACATCCACATTAACAAGATTAACTTTATGCTTTAAATGTGGAATCCTATCGCCCCAATGATGTGAATCCACTCAGATCCAGCTAAGTTTCGTCACTCATAATAGATGAGAGAGGTCTGTATTTCTCCCCCCGAACATTTTGCAACATTCGAATACAGATGTTAACGCGACAAAAAGTTCCGTGTTTTTTGACATTTGCACCACCGACACTTTGTGTTTGAAAACTTTTAAGTAATTTCGTCTTTTAACGCAGTTTCCTTTGATATGCCACATTTATGTGTCAGACGGCGAAAAAAGATTTATAAGGACCTCTATTTTATTTGGTGTCGTCTGCAAGGACTTTTTACAGAACGCCTTTGTTTATATGCTTAAGACAGATTTTTTTCCCTTTGTATCACTCTTAAAATATTCACGCAAATACGCCTTTGATGACAAAGTACAATCTAAAAAAGTCTACAAAACCTAAACGCACACCTGTCATAAAACTTCCTCTGTAAAAGTGAGTTGCATCATAAGTACAATCTCTTCTTGATGGACATGCAGACTAATCATGACATTAATTTCACATTTGTGAATATGTGAATTCAAAAAATTGCATGCAGGAAATCATGGAGTGGAGTTAGTGAACGCAGTAAAATTAGCCCTATGTTTTTATAAGATAAAATCAGAACTAAATGCGAGAGATGTTTTAAGCATTTTCTTTTACATAAACTCTAAGCAAGAGAGAGAGAAAGAGGAAGGGAGGGAGGGAGGCAGTTAAACGGCTCACAGAGTGAAAAGTTTAATCTGTAGAAACTATAGCCAGTTCATTCCCTTGATCACTCAATACGTGTGCTTTTTACCTACGATAAATCAAAGAAAGTGTGAATTTAATAATAACAATTAGACACTGCCTAAGGATAATATGAGAGAATCAAGCTCTTTTACGAGCAGTTTGTCTAAGGGAGCAAATAAGGGAAGGGTGGGACACGGGATGGGCATCAAAAATAAGGAAAGGGTTAGACAAAATTGGATTGGGGTATATTTGGTTAAGAGGAGAGGATATTACACGAAATAGTTGGGAAATAGTTAACAGACATTTGCGAGATACAGAGAGGCAAAATACTACGTCTCAATGCGCAGAAAAAGTATGGCTTAACCTGCAGGCTCAAATACATCCGATGTGGGGAGGGGGGATTATTTATATATCTGTGGTAGAGAAGAAAAAAAGAGTTAAAGGAGGGTTCACCTAGTCTCATGAGAACAACTGGGGAGTTGCCTGATAGAGAGGTAACATTATTATAATCTAGAAAGCCGCGGATGCTGGCATACTGATCACATCTCTTCTGCAGTACCGCTCTCTGCCAGCAATGAAAGCAGTAGCCGCCGCTGCAAGCAGTAAGGACTGTCACACCTTTGGAAGAACGGAAGCCTAAAGATTTTACCAACCTTTTTTTTAATATATCTATTACAATGATATCAATTCATATTTATATTCCAAAACATCAGTATTAAACTTTCTTTAGTCACTTTTAAGCCATAGGCAGTTTAACCATTAAATAAATCCTTTTTTCTTCAAGCGCAAAGACTTAGTAACACATAAATTATTATCTTATGCCTTGTTACTTTGTCTTTTTGCTGTCTGCATTGTCTAACGTGTGAAAAATTGGATGTTACTTTGCTCTGAAAACAACACACCAGCTTTCTTATGCAAAAAAGAAAAAAGTTAAGTAGAATGCATAACGCGATGAGTGTTATGAAAGAGCCATAAGGGAAACTGAAAAGATAATCTGGAGTACATGAAAACAGCAGTGCTAGCCACCTTTTTCACAAATATTTAAACACGAACTAAATCTTCAGTATACTGTGTCTCGGAATTCGTGGTTTAAATACAATAGATCTGGTACAAGCAATTTCTACTTGCTCGTGATCTTCTGAAAGAATTTCTACAAGGCTGTGAGTCAATAATCAGACCAGAGTACCGAATAATGTGTTCAGGGAGCACAATTCACAGTGATCCAGAAGTAATATTATTCTTCAACTTTATAAGTATGGGAGATAAATGTTCTACAGCAGCTGAGAAATGATCTAGGTTACATATGATGATGCTGGATAACGTACGGCTCAAAGAGGATGGAGAAATGACAAAGGAAAATGGGGAGGAGTGAAAAAAAGAAATAGAAAGACCAGGATGATTCTCAACATGTTGCTGGGAATATCTAAGTGTAACACAAGTGACAACATTTTGGACTTAAAATTATATTTCTACGTGTTTTAATCTTTAGCTGCACCCATTGTGAAAACTGTTCCAGACAGAAGTTTCATTTTGGTAATGCCTTCTCATTAATTGCAAACTTATGAAAATTGAAGGAAAATTTTATAGAAAAAGTTAACTATGTGAATATTTTAAAATTTGGATATTTCGAAAAGATTAAAAAATAATTTGTGAAATGAATAAAACCCATTAAAGACATATATCTGAAATATATTAATGAATTGACAAAGCACTAAAAAGTTGGTTTCAATTTCCGACACTATAGCTTAAATAATTTATAAGCTGACTGGGCAATAATTAAATGTACTTTGTAAGGGGTGTCCATAAATTGTCAATGAATACAGTTTATAAATAGAAATAATCTACAGATAAAATCATGATAATAACGAAAGATAGCCGGTTGGTCCACAACTAACGAAGGATTAATAAAAAAGTAATTAGAAATGTTTTATTAAAGTCTTCGAAACAACAGGGAAGATACATTAATAGCTGTTTACATAAAGGCAGTACTGTTTTTAATAATGGAAAAATATTTAATTGCCAGAGGCATGGTAGCTCTATATAATAAAGCATACTATTAGTGAAACACATTTAAAAATTGTTAGAACTATGATTCAATAATAAACGATTGTCAACTGTTCCTGATGAAGGGGGTTTATTAAAAAGTGTATAGAAAATTTTGCAACATTACAATAATATACCCATATTAAAAAGTTACAGCTTCTTATGTTCAATAAATAAAATAAGTACATTTAACAGGATCGAGAATGTAATGGAAAATATATGCACCCCTTACAAAAAATGTTTACAACAGCATAATATTAACATGAATTGTCTTCAACGATTTCAAGTTGCTTTTTCTAAATGGACCATTTAAAATATTCATAATTCGTTTTCTTTCGTGAGCATGCATGTGCGATGTATCTTTTAAGATTTAACATAACTTTTATGCATTTTCTCATGTGAAAATTGCGGTTTTAAAAAAGTATGTGGGTTTACAGAAAGATTTAAAGCACTCCATTAAGGATGAGAACATTTTCCACGGAATCCTGTTACCTACTCTTTCTTAAAGCGAAAAGAAGAAACTGTGCATTGCATCTGCCACAATAGGGCAAACTAGGCCACTTTAATTAATGGCTGGAGTTTGCAGTACTGTTAAGAACAAGTAGAACATAGGATGAAGCACAGAAGTTTGGCATAGATTTCAGACAGTAGATATAAACAAAATACTCATTTAAAGTCACAACTGTTTTCAATGGACTGAATTTTGATAAAAAGTGTCCCATTTTTGAGCGTTAAGAGTTTTAATGCTCGTTTTAGAATCAGGATAATTTAAAACAATGGAAGGCTCTGAAGCATTACTAAATTATTTAATATTTAGTGTTACCTTGGTTAACACTCCAAAAATAAAATATTGCACTCTGATAAAGTACATATTAATTATGTTAAAGTGTTCAGAAAGTATTTATTTTGTATTATTCGGTGATTCGTTTTAAGTAGTACACACTATGCAGTTAAATGCACTGTATGCTAATTATCGTATACTATTAAATTTCGATATACAGTGCATCGGAAATGCCACTTAGCACTGAATGGACTTTAGTAACAAAGTAATAATCATTTTCAATAAAATTAATGAAGTGTAAAATCGTACGTGTACCTAGTATCCTTTACTGCCATTGCACAAGAGAAGGGCTTTTCTGAGTGCTAGATGGGTAGAGGCTTTTCGAATACCATGTATTTAATTTACATTAGTCATACAGCTTTGTAATAAAAAGCACATTCAATTACATATCTTTTTACATACGCTAATGTATTCAGTGTTTTATACAGTTTATATTGCAAATTAATAACAATAATGTATACAGAGGCTTTTTAAATACTTGAAAACATCTAAATAACGGTCAAAAGTTACAATGAATGAAAATGAATACTGAGACTGTTCTACAACTTCTCGGCCTGACTCAGAGTTGTCGTGAAGATGGCCAATAACTTTGACAGTTCTTAAGTATCATCCTTTAGATTACGCGCTGTGAAGTTTCAGACATGTAAGTGTAGTCAACTGTTTGTGACGATCGTGTAAACAAACTATTGTTAACATTTTCTACAAAATGGATAAAATTGAAATGCGAGCTGTGATAAACGGCTTGGTTTTGAAGGGTTCAACACGATCAGAAATATAAAAGGAGTTAGATTCCACATTAGGGACTTCTTCCCTTTCGGTTTCGATGGTTAAATAGCGGACTACTGATTTTAAGGTGATCGTACATCCATTCAAGATGAACAGCCCTCAGGGCGCCCCGACGAGATTGTAACAAAAATGCAGAATGTCGCACTTAATTATCGCCAATTGAAGTTGCGATAGATTACAGAAATTGTTCAAAGTGTCTGCTATGAAATTGATTACATTCATTATACTGTCGTGAGTTGACTCACATTGTAAAAACCTCGACATGCCGTGTTCACTACATTTTACACAAGTTTTGGGTATCAGAAGGCTTTCTGCTCGATGGGTGCCGCGAATCTTAACAATGGACCAAAAACGCATTCGAATGAACATTATGCAATAGTGTTTAGACCTGTTCCAAGGTAATTCCAGTGAGTTTTTCCGACGTTTCATAACAGTAGATGAAACATGAATTCATCTTTATACTCCAGAGACGAAGGAGCAGTCCAAACAGTGGACGGCAACAGGTGAAAGTACACCAAAGAAAGCAAAAACGGTTCCATCTGTCGGAAAAGTCATGGCTACTGTTTTTTAGGATTCTCATGATGTGGTGCACCAGAATGGCAGAACCATCACCGGGGAGTATTACGCTTCATTACTAGACCAAGTGAAGGTTGCTATTCAGGCTAAACGTTCATACCTTGCAAAAAAGAAATTTCTACGTCATCATGATAATGCGCCTTCACACATATCTGATATTGTTACTTCACAACTGCATAACCTTCGCTTCCAAGTACTCCCACATCCACCATAATCGCCGGATTTGGCTCCCAGCAATTACTTTTTGTTCCCAAACCTGAAGAAATGGACGAAGATTCACATGAAATGATGAGGTTGAAGGTGAGACAGACGCTTATTTTTCACAGTTGGACAAATCTTATTTTATTAAAAATTGGAAAGTCGTTGGACTAAATGTATTGAGTTACAAGGAGACAATGAATATGCATCTGGAATCTAGTTCAGATTAAATTGCTACTGTTTAATAAACGAGCTTAATTTTGTACAATTTTAAGTTCCCAATCTTCCATTAATGACATGGCATTATATTTGCTTTTGAAAAAGGGCTGAAAGATGACTCCTAGAATTGGTTTAGGGAAGGTACAGTGTCTTATAAATGATACCACTTTAATTTTTTTCAACGTTTTAAAAAATAACATAAAATATTCAAGAAAAATATTCCCTTTGAAACAATAAAAGGAGATCAATGTAAAAATGCATGCATTCAACATTGCATACTTCGAATTAGGCATTATGAACCCATAAGTAAAATCCCTCAGTCCATTAATTACGAATATATTAGAAGTAATTTTCAATTATTAACAGGAAGTATAAATACAAGTGTAAGAGCCTAATATCGCTCTTGAATAAGACTTCTCATAAGATGTGGCATGTAATCTTATGAAAGAGCTGCCCACCAACGAATGTCGTAAGAAAAGAAATCAGTTCATACCTGTGAAAAATGTTAAAACTTTAATTACATAATCTTGTAATTATTTAATATACATATAATATTGCAAAATTACCAAAGCCTGCATAGTGGATGAACATTTCATTTAGCCCCAGCTTATCAAATTTTGAGGTCCTGCAGGCATGAGGCATCATTGTTGAAGAATTATTAAACTATAATGCAAACCCCACAATGGCGATCCCCATCTATTAATATCACTGCCAGAATTAACTACTTTCCTCGAGGATTCAGAACCTAACCCAGCTAAAACAAGTAAAAACAAGAAGTATATGACATGGGAAGAATCGTCACATAGCCGACACAATCGATATCATGGACCTCATTGGGACAACAGGTAGAGACCGCGGTTTTACCAAATAGCGGCTAGTAAATGCATTGAGGAATGGTTAAGAGGAAAAGAAGGAAAGGCTAAATCGATAAATAGGAACATGTGACATATATCGACGCAATAAAAACTACATGCGATATCGAAATGAAGAAGATACAGCACTATTCAAAACTAGAGTTCAAGTTTTTGGGTTTTGTTGGGCATGCATGAAAATAATTGGCAAGTATCCTTTCCAGCACCCCTAAAAATCCGTTTAATATAAATCATAAAAACGGATAATATAAAACTATAACTCATTCTTGATGCTCTAGCAAAAAAATTGAGAACTTATTCGAGTTAAAAAGCAGTTTAAGGAAATGGAATGTCATCTAATTACTGCATTTCAATTCGTAAATGTATTTGGTAAATAGATTGGACGTCATGATTTTAAAGTGTTCAGCAAGTGAAAAAAAGAGAAAGGGGAGCACAAAAACCAGGTTTCTTTCATCACGCGTGTAAGCAACGACAGTGAGGATACTGATGAATATGAATATTAAGTCAGATTAGTTTTAAACATAATATTATCATAAATATACAAAATTTCAGTTAAATGCACTGAAAATAATACTTGACAAGCGAGGAAGTATTTGAGCTTTGAGAACAGACGTAAGTCAGCCACCTATGAGGAGTAAGACGGATGCACTAACAATTCATACTTAAAATCTCTCAATTTTTCTATCACTAAAACCTTTTGTCGAGCAGTTTGTCTACATGAAAAATGTATTTTTCTCCCCTTTTGCAAACCATATCTTTTCTGAGATTGTTTGTCGGTCCTGGTGGTGTAGTGGTAACATACTTGCCTTCTAAACCCAAGGTCGCGGGTTCAAGCCCGGCCAGGATCGATGGATTTTTTCGGGCGTAAACATCCTAAGTTTGGGTCCCGTGTCGTACATTTACGGCACGAAAAAGAACTTCAAGCCTGAAAGAGAGGCCTCTGAGCAAAATTTGTCGGAATTGAATGGGACACTGATGACCTTAGCTGTTAAAGAGCGCCCTTAAATAAAATGAATCAAAAAAAATCTGAGATTGTTTGAAATATTGGAATAGTATTCCAGGTTAATGTCTTGTCCTCCTGAAGCTAATCAATTAAGTGATACGCCTTTAATATCATAGAAGATTGTGGAACCGAGTATGTCTTCTTTAGCATTGAACAATTGACTTTTGTTCACCGTGTTCACTGTTGCTTCGATTCTGGTATGTAATGGATCAAAGTCACAGTTATGAGTTGACGGTAGCAAGCATGGCACAAATTGCAAAGCTTTTTCACAATTACGAAACAGTTCCTGCAAAGCATAACCCACACGTTCCTTTAAAATGCCTATTGTCTCAGCAATATCACACAATTTAATACTATAGCATATATTTTTAATACTATAGCATGTATTTCTTCAGTGGATTTTTTTTTTGTTGCACTATTTGAATGTCCTTCACATGACTCATATTTAAGGCTGGTAGTTCATGTTTAAATTCAACAGTCCGTGTTTTAATCGTTGAAAATTAAAGAGAAAATTCCTTATAAAAGAATTGCCTTTGACAAAAAACCACCCCTTACAAATAAATTTATTACTGAACTTTATGCAATAATTATATCGGGACATCAAGAAGTTGATCCGCATCCCTTATGACACTGAGATTTCACTGCGGAAGCAAATCCGGATGGCAGCACTTTCCGCCAAGCTTATGGTCATCTGTTCACATAACAATCAAGACAAGGGCACATTCCAACTCTTAGTAAAGACGGAGTGTTTCCCTGCTGAAAGCCGGTTTCAAAGGAAGGAATAAATGTAAGAAATGTAGCAGTACCAACTTTCTCCAGTGTAGGGCAGGTCATCGGGTGCGAAGAAACTATAGAATGCCCACAACTGATCTGATTTAGAAAATTTTATGAAATAAACTATGAAACAATGGCCTTATCTTTCGAATTAATGCTTAAGGCAGGTGTAACAACGTAAAAAAAAAAACAAGAATCTTGCCAATTACATGGCTACTTCATGTCGAGGCCGAAAACTTTTCAAACCGCCCTCGGCACTCCTTTATGTTTGCAAGATATTATTGCTTTGCATGAACATTTCATTAAAATATGTAAATGGGTGAGCAAATTCATTTATAGTACTAAACAGTATGCCACATTGCTTAATACACACATTCTAAATAACTACTGTCACTGATTGCATCAGTTTCTACAGCAGTTCAATTGTCTCGTTTCTAGTTGCAGTAGCTATAATAAACTATCCACACATTTGTGAGAGCATGCAGTTTTGAAATGATAAAGCTTAAACAAGTGATGGTTCTTTTTGTATCGATCTCGATGTTTTAACTATTTTGTTCATAAAGTGGCAACAACAGGGAAAGCTGTAGTTAGAGCAGGTTACAGCAATTTCCCGATGGTTTTCAACTTGAAAAGTATAACAAAAACTTTAATTAAACCCCTGGGAACGAGTGTGTGTATACTGAACGCGGTGACATGCACAGTGCCGCTGTGGTTATAGGATCCGCATGCCCACACTGGCACTATACCCAGCTTGTCACCTCTCCACACCGCTATAACTCATGTCGCAGCATGCGATGCCTTCCTTCATGTCACTGGCTCTACCAGTTGCCTGCGAGACTCTCTCGACAATTCCCCAGAGAGAGGACGTTTTTTTTCCAAAATGCTAATTAGGGTGCTGTTACGTAACATTTTACAATTCCTTTATGTACAGCTTTTCCCAAAACAGAAAAAAGTTACATGTCAGAGAAATCCGAAAAAAAATATGTTACTTCTTATTTTCTTTCCTCTTATAAAAAGTAAATGGTTTAGTAATTGCTGAATCTAATTTTAATATGACTAACAGAAAATGCAGACATAGCAATAATAGTTGACGGTGGAGTAAGTGTAGTGAGGAAATATAAACATTATCAACCTAAGAGCACAGAAAGGTAAAAATTATGTCTTTGTTCTCTTTTCTTACAATTTCTTCTCCCGTCCACTTACTTAACTCCTGTACTCCCCCTTTCCATTTCTACTCTCTTCCCATATTCTTTTCTCTATTCTTAATTTTACTGTTTTGTTGTCTTACCTCTTTTACCAGAATCTATTCTAATCTTTTTTTACTTTTCCACTCCTAACTTGCCTTCGCTTCATATCATTCCCTTCTCTTATATTTTTTTCTTCTCTTCTTGTCTTTTTTTTCTCTTCACATTTCTTTTTCTTTTATTTATTTCTCTTCTATTTCCTTCTTGTGTATACATCTTCTCTTTAATGTTCTTTTCTTGGTCTTCTCTTTTTATCATTGTTCTTTTCATTTTGTTCTGTTCTCGTTTTCACCTCATCTGTTCTTTCTTCTTCTTTTCATTCTTACAGTTTACTCTCTTCTTGCCTCTTCTCTTCTTTTTCTACTATTTAGTTTTCTCTTGCGTTCTCTCTTCTTCTGTTTTATATTATTCTTTTCAGATTTCATTCTGTTCTTTCTCTCTTTCCATTTTCTATCTTTGCACCGTATTCTTCAGCATTCTTCTCTGAACTCTTCTTTTGTTTATAATCTCTCTTCTCTGAATTATTCACTTTTTTATTTTCTTCTCATTATTTCACTCTCCTATTCTCCTCGCTTGTTTTCTCATGCGTTTTCTTTTCTCTTCTCTCCTATACTTTTATCTGATTATCCTTCCCCTCTTCTCTTTCTTCTATATTCTTCGATATCTTTTTATGGTATTTCCTCTCTCATTTTTCCACTCTCTTCTTTTCTCCTCTCTTTCTTCCCATTCCTTTTCCATTTCTCTTTTCATTTCCGATAAAAAAAAACTGAAAAAAAACTCTCCACAATTTCCTTTTCGGTTTGTCTCTTCTCTTTCTAAAGGAACTAAAAGAAAAGAAGTGCATAGGAAGGAAAAACACAACACCCAGTTTATATGACCATTATGTATAAAGGCAAAATATTTTCCAAATATAATAAAATGGAAAGAGATGCAAGGGTAATTAGTACCTGTGTGCGTATTGGGTAAATGGTTGGGTGACCCGAGCCAAAGAGGAATTACAAAATAAGCTGCTAAATGTCAAACGTTCGGGTCATCATTTTATGCACGTAGATCTACTTGTTTTAATTTTACAGATATGCAAATTTGTTCTCAAAAGGCACACACAGTATCTGTATGTTGCTGAATAACAGAATCAAAATATATAATAAATAAAAACTTTTTGCGCCCAATAATAACTGGAAAATTAATCCTTGTCCTTCAGGCTGTTTATACCTGGTTCTTAAATGTTCGTTGTATAAATCACTTTATTATCTTCGAATGACAAAATATTTTGCTTAATTGCTCTTTAAGCAATATGTTTGATTTGCTGAATAGTTATTGTGACTATAAATGCCATTCTTAACATGCATATTTAAATTAATTTCGATCGCAAAACTATTAGAGATTACTAATATTTACTATTTAAATAAGAAGTTCAGCGCAGATACGCCGTTTAGTGTTTGGCTATATATTTTCTCGTATCTCATAAATGTTCATTTTTATTTTTTCTAAATATTACTTTAACATTTTTTTGGTATTCTGAAATTAATTTCATATTTTTAGATGTTTATTTAATTTACACGGATTTCGATTAAGAATGTATCTCTTTATCACCATAATTATTAGAAGCCTAACAACGCTGATTTTTTTCTCTTTTTGAAAGAACTGAACACTAAAATGCTCATACACAAGATAAAATGTATGAAATAGCCTTAAAAGGAAGTGTTATGAACATTTTAATACTAACATTCTTAGGCCTGGAACATTTCCTTCCCTAAAAAATCCTTCCCAATATAACATTTCATCTCACATAGTGCACACTGTGGTGCCTCAGTAGTAAAAACGGGCGTTAAACACAAATAAAAAATATACTAACATTGAAATGATATCCGTTTCCTTTAATCATTTATAAAAGTTAATTAGCATATTGCTTTCCAACGCCATTTTGAGTGGCTTACTAGAATAATTGGGGTTTTCTTTCTTAAATTATGTTCAGAATTTAACTACTATTTTTCAATGTATGCCACATGCACTTCCAAATATGTGAAATATGCACTTATCTAACTTTTAACTTGGGGCATTAGGACCTCTTTTAATTATCTTTCAATTTTCTTTGTCTTCAAAAGAATAAAATGGAAAATTATATAAACATTTTAAATCTTAGGTTTGTATTTACTTTATCTAAGTTTTCAAGAAAAAATTACTTTCTATAAATATAAATTATGAAAAATAATTGCGAACATATACAAGCATAAACTAGAATATATAAATGAAATGGTGAAAGTCGTAAAATATTGCTGTTATAAGCTAAAACAGACTGCTATATAACTAACAAAGAAACACAATCAGGTAATGGAATAGTGTAATTTGCAAGATAGATTTGGTACTGCTTTTTTATTTATTCTTTTATGTATTTAGTTATATATGCTGACACCTACTTCGCTAGTACTACCAATGACTGTTGACTAATGAAATTGTAAAATATGTACTATTGTTATCGACTTAAAATTGCACATTTTAATAATAATTTTACTTTAATAAGAGTACATGGAAGACTGCTTGTTTATATCCCAGAAGAATTTTGGGGTTAATACTGCTAATGAAGTTCTCTGTGTCAGTAAAGAGCACTAAATGTTTGCATTTTGTTTTCCGCATTAAATTTCATGTATCTAGTTTGCAGTGAGGTCATTTTTTGTAAGGGCCATCTGAGCACGGCTACTTACTGGAAAAGTGCAAACGTCGCAACCGGGAAAAGGGAGATAGAGCATCCACGCGCAAAACTCATACGTTTATATATTTTTACTGAAAGCATAAAATGTAATGTATGTAAAACTAATAAGCACTAACCAACGATACAACGAATGTTAAAAATTATACCTTTCAGTGGAAATACATTTTCAGCATTTGCGTAGGAAATTCCTGTGTTTATATGGTTTTTCTTCTGTAAGAAAATGGCGTTTTGGAACATATTTCTTGTCAATGAGAGATCCTATTTCTCCTAACTTTTTAACAAGTTACAAGATTCTTTTGAGTGGTGATTTTACTATTTCTTACATTATTTTACTCTAAGATCCAGGCTACAAATGTAAAGACAGTCTTTGTAATTTAAAAGAATAGTTAACAAATGTTTAATTCAAGACCGAAAAGTTTCTGATGAGCACATTTAACATAAAAGCATATGACTTGTGGCTTGTTTTTATCAATCTAAAATAAACTTCATTTTTTCAAATCAAAATGTATAAACTAAATATCAGCAATGTAAAACTAATTTAAAATGTATTTCATAAAATGAAAGACGTAATTATGGAGCTGGTTGTAGATATTTATAAATACAGGGCAACTAACTGTAAAAAATAGTCTGTTTTTAGCTTTAGTCTAATGTTTAATAAATTTAACTCAAATATTTCAATATAAAATGTTGGAATATTAAAACCTGCTATTTTTATGAAAGTGTTTACACATTTGATGCTTAGAATTTTAGCAGGTTTACCATTTGTTATATTTTTCCAGTTTTTAAATGTTTTTAATTTCATAGTATAACACTGTAGGCTGTTAGCGGTGTATTTTATTATTGTTGTTATTATTATTATTATTATTATTATTATTATTATTATTATTATTATTATTATTATTATTATTATTAAGTAAACAGAAACATCTGAAACAAAAAAGTTATAAAAAGCTATTTACACTATAATGTTCCATTATCTTCTCGTCGCTTCAACTAAATTATTTAAGTCGTTACGGAAGTTACTTCTTGCATAAACATCTGAACGCTAAGAAAACATACTTTATACGTAAAAATTAAAGAATGTTAAATTAAATATTTCCAAACTCTATTATATGAAATATACATGAGATGTTGTAAAGTATGCCAAGTGACGTGTATTTAGAGCCAATAATATTTGCAATAATTTTTTTACCTTAATTTTCTCCACCTTCCTCTTAATTTACCTTAATTTTCTCTTACCTTTTCTCCACTGTCGGAAGACTGTTGATTTTTATCACATTAAACTTGAATTTGTATTTAGTTCACTCCCTACGGAGCAGGCGGTTTAGCTTTGCACATCTATACCTACTTCATTAATGTTGCTATTTTTACAACAAAAATTGTTTTTAATTTATCTTGAACTTTCAGGTTTAGTCCTCACGGGCTGTATCTGCTTCGAAAGAGACCATCTATCCATCTAGTCATCGGTTGGCCAACACCTGTATCCTTATGGTTAAAAAAGATTGTTATGAAAGACAATATGAATGTGAGAAATTCAATTTTTCCAAAGTTTATCTGTTTTCTCCAAAACATATCTTCAGTTCTTCTCTAAATTTACATTTCTCTCATGATTCATTGGGGCATATTTCGCTTGCGGTTGGAAAAATCTCATTATCCGCAATCTTTGTTTTTCTTTCAAAAGGGCAAGTTTCCAGCACTACAAATTAGAACTGGATAAATAATGATATTCATTTCAAATATATAGTCATTACAACTGTAGTATATAAGTACTATTCACAACTGCCGACTAAATCGTCGTAACCACATTTTGCTACCACTATCTTTCATGGCCTCATGTTTCAAGGTCGTTATTATAGTTTATGGGATTCTATTTAAATTGTTCGTTATTCATTCCCATTTCTTTAATATAGAAAACATTTATTCTTAAATTTCGTTACTTATAGCATTTACCTGTTTATTTATTACGAGAATTTTGGTTTATTATTTACGGACGCTCTTTAGCATTTTTGGTCATTTGCATCCCATTCAATTCCGGTGTGAAACAGCGATAGATTTTTGCTCAAAGACATTCTTTCACGAATTGATGTAATTTTAGACGCTGTAAATCTACGATACAGAACCAACTGCTTCACTTCCCTTCTGAAGGAAGCTATTCTTAGGCTTTTATCGCCTTAAAAAATAAAATAAAAAAAAACCATCGAACCTGGCAAGGTTTGAACCCGCGATCTTGGGTTTATTACGATATTTTGTTAACTTAATGCATGATGTATACGTGGTACTACATTCATTGTTGTCACTTCCGGTTCCCTCCTGTGAGAGATGTGCAATTCAGATATTTCAGTTACAAATGGAGGCAACACGCCACAAACAATATGCTGCTCTGAAAGTCTGCTTTCATCTCAAAAAACATCTTCAATTGAGACCCATGTAATGTTACAGGTGGCCTATGGAGCGTTGGTTCTTCCCTATAGTACAGCTGAAAGATTTTAAAACGTTTAAAGAGGGGATAAAATCAGTTTCAAAGGAAGCTGGACCAGATGCTCCGGTTTGTGCTCTAACGGAAGAAAAATTATCTCCGCAGTGTCATCGTGAGAGCGGAGTGGAATAACATTAAGCACACTTTTGGAAGTGCAGAAAAATTTGCTGGGCGCTACCGACATGTTGGTTAGCTGAAAAGTTGCACGTGAGACGTGTTTGTGCACGGTGGGTTCCAAGACTGCTGACTGCTGATCCCCGAACAAACGAACGGTCGCATACAGGTTTTCATGCAGTTTCTGTAAATGATAAACACTGCTAATGAAACATGACCATATAATTTTAAGAACAAGCTGCAATGCTCTGTGAGGAAAAATCCATCATCACCAAAAAATGGAAAAGTTGTTGCTATGGATGCGAAAGTTATGGTAATCTCATTGTGTACTACAGTAACTGGCAATACTACAACGATTTTCTAAAAACTCTTTAAGGTCATATCACTAGCAAAAGTCTACATTTCCGTGCAACAAGGTGGATGCTGCACCGCCGCACATCGCAGATGTTGTTGCTGAATATCTCACAATAATAAATGCGATTTGTGTCTCTGCCTATCCTCACAGTCACGTGTGATTTACATTTTCCCCAAAATAACAAACCACCTTAGGGGGAAGCATTTTCTGCAATCAGAAGCAAAGGTGAAGGCTGCGGAGAGCATTTTGAAGGACCTGATAACATTATTTTTCCAGAATATCTTGGTAGATTAGCAGAAATGTTGGTAAGGTGCAATACAACCAACGGAAACTATTTGAGAAAGATCAAAATTATGAGCATGAGTAAAGGTTCCTTGTCAAAACAATGACCATTCTTTAATGAACAACCCTCATACATTAAATGAGAAGTTCCTTATCCCTTAAATGCAATCTCGTTGGTATTTTTTTTTAAATTGTCAGGTTAAAAATTGCTAAATCGCTATTTAAATAATGTACTCTTTTTCTTGTTAGCAATCTGCTAAAAGTATTTGGCCATCACCAACCACCATAATGTTTGCAACATTGTTCAATATAAAAGGTGTCTTTAATATACTTTATTTAAAGATTAGTTATAATTAAATATCTAACCCAAAATTTCTCTTTGCAAATATTGAAAATAATTCAAAGAACTTGGACATCATACAGAATCAAACCCAGAACTTCTCGATACCTGTTTCAGAATAGTTTGGTAAAATTTATTTTAGTTACCAACATTTTTTAAAAAAAAATTAAGTACATTTATTTTTAGATTCATATTTCTTCTTGATTATGTTTTTAAAATCGTGGCTGGTTGTACTTTTCACTTTTAGGTTACTGCTTATGAAGGAAAAGTTTCAAGACTAAACTAAGCAATGGAGAAAATAAATAATTTTATAGCGAGGTCAACAAGTTTTAGATACTGTGTTATATTCTTCAAGATAAGCTGAAAAAGCTTAGCAAGAAGCGAAATCCCAGTTTTCAGTGTAGTATTGCTTCTTTTCAAATGACTTTCTAACCAACTTAACTAATATGAATATACACATCTATACACTTAGCAGGTACAACTATGGCATAAAAATGCTTTGTTTTGTAACTACACGCTAAATGCATGAATTCCGTTATTCACGTAAAATATTAACACATTGTGTTTTCGAAACAAAAGACTTCTGAAAAGAGGTAAGCAGTGAATGAACGTGTCTGAAAATACATTTCTATACTAAGCCTTAGGGCATGCACTTGCTTGCTACGTACAACAAAGCCTTTGCCAAGTAGAGGGAGAAAGTTGAGCAGTAGGGCTTTCGGAAACTCCGGCATGTAAGCTGAATTACACAGGGAACGTGTAAAATTGTCTTTTGTACGCACTTCCATGTATGTTTTAACAAGCTACAGGGGGAATTACGTATACGTTTCACGTACTTATATTTATCAGCTATTGTTCAATCCAGAATGGTCTGCTCCGAAATCGAGTTTTGTATTGCAGCCGTACCCAGGGAGAAACAACTATTGTAATCAGTGATTTACCTTTAACTCTAACGCTATTCGCTGGGGGAGTCGCGTGCATGCCCACGTACACAATACAATTGTATCGAATGCACTGTAATGTTACACATCAAGTGTTGCTACATTGTGATAGACACAAGTATTGTTTGAGTTTTTTTGTTAAGCACGGGAGATGAAAAACCATTCTCTGAGGGTACCTATGAAATGTTTATCTTTAACGACACATGTAGGCAAGTTGCTGAGCTTAACTCTTGTATTGTTAAATTTGCAGAATAAAATTAGGTAACATTCCTAAATATTAATCCTTCAGAAATTAACCATCGATTAATGGTTTTTGACGACCAAAACAATACGTAGAATTAAGTGAATACACTACGAGAAAAAAGATTTAGTTTTAATCATTGATAGCATTGCTTATTTATTTAGTTCACTTGTTTGGATAAATATATTAGCGTCTTCTTTGAAATAATGCAAGAAAAACATCTCTGTTCTTGCTGCTTTACTTTTTTTTAATAAAAACCCAGTCTTAATATATTAAGAAAGTCTGAAAAGTTCTAAGTTCCAGGCTATTTCCATAGATGGCCATGCAATTGGAAAGAGTAATGTTGTTGTTGTTGTTTTTTTTTTTTTTTTTTGTTTTAAGTTTACACATCTCTCTTAAGCATTCATTTGGAATATAAAATCATTTTTTTAAAAAAAGATCAGCTATCTAAAACATACGATGTTTGCCTAATCCATGAAACAAATAAAACTGAATATTCAAAGAATAATGTTATTTATAAAATTACTCTCTCACTCTATCCATCTACGATGATGACCTGAGATATTAAAGAGCGTTCGTAAATAAACCAAACTCTATCCATCTGAAATGGAATTAATTAAAAATGAAGAATCAGACTGGAAAATTTTGGAATACGGCAGGATTTCAACTTTCAACTTTTGAACTCATTCCTGCATACAGCTCTTAAGAAAGAACTATTTCTATATATAAGATGAACTCCTATACAGTTGGTAGTTAAATTAGAAACATTTGTAGCATTATGAGTAGCCTCTTAAGGAATTAAACTCTCACTTACTATTACAAAGCTGATTTAAGTTATACTATTATAACATCTCATTATGGAATTTTTATTTTCGGTGGCAATATTCAAATCGTGTCCACCACTCTGGCCTATTGGATGAAATTAATAGTCTATTTTTAACCGTGTTTTCAGTCATTAAATTTTGGTGTTACTTTGGAACCAACTGATAAATGTTAATCGTAGCTAAAAGTCTTTCCTGTGAAAATGGAGGGGAAAAAATTATGTTCAAATAAAGATCAAAAGATTAAAGAGTCTGGGAAAAGTGTGATGTCAGTGCACATATGAAGCATTTTCCATATTTATTTTCAAATATTTTCCACTATTATTGTGCCAAATGTCCAATATTGAACGAAACCTGCACCTCCCTCCCATCAGCAGTTTAGATAAAATCGCAGACCTTTTATTTCTTTGTTTTGTACTTGACCTGATTTTTTTTTTAATTTTTAAATGTTATTTATTTATTTTTTGAACTTAAGGAAGTTTAGGTAAGGAGGGTTGCGAGGTCCCGCATAAGTACCCTCGTTAGTCAGCGGAGAAGGTGGGAGCTACTGGCTATTTGCCGGGAGTAGGTGTGAGGAGTTTTCCTGATGCCACACATGGCCGAGGCTCTGAGTGACACGCGGGGGTTCGATGGTGGGGGTGAGGGAGTATTCGAGGAGAAGTTTGCAGCGTAATTAAATAAGGAGGGTGTTATGTGTATGTAGAAGAGGTAAGACTTGTGGAAGGATTTAATTTAATGGATTTAATTAATAGAAACTCAGGGGTATTGTTGCTTTCCGGTGATTGGTTTTCACTGACTTAGTTTTGCCACGACTGTCGAGACTCTTGTGCAGGATATTTTTGTGGTCTTCTTGATACCATAGGGGAAGGAGTGAGGGAATGAGCCGGGTGATTAACAAGATATGTAGTGTTATGATATGTAGCACGATTTATTATCAAAGTTTGTTCCACTAAAATGTGCCACCGTTATTCCTTGGAGAATTTCTAGGGCAATATGAACCGCTTTAGCACTAACTATGACATTCACTGTGAAGTCCTAACGCACTACAATAACTCTATAACTTATTACTGTTAACTCAATAAAATAGGTCAAGCTGATCACTAACTTGATACAACTATAAACTTAATTTGATAAGGACTGATCCTGAACTCGACTAATCCTGAGACGCTACTGAACTTAGCTAGACGCAACTACTTTCAACTAGCTCTGAGACGCAACTGCCCTTTCACCGAATACTCTTCCACTGACTGAACTGAAAATGCCCCTCGTACTGCAAAATTGCAAGCCTAAATAAACATGGCAGTCTGACGGTCTTCCGAAGCTAGCATTATTCATTTAAAATATGTTTTATGAAAAATATGGAATATTTCTTCCATCTTCGCGTTTCTAATGGATAATCTGTTCCCTCCAGTCTCTTTCTGCTACCCTATTGGTCATATAGCCTACGTGACTTCTTGCATGTCACCACGTATCGCGTATTAAATGAAACCGTTTGGATCTCCCTTCGAGAGGTTAATACCTTGTCTTTCACCCCCATAGTTGTCATATGTTTTATTAGGCTACCATGCTTTACAATTCTCTAACAGTATACAAAATAAACATTTTTTCAAGGGCTCTGCTTTAGAAAATTTCTCAAGGAAATGTTAGTTTTGTTTGGGTCATCTTTACAAATATTGTTTATGATGGGCAATGAAGTTCCCTGGTCCAGTTTTTAGGTCAAGAACAGAAAATAGGGAGTGTTTCCATCACATCACAACATTTCAATACATGTAACGAAGATAGAAGTCACACTACACTCATGGCTGTAATAGGGAAGTTACATAAAATTAATTAATATAATAACTCTAATTTAATTGGGGGCAGCTCATAAAATCCAATTCAAGTTCCATTTTATTAATCATTGATTAATTTGGAAAATGTCTTTCTGTAGTACTGTTCGGCAGCACTCTGCGAATGCAGAGAGAATGCGGTGCTGGTCCATCTAGCGGAACTGGTGGTACTTGTAGCTGGCTGTGAAGTCGAAGTGGTGTTGAAATATTGAAAGCGAAGAATTTCATCCAACTGGGCAGTCATGACGGTGAATTGCTTGTCTTTGGAGTTTGAGATCTCTTTCATTGCAGTTTAATATATAATTGCACAATTCTTAACTAAACTGAAAAATTCTTTAACTTATTTAACTCGCAAACTTTTTTTTAGACAAGAACAGTTGTTCATGCACCCCAAAACTTCCATGGGTTGCTCAGTAGTTAAGGCATGGACTCATGAGCTGTAGATCTGGGGTTCGATTCTCGCAAGACCGTCCAATCTGAGTTTTTTTTTTTTTTTTTTTTTTTTTTTTTTGCATGTTTTCCTCGTCCTCATACATAGCAAATGTCGGGGAGATGCCCCAAATTTATGCCTGGAAATCTTCCTTCCTTTACAAAAAAAAATCCTTTCACAAATTATAATTTATTTTCATGAAACACTAGCGTCCACCAATTTGATGCCTCAGCAGCAAAAACGGGCGTTCAACTCTATTAAAAAAAGCAGTCCTAAACTTCACTTTAGCATCACCCTTACATTTGCTTTCGTGTTAAATTGATGCAGAAATAAGTCATAGAAATGTTTTAGACTGTTGTTTACAATTATCAAAAATGTATGACATTTGTGACAATTTTTTTAACAAAATATGCGCTTTAGTAATCTTTATAGCAACATTCAATAAATAAAAGTACTAAAAAGTTACATTTAACTCATAAGGTAATAGAGATAGTGTTAGAATTGATTAAGAAGTTTTTGAGTTACGTCATTCCAAACTCCAGCATAAAATGAGTGAAAATTTTAAAGTCAAAGTTCACCAAACTATCTCTGAGCATGGCATATAAAAAGTTAACATTTTATTTAGATTCGCTTATGCTTTGTTATACACAATTCATAACCAACTTGTGATCCTTCCAGGGTTTGAGTAGACTAAAAGCTACGAAAACTTGGTTGTATTGTACAGCACCACTAACTAATTCAGCCATTCACGCAAGCTACAAGACTCGACTACCATTTCAGCTTGTATCTACAGTTGGTTGGAAAAAGCATAAATACGTAACATTAACAAAGTTGACGAGGAAATGTTTATACGCAGTAACAGCGGTGTGTTTTGAGAAACTACATCTTCGCGTATGGAGCAGAGCTTTGGGATGTGGAAAATATTAACAAGAAACTAATTAAACACTGAGAATGTTCCGCAATGCAACACTCGATGTTTCATTGAAGACATGATGTAGAAATGAGAAGCCTGTCTGATAGAGAGTATTGAAATGAATGCTGATTTATGTAAGGTTACATTTAAAGCTAACAATCTTATATACTCATTTGTAATACAAAATTAGAATGAGAAACATTTCCGATTTAAATTTATTCTAAAGCAGGAATGTTTCAATTAAAAAAAATTTCCAGTGAAGGCATTTATTAAATCCTAGAATAGTGAAACGTTTATTGACAGAGGAGAAGTAGACCAATTGTTTAGAAAATTCTCTTCAGAATTCTTTAAGACAGCACAATTCGTTGAACTTTCTACGATATATTTGGAAAGCAACAAAACAAAGTCTTGCCCTTTTCGAATATCAGAACTATTGAAATACTGGAAAATAATTGCAGTTTTTTTCACACTAGTCGTGTGTAGGACGTAAGTTCGAAAGCGGATAGTCAGATTGTAAAAGGAAAATACTTCCATATATAAATTAACGCCTATATAGTTAGTTGTTGGTTAAACTAGAATGCCGGTAAGGCATTACGAGTCGCCTATTAAGAAATACATGTCTCATAAAGGTGGAATCTTAGGGGGGTGTCCGGGATATGTAGAATCAATGAGAGGAGTTCGTAGTCCCGTGATTGGAGGAGTTTTTGAAATTCTTCTACATGACCAGGAAACTGAGGTCTGGTCTACAATATGTGGAGTCGTTTTAAGGGAATTGTGTTTTTTTACGGCACTCTTAACTCTGAAGAGATGATGTGCGTTAATTAATTATATACGTCTGTACATTCAAAGCCCAATTCAAGCGAAGTGTTCGATGACAGAATAATTAATTCTTGCTTGTGTCCACCATAGCTTTCAGGTCTTAATTCTTTTGACTATTATTAGTAATTTAATATTAAAAATAATGCATATACGAACAATTCGCATGATTTGGAAGCTCTAAAAATGTGCCAAACAATATTCAGTATTAATCAAAAAGACTTCAACGCGTTCTCTATTTTCGGACATTCAGGTCGGTGTAATAATATGTTAATTAAACATTCTATGTTCAAACTTCTAGAGCCTTTAAAGTGCGTCTAAAGCTAATATTGAGTGATAGCTAAAATTTGAAACTAGGGATTATATCTGGTGTTTAAGAGCACTTGAAGACCAGGTTATTTTTAAAAAAAAAAAAACACATCGTTTTGGTCGCCCTTAGAAGTAGAGCATCCAAGTTTTGAATTCTCTGTAAATATCAAAGATTCTTTCATGTGCTTAACCCACTCTCACCTCTGCGGCTGAGAAAGGGATAACGTTGAACGCTTGCTGAATTAACCGTTGCTCCGGCTCCTTTTAGAGCGGAAAGATATGAAAAAAGTTACAAAATATTAAGGGGAGTATGAAAGGCCGATCCTTGCAATGTTAAATTTACCAGCTTCAGTTCCCATTTTCTCAAGGTCTATTAAAGCTAATGAAAATTTTGCAGCATACAGATGCACATAATTGAAATTGGCTGATCTACTTTAACTACTATACCACAACTCTGAAAATGTAATATTTCAATAATTGCAGTCAAAAAAAAAAAGTTTATAGAAAAACTAACTTTTTGAGGGAAACCCAAGCTACTAATATTATAAAAAAACAAATTATGTCATGGAAACAAACGGTGCCAATTTATGAAATATAGTTTTTCTAGCATTGAAGATAAACCACAGTATTCTAGAGAAAATGGTTTCTGAGATATAAAATTTAACTGAACAAGTGCTCGCGAAATCCAAAAAATGCTTTCTGCAGTGACATGATTTAAAAGTTATTAAAAATACACATAACCAAGAGATGTGAATAAAAACCATATCAAAATAAATAGAAAATTTCAAATATTAAAATGGTACAAAAACTCAAGCCTGAAAGAAGAAGCCTCTGAGCAAAATTTGTCGGCCGTTACACGCCCTGAGTTGAATGGGACGCTGATGACCTGAGATGTTAAAGAGCGTCCATAAATAATTATTAAAAAAAAACATTCATATTAACCTTATTAACAGTTGCAGGCATTGAAATTTTCATTTTTTTTTCATACAAACTTTCTTACAGGTACACCACACAACCCAAATTATATAAAATGTGCATTATTACACTAATTTTAATTATAAGAAATTGGATGCAAATATTATTATTGTCGTTGTTGTTATAGCTCGGAGATCGTAGTGACAAGTACCCAGTAGTAAACTTAGATGAATGTATTTTTTGAAACAAAAACTTATTTACAACATCTATTCCATTCGCTTTGTACACTTTCATTGGCATTGCCTTTAGTACGCCTCTATTGCACACACAACGCTAAAGTTTCTTCTTCCCTTCATATTTTGGGGGATTTCTCACCTTTGGCAATGGCTCGATTAAAAACACAACATGGCAAATATCCCAGGACATTTGAAGTGCATTGTTCCGGTCTCTATAAGATTTCTAAAAATTCTATAAGATCACTCTGTATGTTGTTACTCCTAGTTTTAAACCTGCAATCAAGCCGCACAGTTTAAATGTGAAAATTTAACTAGGTTTTGCAGCAGAAAGAAATTTAAGACATTTAAGGAGCATCGCCCACACACACAAATTATTTTAAATCGACACGTAGCAGCCATTTAATTCACACGGAGGCATAAATGTCAGCAGATTATGAAAATCGAATAAATAGTATTATAAAACAAAAAAAAATCAGTCTTTGATAATTTTTATCCAAATTTGACACATTCGTTCCCTTAACTTATTTCATTAATAGTTTATTAATTTTAAGACACTCTAGATCATCCTATCAGTTATAGTTAATTGAAGGTCTTCCGTGTTTCAGTTATTCTTTCCAAAGAAAAATAGGCATGGCCTAGATCTACTAATTTCAAATTCTTCCATCTGATTATGTTCGATGCTTGTGACACCCTTATAAAAAGCGATTTATAAATATTCCATATTTTCTATTAAGTGCGTTATTAGCGCAATAGTCTGGTAATGGGCTTTGTTCTAATATTTATGATGGAAATTCTCCCACCGATGCTGTATTAAAATATATAACTCACTTTTACAATGAACTCAAGAAATGAGCAACAGGAGCAAGTAACGTTTGGCAGTACTCGTGGACTTCAAATTCTTGCAGATAGATTAAAGGAACTGGCTGGCCATGCAGCCATGCTCAGTTGATTTCCATGAATACCTGACGAGTTATCTCGGTTGACAGCATTACACAGCAAGAGTCTGTCACAAAGTGTCACTAATGTTGGCGGAGACACACGAACAGTGACTGGGCATTCCGGTTGTAATCAAGGTGAATGCTTCAAATCATGCGCGTTTATTTCTGTAACATTATTACGTACCGTAATTCCGTCGTATGTGTCCATCTATTGAGCTGCAGGGTTCTCTATTAGTACAATCAGCTACGTTAACCTCACAAACAGAGTCAAACGCTCAGTGTGGAATCGAATCGAATTTGAGGAAAAGCTGAACTGCTAACTTCGCCTTAGTAATCGTTCACTTTCCCTTTGAAGGACCGTAATGCCAACTATGCCACATTCTGGCAGAAGGGAGCAATAGGTTCCTTTATTGAACGAATGTATATGCGTTCATTCTTAAACCTTAACGTTTCAAAACAGGTATACTTCTAAGTTTAACCACTGAGCACGAATGCTTTTCAGAATATTCTGCACCTCCATTCCAGTTTTCCTCACTCGGAGCCTGTCTGCACTTTAACAAATATATCTACGCGTTCCTGCTAGTAAATAAAACTTTAATTTTTTCCATTTAAAACTCAATGAAAGAAATCAAGGCATCATCTTAGACTACCACTGTAGCTGAATCTGAGCCTGTTCCCTTTTAGTATACAAAAAACAACGAATGCTATGAACAAAGGGACGCGCCTCCGGTTTCAATCCTCTCAAAGTTATGGCGTTTTATTAAAATTGTTATAAAGATTAAATTCTCAAAATACTTATAGGGTGTTATGAAATAAATGCAAATTATTTGAAGTTTGAAGAATGGGATCCACGACACGTAATACGACAATATGCTAAGGCCACACTGCATAATCTGGAAAATAAATAGACGGTAATGCCGTGGCATGTTACTAAGGGAGGAAAGGCCGAAGAAAATACAGTATACTGAATGGGTTCCTAAGCACAATAACAATAGATGGGGAACAAACAGAAGAGGACTCAAAATCATCTTTTAATTACATTTACATTTGAAAGAATATCAAAACAAATGTTGGAACATTTACCATTGACCTCAGTGCACAATTCAAATCGCCGGACCTGGGCCATTGAACATTCAGGAATTGCTTAATATGGATTTCGCCAGCAGCAACGACAGTTCGTCCTACTAGTTGGTCCTGAGTGTCGACAGGGCAGCCCATGCACATTAAAGTGCTGTTGTCTCCACGAATGATCAGATCCTCTGTCTTGAGATCAAATGACCATGTTACCCAAGGAATTAACCCACCTCTACCAATAAAACGTGCAGGAAACCTCTCGTTCAAGAGGTGCCCACATTTATCTCCTAGTTAGAAGCTGGATCTCTTCAAGCAATCCAGGCAAACCCTGCCGCAGGTTCGATTGTCCAGTGAGGGTATGGGAAAGGAGGTAAGGTCCCAGCCATATACTGTAAACAGCAAATCTTCACTGAAAACTGTGAAATATAATAACATTAGGATTTAGATGTATCCACCTATGGCTATTTCCACTTTTATAGATTCCTTCCCGAGTAAATTGTGACTCATTAGACAACAGAACAATACCTGGAAGATTATTAAATAAGTTCCTCGCGTATGAACCATCCATGCCCAATGATGCTATGCCTATGTCTACGTAATTTGACAATGTGTTTACAAATCTAATTCTATCAAAAACGCATTGCACGGTGCAGTTGGTGAAAAATATAATACTGCAATTCAGAATAAACTGGTATGCGGGAGGTTCGTGGCTATTATTGAGAAAGGTACTGAAAAATTAGGGTTCAACTTACATACTCATAAAACGACAGAGAACTAGAGTACAGAAAAACTCGATCTATAAAGTAAATTGTTTCATGAGATGCACTATAAATTCATGCCAAATAACATTAACTATATTTTACGAAAATACTCTCAATTCACGGAAACAAAGGCTTAGCATATGTATTTGAAAAATTATTTTATTACTTGTCGTGTGTTGTTAGTTTTATGTTTGAAATCAGAATAGACGAGAAAAAACAAGGTTACGGCCGGGATTCGAAGCACGCATCTTCGGCTTGCCGCGTCAATGCTTTTATCATCTAGCTTACTGTACAAGAAATGTTGATATATTAAATAAATTGTCATACGCTCGACTATAATTACGCTCGAAAGAGCATGCCTAGAATGAAAACAAATGCAGCCTCGAGTACTACACCACACCTCTAAATGAGCAATCAGATCAACTGCAGCGCAAGATGGCGGACTGCTTTACCTCTGCGGAGTTCTCTTTAGCGTCGCAAAGCACTGTGATTACGCAACTGAAGCTCCCCTGCATTAAATTATGTTTTAGACCTAATCTATCGTCCCACAAAATATCTGCACTTGTTTCGGAAACAGACTGTATGCAAACTATATGTAAAAATGTTCAGAAGAAAAGGAATGTGATGGTTCTAAAATCATAATTGGATTTTTAAAGATTTTACGACTTCCTCCTACCCGAAGCTGTCGGATGGAGGGCCTAACAAGCAGCACCTTTGAAAACAAGAGTTTTAATTAAAATCTATACCTTTAGTCCTATTTTATCTGTTAATGCTACGATTAATCTTACAATTCCTTGGTTTACAATGCTTTTTTCTGCTCGCAGATAGAACAGTGGTTAACGGCTCTTTGCCGGACATATTTAGCACATACCACGGTACCGTCTGCCGGTATTGCTCTGCTGTGCTTCATGTAAATGTTTGGCAGGATATGTAATAATTTGTGGACAAATTAACAATCATAATTAAAGGCTAACACCGTTTGACCCCGAACCATAATGTATCCTCTAGTATCATACATTATGATTCCCTAGTCCAATGTCATTTAACTGGAGGAAAATTGCATCATCATTTTAGTGTAAAGTTCACATATAAATATAATTTTAAGCCGTTCCATATTACATAGGATTATTATATAATCCGCGGATTAACATTAATATTTAAAGAATTCATGCCATGTCCACTTTTAAGCAGTGGTGCGTTATGGGCTATATGACCACAATGATGACAAATGTCTGCATTATGTATGTTCATTATGGCCTCTCGTGTGGTGTTTCGGAAAAGTGTGACATTTGGGTGAACTCGCCAGCATAAACACATCGGTGACAGATGTTCAATCTACTTTGTAAAAATGTGTACGGTGTTCGCTTCTCAAATCGATTAATGTTTTAGAGTAGGTGTTTGGTTGTATTCACTCTGTCCACCGCTGCCAAAGCTGTCAACGGCCATTTTATCAGACGCACACAGACCAGAGCGGTAATGCGTAGCTTGTTATCAATTAGCAGCCTCTAGTGACAAATCGAGACCTCAAACCCTCCTGGCCTGAACAGTTAACAACAGTTTCATGTCCAAGTACAAAGAGTATAAAATTAACGCTACACATTACTAATAGTTTTTTGATCAAACCAAAGCGAAATTCGTTATCTGCTGTGCTTTTACTCCATTCCGACGCAAAACCACGGATAGATACGAGAGTTAACTTTACCGTTACAGTTCGCCAATGTTTTAGCGCTGGTAGAAATCAAGAATATTGTCAGCTCTCGGCTGTATCATGAAAGCACATTATTACACAAAACATGTGCTCTTAAATTCCAGACGGTAAATAGATTTGCTGTAGCTACATCTGCATGAATTCAACCGTAATTTTGCCCAGCCGCCAGCGCAAGTAAAACGCGTTTAAAATGGTTGTTTAAACTCTAAATACAGCCAATGCCTTTTATATCAGCATAACAATACCTCTTCATTTGTTTTTCTACGGTTTTACTGATTCTTTTTATTCATTATGTTCATTGTTCTTATTTGCATCCTTTTCCTCTTCTCCTCTCCTAATGAATTTCCGTCTCTAAAAGTCTATCTCTTCCTTTTTATCTTGTTGTTTTGTCAATATTCTCGTCTAAATCTCTTTGTACACCTTCCTTATAATATTAACACAATGCTTCCTCTTATTCTGTTAATTGTTTCCTCACTTGATTTTCTTACTCCTGACTTCAATAACCCTCCCTTAGATATTTTCCTTCTCTTAGCTACCGAAAGCATTAAAATATGTTTTAGCAACGTTTTTGTGCCACTGTGCACATTGGCTGGAAGCACTCTCCTTGTCAGCAGAATCGGATATACATTAACTACTCAACTCAAAGTTGTAGGCTCACTTTATTTGAAATATTTCATAGCTACAATTAAGTTAATCATGCGCCTCTAACAAGACTTTGTAAATTATACATTGGTACTGTCAAAGAGTTTTCAAAACTTTGAGAAACTTTGCATTCACATGAATCAGTTCTTCTGAAATTGCTTACAAAAATGTCATAGGTACAATTAAATTAATAAAGTGCATCTAAAAAGTGGATAATTCTGCACTGTACTGTCATGGATTTTATGAATTCACCTATTTTAGGAAATTTGCATTTAAATGCATTAGTTCTTCTGAAATTGCTGGAACCTCTCTCTTCTACATTACTTCATAGTGTTCATAAATGCTTGCACACTTGTTATTCATAGGTAAAATTTTCAAACATAAATCTGGTGATCGCCCTGACCATACTGTTTTACAATGACTTATCTTCAAATATTTCAATTATATCTAGAGAGTTATCAGTTGTATGCGTTGTAACAGTCTCATTGAAAAAATACATGTTCACTTTCGGATAATCGCTCCAAGATTGTATAAGTTTGTAATCAGAGTCACATAAAAATTCAGGGTTACGGCATGGACTCGAACCACGGATCTTCAGCTTGCCGTATCAATGTTCTTACTATCAGATGCCGTGTCCTACACAACCATATCCTCCAATCTCCCGCATTCGACTGTAACCTCCAAAGCTATCTAGTTCCACAGATTTAGTTTCTAATAGGTGACTCGAAACCTTTAAGTATTTAGTGGTCTTCATAGTTAACCGCCTATTAGTGAAATGTGATTTCTTTCATATAAACTGCGTGTTTGGCTAAGGTTTGGAATAAACTATCATGCGGGAGGTTCGCGACTATTGTTGGGAAAGGCACGGTAGTTCAGATGGTAAGGGCTTGAACACAGCAAGGATTCAGTGATTCAAGTCCCGGCCGTAACCTCAATTTTTTCCATATGAATTGTTGATTCCAGACTTAACCTAACACACGTCATGTGTGAAAAAATAAAATGTCATATGTATATGCTACCCTTGTTTCTGTGAATTGAGCATTTTTGTAAAATATAGGTTATAGTATTTTGTATACATTTATAGTGCACCATATCATAACTAACCCGTGAAAGAATAGAGTTTCTTGTATAAATCGAGTTTTTCTACACTTTAATACAAAGTATTATATGACCATATAAATTGAACATTTCATCAGTGAAAAACGTTTAACATGGATCAGTTTTGATTTGATCCAGTTTTACATGGCTTATATTATCATGGGGTAGCAATTTCTGAATAACAGTTACCTTACATGTTTCAATTTTAAAAGGCTGGTCGATATTCAAGCTGACGTTTGTAAAAGTCCTGTTTTTCTTATATAATGTGCAAACCATAGCAAACATTTCCATTAATCATTTATGTAGCCTCGGATAAATAAACCTTTGACACCATATGCCCGTCTATCAGTCGTCCTCAGTGAATCAACAGGAACAACAACAGAATTTTCCAAGGTTGTATGGAAAATTCAGAACTATAAACATAGGATTATACTGAAGGTGGATAAAAGTGATCACTATAACTGATAGATGTAATGGATTTATCAGTAATGACAGAATGACATGAAATTAATATGAAAAATGAAATATTGATGAAAAGAAATCGAAAAATTAGAGAACCAATACAAATCGAAACTTCCAACCTGCTTTTCGCGGATTCCTGTATACAAATCAACTACAGAAACTAAATGGAAAACATGTCAGATTTAAATGTAACAATTTTCACAAGGTTAAGAGTTGGAATAAACGTGAGACAGGAAAAATTGGAGTTAAAAGTGTTAGCTATCATTAAGTGCAAAGTATTAATATCGCTGTGCATTCTGCAACAAAACTAACACAATTTCTCTTCACTTTGGTTTATTATTTCACCGTTTCTTGTTATCTTGGAGTACTGGTGTAGCTGGTAATGACATTACAACACACCCTTAGGCGAGAATTGGTATGAATTATACTTAACATGTAAACAAATGAATACTCCTGAATAGAGACTTGAAAATTAAACGGGCAATTTTGAAGCCTCTCTCCCAAGTTGTTTCAACTCTAAACAAAATGGAATGAACATTTAAATGGCGTTCATTTAATGGAGACAGAAATTGATTGTCCCACATGGTGAATTAAAGTTTATCATTAATTTATACATTTTGATAAAAGAAAAAATGGATCGTACTTCAGGGTCATGAAATAATATTAAACATTTGAAATCACCATCTTAATCAAAACTTATAATTTAACTTTGCCTAATTATGCTCATATATGCTTTCAAGCATATTTTATTGCTCACAAGTATAAAAAATAAAATTTTTGTAACGTCATACTTATAAGAAAGTAGAACTATAAACAGTATTAAGAAGTTGTAATTACAGCAAATAACATAGTAACCTCATATATTCCAATGGGGGTTTATTTACAAATGATATAAAAGACAGGAGAAAACATATCCAAGAGGATTTAATTCAGAAGCAGTGTCAAGAAAGCAGTAAAGCAATGTGCGTTTGATCAATGGTAAAATGAAGAAAAATATTTCAGATGCAGCACGCAAGAGGAGGACTAGGTAAAATTTCAAAAAGACAAAATTAGAAAGAAGATGTGTGTAAAATTTCTAAAACCTTTGAACCGGAGACGCGAAAGCAGTGAATTTATAAATGGATCCAGCAAAGTTTCAAGATAGCTAAAATATAAAAGTTCAATTGAAGAGCCAGAGATTCTATCTGGTCATCCAACTATCTGTTACCTGAAGCGACGGCATTGACTGCATCTGTCAATAAACCATTGCTCACGCCAGTCGAATTACGCTTAAGTAGAACAACGCAAGATTAGGTAGAATAAACACTAGAGTGAAGGTCTAAGAACGTCTAATTCACTTAAACTATGTATCCACTTACCCCTGCCATGCAAGGAGACGCTGGAACTGGCTGTCTTCATTTTCCACACATTTCTGGCATCTGCTTATGAAAATATCCATCTTCCTTCAAGAAATCAATCAACCAATTAATTTTATCAATAAAACTATAGTTACATATAGTTATAATTAAACAAAGTAAAGCAATCATTAGATAAAATTTCAATAAATTGGATAAAATACTATATTAAGAGTTATACTAAAAACTCATTAAAATTGTAGAATGGGTGGTAAACAAGCCAGGTTTTTATATTAATTTAATTATTTTTAAGCTCACGGAATGGATTTTTTTTTGGAATGTTACAAATATATTCACGAAAATAATAATAAACCAATTGCTTCTTTCTGACAATCTTACATAAGGCTACCCAAGACACATTATTCCTAGTGGAATAATTGTGAGTACTGGTGGTGGATATTAAAAAACATTTATTTGCCTTCATAAAATCCAAGAAATTGTATATAGCTGTCAATATTTTAAATTGGAAAAAAAAAATCGGCCGATAATAGGTATCTTAGGAAGAATTAGAAATAATTCTGTTTTTTTTTTCTTCTTTTTTTCTGTAAAATAAGATTTTTTCCCTACATTAGCAAAATTACCTCAGGTATGAATACAGTTCGAAATTAAGCTATGGAAAAATACATAATGTGATTATCCAAGAAATTATATAGATAATAATGGGTTACGAAATGAAGATAAATTGTCATATTCATAAGCTTGGCTTGCCAGTCAAGTGTGGATCGAAAATAATGCCAAAAAGTTTTACTTCAGAAAGCATCTCATCAGACACATGTTTTAATGTAAATAGTAGGCATTGTGTTTTATTACTATTAAGTTTAAGAGCCTTGGTTGCAAACCAAAAAGCCCTATAAAGTATGTAGTCTTCTTCATAAAGTGGTTTAAATCACGAAGATCTCTCATTATAAAGAATATAGACCTATAATCCGTTAATAAAGCTGAGTTACAATTAATATTATCAGGCATGTCGTTTACCTTAACTAAAATCCAACGGTCTAATAATCGATCCAATATCAATATTGACTATATTGGAAAATTAAACATTAAAACGATCATTTGAGAACGATTTGGCAAATGGGATCTGATTTAGTTCCAGCGGATGTTAATTCTTTTTAAGAAATAAAAATAACCTCTTGATGGACGTTATGCTTTAGTTCGTGTAAAGTATGCAATCTTACTACTGATATTTATGAATGACATTAAGTCTTGAAAGTCACCAATTGGAAATTTCTTTTCAACTTATCTCCTGAAAGCGCGAGCGAACTCGCTGCAGTCATGTGAATCGTAAAAATCACTCGTTATGGAACAAAATAATTAGATCTAGTATTTACTATTTATTATTCTTAGCTGAATTTACTCTAAGATTAGACCGACGTGTTCCATTCACTATTCAAATGCAATTTACTGCGAGACTCAACCAACGAAAGAGTTAGGGAAACCCCTCCCGCCCCAACAATAATGGTACAGCAGGCAAAGATCGACGGCTAATAGGCAGAGGTACCCCATTAAATCACCTCTCTGGACATTTCAACCTTACGTAGAATTAATATATTTATTTTTCTTGCATCAATATGTCAAGCCTAGTATATGATGGACGGCAAAATCGTCCAAGAGGCCGCGATCTAAATATGAAAGCATATAAATAAGAATTTAAAATGTCTCTATTTTTGAAAATGGTATTCTTAACTTCAATACAATTTTTCTGCCAATTCAGGAATTCTTTTATGCTATCCCTGAGGATCGTTTCTTGAAAACTGGCAAAATAACTTTTAGTTTACCATCACTTCTTCGACAAGATTGAAGGCCAAATCCGGTAAACACAAAGAAACAGGCATTATTATTTCTTTAAATAATATATTTTTATTCTTTATACTGATGCAAAGTTAAATCTTTTTCGCAAAGTTTTGCTCGTGTTCATTCAGAACATTTGCTTAATAATCTCCCGTTTTTTGTTTTGTTCTTTGAAAGATTAAATCACGGTGAATTCTGCTACCATTGTAAATATGAAGTGATCCGGTATTCTACCAGCGCAAAATCATCGTTTTTCCATTTTTTGTCTGCTGTTTTACATCTAGAGCATAGAAATGAACTTAAGTTTCATCTCTAATGATAAACTCAATCCAATCGAAGAGATATTGACAGTTCTACAATTAATAGCGCATGGTATGACTAATAGCAATAAATGTGACACTCCTTTTGACATAAGCTCTCATTTACATAACTAACTCATTTAGTGTAAGTATTCCTAATTCTGATATACCTTGTAATCGACACTTTTGTAAAATTTGTAAAACATCATGATACGCATTTCATTAATTAGTCGAGATTCTATCACCATTAAATTATATAGAACTCGTTACTACATTATACATTTTAAAATAGAGTACTGATAATATGTAGAATAAACATTTCATTGCTTAAACAGAAAATGAGGGAGGGGGGAATCTACCTATTTTTCAAGGAAATGGCGAAAGTATACTACCATTCCGTTTCAATAGTCCATACCCGATTGTGATTATATATTAGAGAACAAAGGAAATATTAGTTTCAACATTTTCCTAACCACCAGGATAAAAAAACCACGAAAAAAATCCAAGGTCAGGTTGGCCGGTCTCAAGGGATTTGAATTTAGTACCTCCAAAATGTTACCACCTGTACCATCCCACGCTGTATTTTTAGCGTTGGAAGGTATATTAAGTTTCCGAAGAAGACAGGTTTAGGTAACTAACAGCTGTCAGACATGTGCTGGTAACTTGACAGAGTAAAAGGAAACTTAATTCCATAATTAGAGCTTAATAACGGGAATAAAAAGTATAAATACCTTTTAATATATCTCTTAAAGTTAGTTCGTTAACACAATTCGCTAATCTATTGTAAGTTTATATCATCCATGTATTTTCAGTACATAATTTTCGGGTTATTTATTAAAATCTGTCTTCCAACTATAACTTATTTGTATCTTAAAAACACACAACATTTCAATAATGTACTGAAAACTCTGACAATTGCTTCAGAGGAAAGAATGTGGTTTAAAAATCAGATAAATACAACCAACCCTACAACTTTGGGATAACAGAAAGTATCATTCATTTTGTCCATGCACATGAAATATTATCCGAAATGAATGTTTCCTCTCATTGAGAGGAAATACGAGAAATACGAATAATTTATTAAACAGTAATATTGTTAATACTTGTCTAAAAACACCTCAGAGTTCCTATAGATATTTGCTCTACTTCAGCGTTGTTTACTGGATGTTAATGAGTGACAGTGCAACAATTTCAAATACTGTACATGGTGTTTTATACGAGAAATTTGATATGGGGCATTTATGGTCCACAAAGAAAAATATTCCCATAAGTTGAATTTAGAAGTTAACAAAGTTAACAGTCAGCGTTAAAGGGAAATGGGGTAAAAAAGTTATCTTAGAATATCTTCAAACCTCTTCACGCTGCTCATCATAGGCTCTATCAAGATTTAGTGCTACATCATTTTCTAAAACCTCAGACTAATCATATGACAGTACGGCACTGAACAACTGTTAACTGAATGCGTTATGTAGTTTAGTGAATAAGAAGGGATACTAAGGATTTGAAAATCGTAGGTTTAAGTTCTAATAAGTAGTCATGAAGTATTGTACATAATAAAAAAGATATAAAAAAAAGTTAATGAAATTCGAATTGGTTAACAATGTTTCAATTTGTTTGATTCCATTATCATACCAACTGCGTGACAGATACGCTCCACACTTTCTGTGGTATCATTTTGAATGAAAGCTTAGTTAGTCAATGGTGTACTGTTCCTAATGCTATAAAGGCCCATTTGCAATCTCATAAAATATTGCGGTATGGTTCATTAACATAGTATGTATACTCTCAGTTCAATCATCCACATTCAAAATAAGCAATATCTACTCCGAATATTGAGTGTTTGTGTATTATCTCTTTTTGATGTACCGCCATGGATTATTACGGTTTCTTCTTTTTCGTTATTCCAGCTTTTTCACAATCTGACCGAACTTCCAGTTTTTTTACCCTTTTCAATCCGCCAGTTTATACCGCACTGTTCAGCTATTTTACCCAAGCTGATGTGCTCTTCGCACGCCACTGACACTCTGTTCAGAGGTAAAAGCTTTTCAAGGGTTTTAGCGAGTATATCCAAAACTTGGTCATCAGTTAAATGTTTGTGGTTATTTTTTTCCCCCTTTCTTTTACCAGTCCATGTGTTTTGTCTGCTTTCCTTCCATTGTCAATGCCACACACAATTCGCAATATAAACACAAAAACGTCCCAATTGATGTATGTAATGGCATACATTGTTATTAGAGAGAGAGACAGAGAGGGAAATGCTTTTCATTATTCACTATTTGTCATTATGAAGCAATGTGGTCACTTAGAACATAACGCAAACGTTTTCAAATGATTGTGTTCCTGTATTTGAAGATAATCAGAACCACTCCACCGGAACACCTGTAATTCGTCCACAGAAAAGTCAGCGATCTATGAGGGATAATGGTTTTTATTTTCTTATTACGTAGCAGAGATAGGAGATGAAACATTTTTTCATGAACATAATGGCCTCAAGTGATTGGTGAAAAAAATTGGAAAGGCCTACTCGCATGCGTTTTAGTACAGGTCATCAGCAAAGAGCCAATGTTTGCCATTCGGCTGATGATGTTCTGCCACAATCAACCGCACTTCGGCGGTTCAAAGAATTTAAGGAGGATCGTGCTTCAGCAACAAAGCAGGCGGTCCAGGTGCCCCAACCACTGCAGTGAACGAGACCACGATTAACACAGCTTCCCTCATTGTTCGGGAAGATTGACGAATAACAGTGGATAGAATGAGCAGAGGGCCAGGTTGTTTGGTCGGCAGGAAAGATTATTAGTATTTCGTGGGATGGTTTATTGACATAAGTATTCCCTAAAAGTAACGGTTAATGGGAAGTATTACAAGATTGTTTTGAGTGTCCTGGCCGAATACAGCTGAAGAAAACGCAATGAGCTTTACCCATTTGATTGTCGTCTTGGCCATGATAATGCACGCCTTCACTTTGCAACATCTGGGCAGAATAGCTACGTGTAACTTTTTCCTTTTCCTTCGTGTCGAAAACGAGCTACGTGGCCAGGATTTGATCTCATCAACGGTTGTCGTGAAGAAAGGAGAGGCAGTTCTGAAGACGATATCAAGGTTTGTTTGTTTATCCGTGCATCACAGAATAATAAACATGTTATGCCATTAACTACCTCGCACTTTTTTGCTGTATAGTCATTTTCTTATCCATCTCCCTCCATTTTACAGAGTTTTAATCTATTTTAGTCTAAAAAATATTAAAAAATGCCTGTGTTTTCTTTTCTTCCGAATTCCCTGGACCTTTTACTTCAGTATTGACGAACTGACTCATCAAATGCCATATGGCAATTTCACTAGAATTTTATACATTTTGACAATCTTTGGCATATTATTATTATTATTATTATTATTATTATTATTATTATTATCATTATTATTATTATTATTACCAATTATTGTCACATGCAAAAGTCAAAGATCAGAAAAATGGTAAAATTTCCGCAGTAAGTAAAGCATCTCTTTTCGCTGGACTTAAGTTCTATTCTAGTTCAGGTAAAAGTCAAACTACCACAATATGTGACAAGAAAAGCTTGGTTAGCTCTAGAGCGATAGCTGCATGTTGGTTTTCACATAAAAAGAATGGGCTAAGATCTAAGTAATTAGATCTATTAAGTAGAAAGAGCGTCAAATATATATATATATATATATATATATATATATATATATATATATATAACACATGCCTTTTGAAACTATAGGGGGAAGATCAATTAGTTGCTAGTCGAACGGCAGTTACACAGTAAAGATAGAACCACAATGGCCGAGATACGACCCTTGTCGAGACGAGGAAATCGTCGCATCCAGAACGGACTTTGGCGTTTGCAACATCTGCAAATATAAGCAGAGCAACAATCTTCATCGAGAATGAATTAATAGCCTAAAGTGCTCAACTTGTACTCTGCAAATCTTTGTAGTTATAAACGTAATTAATTTTATAATGTATTGTTACAATAATTCGCCTTTTTCTCAACCCTGAATACACTCCCGAATGTTCGATCTGCACTAGCTCATGACCATATGGAGAATATAAAGTTCCTATGAACAGAAGTTGGTTATTGAAACCTCTCTTTTCTAGCGTTTTTCAGCATAACAATGATCGAGGGATTTTAAATACGATTCTCATGAAATCCTTGGGGACACAAATCCCTGAAATCCCCTTTGTTTTCATGATTATTTCTATCAGAAGAGATTTACACGAGCCATAGAAGTAAAACGTATGGAAAAGGAAGCCATCCCCGTTGGCCATGATTGTTGTGATAAGTAGATTATAGTGCTGCTTCTGGTATTTGAGAGTAAATGTAGCGGTGATCAGGCGCTAATGCTGATTATTTACCATGAATTTCCTCCATGTGATTTATATTATCCTTCCTAATTCTCAGCTGATATCTATCTGGTATTCAGTCGTATATGCTTAATAAAATATATTTTTAAAAAATACATTATGATGCAATTTTAATGTGTTCAATATACTATTCTGTTTATTGTGTGCCCATTGTTGTCATATACTTCTAAACACAATATTTCGTATATATTGTTGATTATTTTATTGTTGAGCTCAAATTTTGCTTTCAGTCTCTAAAAATAAAAGCCATTAGTCTCGTTTCTCGCCTTCAAACAAATAATTGTGCATATAGTTGTGCAGTCGGTGAGGAAAATGTTAAAGCGAAGAAGAGAGGCAAATGATTTGAATAAACATGATGCAGAGAATGTTTTGCGTATAATATATGTAGTGACAGTGAAATGAACAAGATATTTTCTCAAATGTATCGGAAGACAAAGATGTTTTAGAAATATAACATCACGATACAGATGAACAAAAACGTGATTCAGAAAATATTAGTGATAACGAGGTGTGTAATAATGTTACTCATCATTTCAGTGCCAAGAATGGGTACAGTCTGGTTAAATCGCCCAACAAAAGCATCACGTCACACAACACATAATATCATTGTAGTATCCCCAGGTAATATAAAAAATATTGTTGATTTCACCAATAAAAAGACACAATGCGTTTATGATTTGTGGAATGAAAAAAATCCAAATAAGCAAAGAGAATGGAAGTGTTGAAATGTATGCATTTTTAGCAATTCCCATAATAATGGTTACATTGAAACCCAAGAGGGAATCTGTGCATTTCTGTGAACTGCAGATGTAAGCACAAGAGAGGTAAATTCATTGCTACAATGTCCCGAATTAGATTTCAGCAGTTGTCGTTTATCATTAGATTTAATGGCATAAGAAATAAAGATGATCGAAAAAAGACAAAATGGGCATAGTAAGAGATATATTTGAAATGCTTGTTGGTAGGCTGGCAGCACTAAAGACTATAAATATAAAAATTGACAAAACATTTCCTGCAATAGTAACTAAGACCAAGAAAATATAATGGGATTAAAGTATTGGCACTACAAAGTACTCTTTATTATTTTTTTTTTGTCGAATTTGATCAATGGGAGTAAGGGGGCTAGGGGGCTAGATTCTGTGTATTGTTATTATTTAATGATTAATATTAAGTACACCATAAATTATTATATATTTTTAAACTTTTTATGTGGGGTCCAATTGAACCCCCGTTGCTAGTTTATGTAGATTCCATACCATAGCATTAGGAATGTTATTTGTGCACCATTCGGAACAAGCTCTAAAAAAAAAATAAATAATAATAATAATAATAATAATAATAATAATAATAATAATAATATAATCCGGAAGTATTTAAATGCAATCTACTTAATTGAGTTAAAGGCAGGAGCAGTCTTCAATATTCAATTAGATAACGTGGTACATGAGGTACCGATATGGAAACAGGAAATATGTCAAATTAATTTAATTATTATTTCCATATATAGTCTGAAATTGTTATGTGGCATTGGTTTTGCAAATATATATAAGATCATAGATAAGTATAAATAATTAGTATTTTCACTAACCTTAGGAACTATTTTAAAAAAAAATGAAAAGGAGGAAAGAAAATATAAAGGAAAAATAACAAGATCATTGCCATTAATAAGTGAACAGGCAAGAAAACCAAACTGGTAGTAAAAGTAAAAATAACACAAGTAAATAAAATGTGAAAATAACTCTTTGGAGTTGAACATGATATTTAAGTAGCAATACTGAGACATTTGAATTAATGTAAAATTAATTTCGTTTCCTAATGTTCGGCTCTTTTATTATACTCGGAGTGGCGGAGGTATGTGTGCGTACGAAGAAGAAATTCATGTATGCTGGATGAACGGCCAAGTGTACGCCAGTTGGTTGCATGCGCAGCAAAGTGAGGTTAAATATGAAAGAAATTGTGATAAACATCCACATCAGTTGAATGACAGTTGCCTTTAGCAATATTTTAACACATGCATCTGTTAATTAAGGAGATTGCCATTTGTAGCGTCAACTTGCACTAATCAAAAAAATTAAACGTATCTCCTAAAAGTTCACTGTTGATGGTTTGAACTTCAGGCCACAGCAAAACCTTTCAAGTACAGTGTTTAGGTTGTCCGGAAAATGAGTGCAGATATTTTGCTGAACGTGAAAGGACGTCACTTCGATTAAAATGCATATTAAGGCAATAAACAATAGTACACACATGAATTGATCGAAGCAAATATTATATGTTTTTTTTTCTTTTTAATAGAAAGCATTAAAATTATTTTCCATTTAATATTAAATTTTATACAAATAAATATAAATGTCTGATAATAATCTGACTGCATAGATCACATTAGGTACCCTAGCAATCTGTAAATTTCTCACACAGAAATTGCCAATAGTAATATAAATATATGAGCAAATATGAACCTTAAAATATACTATAACGACTCACCTTTACACATTAATATTGGCTTAATGATAGCTAATTAAAAAAATCGTTGGAAAACTAAATATACACATTCCTATTTGTAGCTATTGTAAAATTTTTGCATTTATAGGTAAACTCATATTTGCTTCTTCATAAATAGTAACTGATTAGGACACCAATTCGCTTGAAGGAATTATATGTTTATATTTTAAAAAAGAATTTAGCAAAGGATTGGTCACAATGTTAATGTTATAAGAGTGAAAGTAAGTATATTGATCAACTGTTTAGTATCTTTGGAGCAAAAAAGTAGGTTTATCGTGTTGCATGTAGAACTAAAGTTTGGCAAAATATATTTATAATTTCTGTTTAAGTTACATTCTGTTTGTATCAAATGATGGTTTTGTGATTCTATTTAAAAGTAATTCAATGTATTTTAACCTATAAATTACAAGTTATAATAATAAATAATTTATTTATTTTAAGTTTATTTAATATTAAAGAGTTCAAATTATTCTTCTGTCGACAGATATTGATACACTGGTATGCTTTGTGGTAGCGTATAACTTATATAAGACTTCCTGTGTTTGTCGAGAAATCTATTATGTCTATTTCAAATAGTAAATTATAAAGAATTGAGCTCTGAGAGATACTGTGAATATTGCAATTATATTAAATGAAGAAGAATTAAAATTTCGTTGCAATATTCCATTTCATAATAGCAGCAATACTGTGATGTACCAGTTTCAGTAATGACTGAAGTGTAACCGGTGTAATGTGAACACCTTAAAACTTATGAACCGCAAAATGTACGCTACAACTAATACCTGGTGGGTCATGAGCCATGTGCGTTGCAACGGGAAAATGGGATTCATTAACCTTACTTGGCATTGTTTGCACAGAGACTTTACATTTCTCCTACGGTATTTAAACGTTAATTTTCACAGGCGTGTGTGTGTTGAAATGCCGTTAGAGGGTAACTGATCTTTTGATTACAGCATACCTACAAGCATATTGTCAGGAAAATGTTCTGGAACAAGGTGCCACAAATAATGCAATTCAAATAGTGAGTGAGTGAGTATAAAAAATCGTTCATCCTTAAGGACTATAGTTTTAAAACAGTAATTTTATTCACTTCTTCTCTTTATTGTATATACTCGTATTTGATATTCGCAGCAACAGTTCCTTCAACAGTTGTTTTTATGGAAATCTTCTTTTATTCTTATATCATTAGTCGATTTTCATTACAAATTACAGATAAAAGTAATTTATTTTACAATTACAATTAAAAATAAGACACAGTCAAATTTTCAATTTTAATATATATTTAAATATATGTTTCGCTCTTAAATACTAAAATATGCCATACACACCAAGTATGTCAAACTAATGCGGGCCGCATACCGTCTTTTGTCCTATCGTTGCGCGTTCCGTCTTCAAACTTTGCAATGTCTTATTCATCAGCGATACTTTTGACTCAAAGTGCTCAAAATGGACGATGTGCTCAAGAGCGTATGCAAAACTGTGAAATTAATTTGATCTAGAGAGCTTTACCACCGCCAGTATGTTCAACTCTTCATTATTTTGGCAATGAATTTGAAGGGCCGCCGTATTAAAAGAGGTTCACTGGTTGTTTTGGTGCAGCGTTTTAAAGAGGTTTTATTGACATTTAAAAGAAATAATAGTTCTTATAAATGTAATTAAAGCTATACCTTCATAAAAGAATTGGTCATCGGCGTATAATCTGGAGTTTCCAGTAGTGGACAGGCCACTTAAGCGATGTAAATGTTTAAGCTACAAGAAAGGAAGCAGTTAAAACTTTATATGTTCAATAAATGGATTAGTTTATTATAAAAAAATTATCTGTGTGACAAACTTTGTTGCGATTATTCGTTGTGTGCACCTTTTCTTACAATGTAAAGAATGCCTCTAATTTCATCAAAAGGAAGTAATTTAACTACCACTAAATACATTTTAAGAAAAAAATACCGGTTAGTTAAAATTATAAAATCCTAATCATATTTATGACAAAATATTAACAAATGGGAATTTGCCACACAGATTCTGGGTTACTTGTGCAACAAATATTAATACAAAAATCCATTTTTTTGCATGAAGGCTAGCAAAGGAGCCAAAGGATCAAAATTAAAAGATGCTAATCTTTATTCAATAATGAACGGATTTTCTTCAGAATATTTTACAACAAAATTTTCAAAACCGGTTGCAATAAGAGATGCTAAGTATGTGAAAATAATCACCTACTGTTCAATTATGTTTTTCGTTGCAAAACTGTATTTTTATAAATTTTCATTTCTATTGCACAAACTATTTGTGCTATACGCAATAAATATCCTTTTTAATATAATAAATTGTATTATTATGCTTTTATTTCATTAATATATGTCAAACATCTTCAGCTTGTGCAGCCCGCAATGATAAGGGATTCAGTCCAGGGATCAAATGAGCGTACCTGACGTACACTGACTCGATCCACAGTGGCTGTTAATAGTGTGGAAAGCCTGGTATGAAGAGTAACGTGGCGTAAGAGCATATCCTTCTCATTATTTGCTGTTAAACATAAAGTCGTTAAAGCTAACTGCTGGTGCATGAATGAGACCCACTTTCTGCTGGCAACTTCTACTGTAGAGCGTCACCGTGGATATACACATAGATTATTGTGAAGTTGTATCATAATGCTTCAGTTGATTTTATATTACATTCATCTTGAAAGCGTGCCTTCTTCTTTAGAATAATCTAAGATCTTGAGGTCAAAATTATTCCAATAATTGTTAGAGATTAAAATTATTTGTCTACTGCCTGTTAAGTATTTCATAATATTGATGTGGTGTAGTGATAGCATTTAAGGCCTGTACTGCTACCTAAAATACCTCCATCTCGTACCGTGAGTTAAATGTACGACTACTATCACCGTTCGTACTAACGGCTATGAAGTCTATCTAGGCTTGACAAACACAACCTAACCTAAATTCTGTTGATGATGGAGGTTTATGTGTTGTGGGAAAGAATTTAGTATTCTACTGAACACAGAGGGATTATTAATAAATATTCTAATTTAATATAAGCTACATTGAGCATATATCTTTTTCCGATAGAAAAGAAAATTGGAGGACAATATTTAATTTCTTTTCCTTCATAAAGTTGTCCTAAATTGACATTTTTGAAAGAAAAATCTTCATATTGTACTTACTGCTACATCAGCTAATTGAGTTCAATTCTGATTATTTCCCTTAGTTCCAGTGGCTCTTAAAAATTAGAAAAGGTAGCTATAGAATTTTTAAAAATTTTCTAAACCAAGCTCAGTAAGTTCAAGAGTTTTATACTTGTTTACTTTTGTGATTTGAATTTGTTTTTAGATGTTGTATTATATGTACTTAAAGTTATTTATGCCGTTTGTATTTTTGCTACTATGCAGAAAAGTATTAAATTTAGTATCAAATACAGTGCAAACGCTCTCTGCCCAGATCCAGTCATCATTCTCTTGCCTGCTAAGTAATTCAAACTAGCAAAATGGGAAACGTCACAAGGGAAATTTGTTGAGTAGTCCTTTTATTTGCATAGTTGGCAATGCAAATTCATTTAATTGAGAATTAATATGATTTCACAACAAAAGTCGTATATCATTATGGCGCACTACTTGTAAGAGAAGTAGTGGGGCCGATTTTTTCCCATGAAGACTAACGTGCCAAGAACCATAATAAATTCAGATAGTTTTTATATCTGATAGAAACAAATAAGATATCTGCATAGTTTTCCAAAAACGCAAAAATTCATAGTGGATAATCCTTTTCGAACATGTAATAATTAGCTGCATGCTTATTTGGCACGTTATGGCTTTTATACTTGTGTAATTTTATAAGAAAACGATTACAAGCCTAGCGTTTACAATATAAGAAATGCAAATGTCCTTATACGGGAATTTTTTCGAATCGCTAAAATGAATTGCTGTACAATGTAAATTGGGAATTGTTATAGAGTAATGAGATATATGGGTTCTTGAGATTTCTGACTTTGGGAGCATTACAGAAAAACAGTCCTACGGAAATATTTCCATTTCATATTATTACAACTTTTCAAGTGTTTTATAACAAATATAAAAATAACGCTTTCAATACATATAATATATATTTTAATATAAAATATATAGAAGTAAGTTTATTTTGTTGTCTTATGAACAGATCTATTCATACAGTTAAATTTGGCATAATGAAAAGTTAACAACAAATAATCTATTTTACGATATTTTATACAAATTTGAAGTTTTCTCATGAATGGAAAGGAGGTTGATCAAGTTGTTACGTTTGTGTTTTAATAAATTTTATGGAAAATTTACTGTAGATGATTCACAAATGACTGACATTTCTGATATGGAGGAAATGGATCATATGTCAAGTTGTCAATTTTATCTCCGTAACATTGAAATATATTCAAAATTGACCACTTCATAAGATCTCAAAATTGTGTACTGTAATATTAAGTTCTAATGCTTGTTTCTAGTCTCATTGCTTAGCTAATTTATTAGACCAGTGTTGTCCAACTGTTTTTCGAATTGGTCAGATTTTTACCAACAAAGAATCGAGGACAATCCTTGATGTTTTATTTTAAACAACAACAAATAATTGTTATACTTATTATGAAAACGGTAATTGAGTTCTTCAAAATGCAAATACTGAGTTATAAATAGCACACACATACTCACACTCGCATATATATTTACAACTCGAAGTACTTTAACTTCTGCAGAACGAGTCAAATGCAACACAATTATGTTCACACACGCTCTAACTTGCTACTTACACATACTAAAGAACAGAAGATACAGGGAAACAACTTGAAAACAGTTTCATTCTGTAGTCTCTAGAATTATCAAACTTTCGCTTTTTCGAACATTAACCTTGGTGCTGAAGCGACCTTGCAGTAGTTAGTATTCTTGGAATCGGAAATAAAAAGGAACGAAGGAAGAGGTTTGACCGAGTCCAGGCATTCTGATTCTTATCCATTTCTTTAACCTAGTATACAGGTGCTAGATTTGATTGAGAACTTAAGTTTTAAGCAGCATAACAAACGACTACCTTGAATGTAATACAACAAGGAAATGAAACATTATAACACAAATTTACGATAAACTTTCATTCTTTAGAAATATTAGTTTCAGGCGGTTAGAGTACCTGTGGAGATATAGAGATTTGAACGAGCTTTTCTTTATGATTTGATTGTTTATTTAATAATGAAAAGTTATTTCGCTTGCTTATCAGCTGCTACCGTACTTAGGACTTGTAAATGTTAGTACAAACACATTATTTCAATTACTAGCCGCCTGAGTAAAGGGAGGTAAAAATGCCGTGATAATGCAATAGTTTTAGTTAAATGTTTATATTTTTACTGAAATCACTTAAATTAGGCATTCAAAAGTGATAATAAGCACAAATTTATGTGATATGTTGAAATTGATCCCCTCAGTATATAAATTATTGCCAGCATCTGCGTATGAAATTCCTGTATTTATCCATCTTTTCCTTCTAAAACAAGAGGTTCGAAACAGTTCTTGTAAGTTTGTAACAAGTTGGCGAACATTTTATCTCACTGTAAAAACAACTGTCACAATAGTTTCATGCAAATCTCCTTACAAATTATTTCAAATAATCCGTTTTCATTTATGTTTCAAAAATGAAAAAAAAAAAAATACCCTATTCTGCAAGGCTATACTTATGTAGTGTCAAATCTAATCAAGAACAATTAGTACGTAATTTACACACAATGAAAACGTCGAGTAACACATGATGGCACATATATTCGCTATCAAAAATTCCCTTATACTAGCTGCAAGTTGTTACCTGCACATGCATTTACTGTCTTGGCGACTGACTTTTCGCAGGACGCAGCCAGATCTGCCGACCAGTAACTCGAAGGATCTTACTGTGCTGTCCATATATTTGAAACACTTGAGAGTGCTGTTCAGAGTATACAAAGATGCCTTGAGGGGTTATGACGATTTTATGTATCTACAGATTTAACCGTTGAGAGGCCAAATGCATAACTTTTATTTTTCCAAGAACAATCCATTGTAAAAGTTCAATTCTTACGCTTTCATCTGAGAAATTTTCCTGAGAAATGTGCTCTTGTGATATTCTCAACTAAAAGAATTGCGTCTACCTCATAATTAATTCCATGGTTTCCAGGAAGGTAGGTAATATACTAAATGTTTGAGAGGAAACTGATTTAATTATAAAACTATAATCTCTTGTAAGCTATATGAAATCTCTGCATGAATGATTACTTCTGCGTTGGCGTAAGAATGCCTTTGATATTGAATTCCAGGTATTACAAGGAATTTACAGGTCATATAAAATGGAATGTTTAACAAAGGGTATTATATATTGGTTTTAATTACGGAGTCTGTGGAAAATTTCCGACGTGCTCCAGTTTATATTTTACAAAAAAATTATATTCTATATATATAACATCACTTTGCCAGTTTCTTCCCTTTCCCCCCTTTTACCTTATTCTTCTTAATGTTAAATATCTGCGATTTTAACCATTTTCTATGAACTATCTAAAAATAATTGTAAATTCTAAAAGAGTAAATTTAAACAAGTTTCAAGCACGCTTGTGCTTAGTATTTCATCACATTATACACTCAGAGAGTTGTCTGGATAATGCTTCAGAATATCCGAAGTTTCATTCTTTCTTTGACAGTACGACCTTCATTTCATTTAAATTGAAATTTCCTTTAGATGTGCAAGAAAAGGCTTTATTTTTAGTTACAACAGAAAAAGAAACAATTCTCAGCCTGTATGATCTTTAGTAATCTAAAACTGCATTTCTCTCTGTAAAATAGAGCTTGGTTTCCCATTTCGAACTTTCTGTAATATATTCGATGTTTTGGACTCATACTTATTTTCCTCTCTTTATCTACCCTCACATGAAATTATGCTTAAGACTCGATTTTTTCTATAGTTCACAAACGCATTTAGTGCTTGTAGAACATAGAAACTACAGGATTAAATTTTTTTAAAATAATTTGTCCCGAAAATTTATAATTACTATAATTTCAAATTATTGTGCTTATTCAATTAATGCCAAGCATTCGCTCTAGTGAAGCTGAAAAAAAATGTTTATTTTTCTATTATGAAATATGAAATTGTTTTCTTTGAAAAATTTCTAGGTAGTAAAGATTAAATTTTCAAAAATAATAAAATATTATCCCACTCATAACAGTTTTGCAAAAATATATTTCCAAATCCGCACATGTTAACATTTTCAAGTTACTTATGTTTTCAAATAAGATCTATTATGCAAGGAATAAACATAACTTTATGCAACATTTACAAAAGTATAATTTTATTACTAGTGTGCCATTCTTGCTAATATCCTGCTTTCCGCGATTGATGTGAAGTTATCCTTGCCTTACTCTCCTCTTTTTCTCTGTTCTTTCTATGCAAGGCCTAGTTCTGAGTTGGCTTGACTATTGGTTGCAATACATCGCATAGCATCAAAATAATTTAAAAGTTGCCGGATGTGCTAAGTAGTCAGTTCAGCATTCCTCTTCTCTTCTGTTAAGACCAAGGAATGAAGCTTCGGAGGTTGGGTGCCTTTTCGGCCTTTTTTTATCAGCAATATTAGAAATTATTGCTGGGGTCCCCTTCACTGTTTTTTTCCTATGATCCAGGTATTGTGAATTAGCAATTGTACGTTTATTGTTCAACTGTCAGTTTGGGTCAAGAAACATTTTTAATTTTTTATTAAGACATGTGCACTATTAGGGCGAGTATTAAAGTCATGATACATTGGTAAGGTTTTAAATTTTTTATTTTGAAATGCAAACTATATTCAATTTTGGTATTTGTTATTTGCTTGCTCAAGAGTTAATATATTTTAGCCAGCTGAATGGCCGAAGTCTTTTCATATTCTGTATATGAACATTTGTACTTAAAACTTTGGCTTTAAATACTTTAAGCATGTTGAAAATAGCCAGTGCATTAATGCTGCTGTATTTTTTCTTATTGTTCCTTAAAACAATATACTGTTTTCACATCTTTTTTTATTTAAATTTTTTTCGCATGTGTCATGTGCATAATTTTGTTGTTTATCAATTAGTAGATAATTTAGCAATTAGTATATAAACAATTACTGCTGAACCTTGTGAATTTTTACTATTGTTCTCCCGTACTGCTGAGTCACCTACCGATGGTCACATTCTCGGGGTTTTTCTTCGGCAGCCTCCTAAAGTAATAGCTTACCCTCAGCATCTTACGAATGTTATCAGATTAATGAGACACAGGGCACTGGGCAAATAAGAAATGTGCAAATTACATAAGCTGCCTTGGAATATTTTAAAAACAAGGTCATAAATAACTGTGTCAAAATTTTTAATCCTTTGCCCTAACATTGAATTATATAGGAATTATGTTTTCATTAGATCTGTTTTTAGGAAAATATGCTTGTAATAAAACCTGTTATTCTGTCGAATAGTTTTTCAATGAACAATATCATATTTTTGTTATAACTTTATAATACTATAATATTTATAATATGACAATATTATAAAAGATTATTAATGATAATTAAAATACTATAAAATTGTGATTTGCGAGTAAATTTTGCAAAGTAATGTTAAAACATTTTTTTAATATTAATTATATTTCTTTTATTATTGCCGTTGTTGTAAATTGAGTAGTTTTACTTGCATAAAACTACTTAGATTGAGCTACTGGTCAGCATAGCAACTGCTGCATACTGGGAAAAGTCAATCATCAAGATCGTATAATGTATATGCAGGTAGCAGCTTGTAATTAGTTGGAGAATGGGTTTAAGAGAGGTTTGTTTTCTTGTATAAAGTTGCGTGAGTTTTTCTTCGTTAGTTGTGTCATTACATAAATTTTGTACTAAAGAACGGGTTTTCATTTACGAGAAATATGTAAAAGCTATTCTTGGAGAGGTGATAAGAAAATATACTGGCAATCGTGTTGCAGGTAGGAAAGCTTGTCGCAAACTTGCTAAAAAGTTACCAGAGACATAATCTCTCAATCTCAAAAGACATAATTTGAACCCCGAATTTTTATGGTAAGAAATACTTGATGAAATACAGGATATTCTTACTTAGATACCGGCAAAAAAACAATAATGAGAAACATTATTACGTGAATTTACTATAACACAAGTTAGTGCTTTTTAATATCAGTAATAAATACAATAGAATTTTATACTTTTAGTAAAAAAAAAAAAAAAAAACACACACACACACACACACACACACAAGGTGAACTCTGTCGCCTTTTCTGGTTGCGGCTGTATGTATATAAACTAAGTATATTAATAGAGGGCTTCTTTCTGGCTTGTTAATGGCAGCAAAATGATCTCGTCTCTTTAGATTCATAATGAAGAATTATTCAGTACATTGTTGATATCATTCCTTGTATATTTTGGCAATATTCATTTTTAAGTTCCGTTATTTCCATTAAATTGAATGTATTAAATTCATTGGTTATGTCCTCTTTATATTTCATGTCTATTATGTGCAATCCTTTCTGAAATTTGAGACTTCGTTCACAAAGTTTTAATTTCCATAATGTTTTATTGGTTAACTATCAAATTTTCGCTGCATAGGTATAACTATCGTCTTTAGAAATGCTTTAAATATTGATTTTAATCAACAGTTAAATGATTAAAATTTATCAACTCATATAAACGGCTGTTTTTCCAAATTTTCAGTAATGAAATATTTTATACCTCTCATGCCTTTTGTTGGTACAGAAAATAGGTCAATTGTACCTTCGACTCAAATATTAAAATAAAACAAAACAAAAAATGCTGCCCTTTCTCGTAATATTTTAGTTAGTTTAGTGCTTTGCAAGCACTAATTAATCAGTTCTTCTCTGCCCTTTCATGCCCAGAAAATTAATTCAGTCGAGAACGTATTAAATTCCTAAAGTGGAAAGGCGTTCCATTTTGCTGGAAAATGTCACCAGTATGTTCTACTGTAGACAATTTTGTAATTGTAACAGCTGCGTTCCAGTCTTAATTGCATACAAAATGTCTAATGAAATGCAGCTTTAGGGTGAACAGGAAAAGAGCATCAATCTTTTAGGTGAATTCCTAATTTTAAAAAATCCCAGTTTCGGTGGATTAGCAAACTCCGCCTGCCTTGTTTATCCCATCTGCGAATTTCTTATTTGAACATGGCAAAAATGTTGTTTACTGAATACAGAATATATGAAGACATCAGGTGCAAGGAGTAATTTAAATAATACCAGATAATATCAGAAATCACGGAATAGAATAATTTAATATAAACATTCAGTTATACTCAAAATTCAGAAGTCCTCAGTGATAAATAAGAACATGATAAAGTATATATATAAAACATTTATCTGATATTTTGTACCTATCTACTATTAAATTTTTTAATACTTTTTCAAAGATTATTTTCTAAATACGTTAAAATAATGTTACTCTCAACGCTTCTATGCAGTTGTTAAATTAATACAGTTATTTTAATAGGTGTATTCTGGCATTTTGAGCCGTCAAATTTTTATATGTTAATAAATATTGTAATAAAATTTAGTGTTTACTCTGATAAAACAAGTTTGCTATTATTGCAATAACACATAGAACGCCATGTTTCTTAATCATTTAACTTCATATCGGTAATCTTTAAGTGAGTAAACTTCTTTGTGGACTAGTGAAAAAGGCCAAGTAAAGGGACAAATGTTAATTTATATAAAATTTGGAAAACAACGTAAAAGATTGAAAGAACAGCAATAAAAACTAATACTAGAACAAAATACACACAAACATAAAATTACTGTGCAGAATCCTAGGAGGATTAAAGATATAGTAATAAGACATAGTGAACTGAACATCTAATCATTACGATTTCAGATAACCCGATTTATCCATGAAGTGAGTGGATGGCTCAATAATCGCCAAAACTACTCTAAGTAAAGCATAACCTACTTTGTCCTGCAGAAAAAGAATTGTAGGAAAACATTTTTAAAGAATGTATACACATTAACCAGGTTTAAATCTTATATATTAGTTTTTTTCTTCCCACACTCTCATTTCTAGTTTCATCTGTTTCCATGCATAACGTTACCTTCGATACTCAATATTTACTTTTATCACTTTCACTTGTCTAGCTTCTTGCCATTGAAGAACTCGCAGTAGTTCGAAATATAGCAATTTCAAGTGTGACTCTTTCTCTGTGTTTTATCTTTATCTACTTTTATTATTAGTGTTAATGTGTTACATTGTTAATAGTGTTTATTTTTATTTTTCATTAATATTATATATATATATATATATATAATACACAGATTTGATGCAGCATATTTTTTTTTAAATTATCTACACATTTTAAAGTTATGTAACTATCTACATTCATGACAAATTTTCTAAAACAAGTAAAAACAAGTAAAAAAAAATTCTCAATACAAAGTTGCCAGAATCGGTCACAGAGGCGCTTAAGTATATTACAAAACCTGTGCCATCTAACGCATCTCTGCTGAAGCTTGTTCTATCCCACTGGTCGATCGAGGCAGCACCACGCTCCAACGCGCAAGACCATCATTGATATTATTCTGTAGTTTTATGATTAATTAAGTCTTAAATTGTATTATTGAATATTCAACATTTATTACCCCATAACCCGATAAAATACAATTCAATATATAAACGACCGGCTTCTTGGTCTAGTGATAGCGTTTGCGTGCTAATTCGGACGTCCTGGGTTCAAATCCACAACAGGTCAATCAGTCTGGGTAAGGGTTTTTTCTGAGTTTTTCTTTTCTTTCCTTTTTTTTTCTTTTTTTCTTTCTTTTTTTTTTCTTTCTTTTTTTTATCCTGATAAATTGAATGACAGATAGGTTTAAGGCATCAAGGACTCCGAGCTCATTTGCGCCATTATAAATTACATTTCATTCATCTCTACAGATTTAAACGTCGGTCATGGTGGTGCAGTGGTAATCATACTTGCCTCCTAAGCCCAAGATCGCGTGTTCTATCCCGGCCAGGACCGATGGAATTTTTCGGGCGTAAAATCTTAAATATGGCTTCCTTTGGAAGGGAAGTAAAGCCGTGGGTATCGTGTCGTACATTTACGGCACGATAAAGAACTTCAAGCCTGAAAAAAGAGGCCTCCGAGCAAAATTTGTCGGCCGTTTCAGGTCCCGATTTGAATGGGACGCTGATGACCTGAGATGTTAAAGAGCGTCCATAAATAAACCAAATGAAAAATTACAGATTTAAACCTATAGCATTCAGTCTACAATTTACAGACATCATAAGATGACCAATATCAAATTTTAACAAAACTTAAAGCAATTTAGTCCAAATTTACTTAAGCATCCATATCAAAAGTGGATTAATTAACATTTCTAAGAACTATTACAAATAATAAATAAATCATACAAAAGTTAGGATTAAATTTCAAGTAAAAGTTACCAATTAACATCAGAAGATAAGATAGATGTAGAAATTTATTTTTAAAAGGTTTGTAAAGAATAAAGGCTTTTTATTGTAGTTAGTTCTCATACAAATATTGAAAGGTGCGGAAGAAAATGAACGAATACGAAGAGAGAGAGCAAAGGAAAAAGTGAGGTACAAAAGAGGACACAGAGGGAAAAAAATCGTAGAAGAAAAAAAATGGGAATTGCGTGAATGAAGAATTCTTAAATAGTAAAAGATTAAAAGTGAGGAGAAAAAAGAAGGAAAGAAAATGAATAGTGATAAAAAAACAAAATAATATCAGAGAGATGCAATGAGTGCTAATAATGAGAATAGAAGAACAAGAAAGAAAAGTTAAAAAATAAAGGAATAAAGGAGAAATATGAACGTAAACAAGAGCAAAAGTGTGATGATCATGTTAAAGGAGGGTAGAGAAAGAGGAACAGGAACTGATAAACTGTAAAACTATAATCCTTATATAAAGTATATACTTAAACAAATAAGGTGCAGTTAGTGTGGCTATACCTGAAAGTACCTAATAGTTTAGTTATTTTATTGTAGATCACCTATTGTAATTACTTGAAACAGCAAGAAAGAACTTCGAATAATTATTAGCGTTAACTCTACATATCTCAACAGGAGAAGCCAAAGAAGATTGTTCTGTTTTTCTCCCTCTTCAAAGTGAAGAGGACAAATTTTTTTTATATGCTCTGAACCAACAAAGGATAAAATCTAAGAAATAATGAGAGAACGTTTTACCTCAATTTTCTGTTATTATTGATAGTTTTTTTTTTATTTTTATGTCTTTATTTCATTTGTCTACCTTATTTCTTTCCAAACAGTTAGAAAAAATCCAGCATTTATAAAGAATGAAGGAATAAAAGAGAATTTTCGTTGTCATCACTTAAATGGTTATTAATCTTTATCTAGAGCAGAAATTAATATTTTGTTTGCAGACATGCCAGCATTAAATTATAATTATCTACCTATAATGATGATTCATTATTGAAAATATTGAAAACTAAACATATAACATTTTTATTTAATTAACTGAGAATTTTGTAATTCTTGTGCAAAATCCATACCAAGCATATTAAAAAAGTTTAACAATGTTAACCTGCAAAAAAGTACAAAAAATGTATTATTTCTAAATCTACCAGTGATATTTACTAAACTTATGAAAATCTGAAGATCACATTTTGCATATTTCTGTTATCTTTTGTCAAAGCAGACAGCAGTGATTTGCGCACGGCTTCTCTTTTTCTCTCCCTCTTTGATCATAGGCAGTAAGCACTCTCATGCATAAAGATAAATTAAAATTTAATTTATTATATTTCTTTAGTATTTACTTAAGTATCCACGTAGTTAGATATACCTGAAATTAGTTCATATAAGTGCAAGCTTGTGACTAAGGAATCATCAGGGTACATAACACTGCTTAGAGGCGAATAATATTTTATTATAGCTAGTTTAATAATGTAGTGCTTAACATGGTTAACAAACTGGTAAGTAGATGAAACTAGACATGAAAGGTATGCATATATAAAATGCACAAAACAGAAAAGCAGTACATAAGAATATAGAAATAAAGAAGCGGATATAAAAGATAAGACAAAGCAGAAATAGTATTTATAAAATAGCCTTTTTTATGACCTTCTAGTGCATTATGGGGTTCCGAATCGTTGTCATTCAGGCAACAGAAAAACGACTTGTGAGATGGATAAAGCTTTTCTTAAAATAGCATCTAATGATTTTGATTATCCACATCTCAAATTGATAAACACGTCTAGCATGACGTAACAGAGACATGTTTAAACTAACATTTGGAATTGAATAGTACAAGGGGCTTTCTCATTAAAGGCCCACAGGTATCTATTATATTTAAGTAATTTCCAAGTTTATAAACACATACCTTGAAAGACTCAAAACATGATCTGCTGAAAACCCTCCTCCACATTCAAACACAATCATATGCTTTTCTCCAAATTGTGGAATTCTTCACTCCACGTAGCGACGCGAACTGCTTCTGTTTCTAAGCTGGGGTTTATTTTTGTACACTTCTACCCGCCATGGACCCTAAAGAAAGAAGTCTTGAGGCATTAGATCGAGAGAGGATGGCCGAAAAAGTTCTTCTTGGTCTGCTACACCCAAGGCTTGTACAGATGACACACCCTAAGCGCGTAGTTTTGCTTTTATTGCTGCTCTTTGGAAAGGGACTTGTGGAGGATTAGTCTCTTAGTAAAGTCATCGTAATGATTATAATGACAGTGCTAGTAATCGCTCCTTCGCGTGGTTTGTTGTTTCTTTAGGCAATTTGCGTGGGAAGGACCCCTTCCGGTTGTGTTTAACTTTTTAACCAATTTCTGGATGCAACACTTTAATGGTACACGTCTTTCACCAGATTCAGTCAGAAATGAACTTAAGTGACACTGCTATCCAGTATTTAAGAAAGGGCGACGTTCGAGTTACAACTGCCGAGATTCGGTGACGCAGTACAATGAAGGAGTTCTTTATATCAAGGGGATTTGCATGGATTTTTACATCATTGAAGGTATATGTACACAAACATATACAACGGTATATAAATATATGTACATATGCATAATGTGCCAGCAATTATCTAAATAACATACATTTTATAGCAAATAGTTTGGGCCTTTAGCGAAATAATCATCCTGTACTATTACCATGGTTAATACATTATACTATTTTCGCCGCAAACAGGAGTTAGTTGAGAAGCTTAAATTAAAATAACCTGTATTTTAATGAAAGTATTGCGAAAGAAGGCTGAAAACTTAATTAAATTACGAACAAATGTAACATTTGGGCTTATAATTAATACTGAAATATACATGTGTATAATGCATATATGCATGACATATATATGTGTTAAGACATCCTGCTTGCCATAAATCCAATTGAGCCCCATTGAGTTGACGTGGAATTACATGAAGAGCTAAGTGGCTCTACATAATAATTATAACGCGCATGCGTGAGCTTATATATACAGCCTAACAGCAAGATTTAAGCAAGTGATATCTGATGTAGGAACATCATCAGATATCACATTGTGGTAAAATTAACATGTTGTGGACAGTTAAATTGTTCACATTAAAAATTATTTTTACAAAAAATTATATTATAAATGATATACCATTTGAATGAATGAAAGACTGACTGTGCCGCATCTAGTGCCTCTGCAGACAACTACGAATCAAATCAAACTAAAGCAAAATTATATTGTCTAGGATTAATTTGCTTACAGTTAACAGATTTATATTTGCACAGAAATCTTCAGAAAATCCATACAAAATATTTAGCAAAATGAGATATGGATCTTACACAGAATTACTCATTTAAATACGAATCAATATTGGCTTTGTCAATGTACAAAAACTCAACATATAATACACAACTTTCTCATTTCTGGGTTAATGGCGCCACAATAAAGTGTAAAACCGCGCGGAAGCCAACTGTGTAGGCAAATTTAGCAACAGCAACTTGCGTTAGTTCATACTTCAGTGAATTGCTCTGTAAATAATAATTAAAATTTCTAGCTCGCATGAAAAGTATTATTACTGTTGAAAAGGAAATCTAAGTGAGCTCTTTATATTATCGTCGCTTTATATGTTTCAGTTTCGATCTTAATTTAAATATTAGTGTTTTTATAATAGGACTCAATATTGTATCTTGCTACAGCAGTACTATTTTGTGTGTTTAAATAGACGAAGGTACTCAAATTTAAAATAAAATCAAATATTCGATTTTGATCGAATATTTTATGTCACTTTGCATATTTGTTATTAAACTTTGATTATACACATTTTATAGTTTTCACCCAAAATGTAACTTATTTTTAACCGTTTAAAGTGCATGATAACATTAAATTTATCAATTCAAGTATGACTTACTATTTTATTCCATTATTTTTTATAATTATGCCATTAAAATTTAATTAGCCCACTCACATAAACACATACATCAGTGAGAGAATAAAAAAGCATGGGAGAAAATAGAAAATTGGGTATTCTAAAGCGGAGAAATGTTTGGCGCAGAGATGTATAATTATAGTCCTGTGTCCTAAATCAAAGCATGCAACATATGTAACATTTAAATAAGTACCACTAAAGGTATCTAGCAGAAGCATAAAACTCAGCGTATATACCATTTCCTTGATTTTGGTTTTTAAGCTGAATGCTGTATCCTATCTAAGTGACATTCCTGTATACTCTATGAGCAGGAACATATCACAACAAGCCAATTATCAGAACCCCAATTTATTGACAAACTTCCCGAGAAGTTTATATATTTAATACAGTACCTATATTTGGCTGAAATGAATAAAAACCCCGAGTCACTAATATTTGCGGAAGTTATGAAAATGACTGTCGCTCTGTAAAACAGCCTTCGACAAAAGAAGGTTTGAAATCCCGCTCTGCGGAGGACTCCATATTGATTTTCATTCCGTCCATGTGAACTGGGGACATCTTTTCAACAGCAGCGAAAACTGTTTACGGAAAGCATCGCTGGTTCTGCATTTCATCGCTCCTACGTTCTGATAGCTACATTTGAAGAGCTAGAGACAATTATCCGATTAATAAAAGATAATTTTCTTTAATCAAATGCGCAATTTCTTTACACATTACAGCAATATTCTGAATTGCCCGTATTATATTTATATCGTATTTAAATTATAATAAATTGTTAGTACAACCCTAATGAACCACAAATTTCCCATTTATTACAATAAAAGCTGTTCACAACTTCCTAGCAAGCTTTTATTATTTCTACTGATCTCTACCATCACTTAATCAACCAATAAATAAGTAAAAATAAATTATATATATGGAATTTGAAAAACTCCGGAATAGTATTGGGAGAACTAAATTTTTGGGGGTTGAAAGGAAAGAAAATTTCCATGCTTTACCTAATGGCTCAGCAGGAACTATGGATTATTTTTTGTGAACTTGAGAAAGCTGACATCTCAATCAAATTTCGTTGAGATAGAAAAGTGCTGCACTTCCTATTCCCCAATACTAATCCATCCTTTTAGCAGAGCAAATTTAAGGAAGCAGATGCTTCTAAAGAACTATAATTGAGGTTGTAACTGTAATAAATGTCCATAGCCCCATTTGTCCCTTTTGCTGAAGATGCACAAGTAGATTCTTCAGGGACTCGATGCTATAGTCACAACGTTGCGTGGAGAAATTCTGAATCATAATGGTAAAACACCATTTCTTTGGTAGTATGTGTGCCCTCTTTATCTATTGAACCTCTTCATTGTGTTGTAATAGAAACCTTTAAGTACTACATCAATTATATTAAATTAAATAAGTAAGGATGTGAAGGTTAAATTTCTTAGCAAGAATATTGGACAAGAACAAAGAAAACAGAGTTAACAAATATGTATTTCTAGTCTTGAACAAGAGTTGAACGTAAATCTTTCAAAGGTCAAAACAAAATGTTGAAGCCGTTTATGTTTTTCTAACGCATTTCGATGAAACTTTCCGATTCGTTATGCAGTGGGCAAAATAGATACATATTTAGGTGGATGTTTATGGGAATAGAAGCAAGTAAGATACTCCAAAATTTGTCCCCATGAAGTTCAAAGATAACATCATTGGAAGTAAATTTTGACATTCATGATTAATTTATTTCAAATTTCTGCCAAGAGCGAGTAACACAGAAAAACAATCTAAAGGGAACACCTTCAAAGAAAAATTTTGTCCCAATACGGTTGATGATAGAATCGTTTGTAACCTGGCATTCATCACCACTCAAATCATTTTTCTCAGGGTAAAACTGATAGAACATATTTTGAAAATCCTAATTTTACTATGAACAACTCTGCAATCCATTTTAATATATTTTGAACAGCAGATCAAACATGTTAAAAAGGGCTGATAAAATATATTTCAAATTTCGAAATGAAAATGAAATATTATTTGCTTGAAAAACATTAACTATTCAAAATGTTCCGAATTTTGATTATTTGTTTGGAAAAATAATCATAAACATATAAAATGAATAAATGTATATGATAATTATTATAAACATTACATACCACTTTCTTATTTAAACATGATCTTTCGAAGGATTGTAACATGCATTGCGTTTATTCATTATAATTCACACATATAAGCTTGGATTAAAATGTTTTATCAGTTTTGTTATACTAAGTAAATAAGGCATTTATTTATACAGTCTTTTCTGATTCATCGGTTAGTATATTTAGTGCACTGCTATGAAAATTTTAACACTAATTATTCTGAAATTGGAATTTTGGAATATAAACTATTATTGCAGTTACACCCTCAATAATGTAATCAATCGATCTAATTTCTATCTGTTACATTGGCTAAACATTAATGGAAAATTTGTATCAATTAATATGTGCTAAATTAATAAATCCGAAGGAGGTAATACATTCTTTTCTATCGATATGCAAACTTCATTTAAAATATTTTTAATATGAATCATATGTGTATCCTGCATTGTTCCCCTGCAAAAATAAATAATGTTGTGATTCGTAACCAAGAATGGACTGCGACCAGGAGGAAGTACACAGTAAAATCTGGAAATACTCGTATATAATTGTGAAATGTAAATACGCGATACAGCATTTAATACCAATGCTATTTTTATTCCACTTTAACTTAAACAAGGAAGTACATCAGCGCTCTGTTCAACAAAGTATCGTCTAATACATTTGAAGTATGTTGAGTTGTAATCAAAAGTTATTGGTAGAATAACTTTCACTTTATTACTTTATACTTACAATTGACTTTTCATCGTTTATTCCTTATAAATATTAGTACTAGGCCTTCTGTTGTAATTTGTATGACATTCTCTGCAAGTGTAGGAATTTTGGTAAATTGTACAATGTTAAATTAAAATTACAGGGAATCAACTGATCTAAATATTTGATCCAGTAGTAGTAAAAATGATGAAAATACGAATAGACATGTGTATAAGGAAAGAATACATTTCCATTTTAATTAAATGCACGTTTAGGTAAAAGCAACCAAATTAAGACCTGCGACTGACATTGGTCTTTCGTTTTAAATACACATTTCAATGCAGTATCAAACTGTAATGAAAACGCGATTGTCAAACAATACAAATAAATTTTTATAATTGAACATGATCAAATCGACACCACATTAATAAACATAAAACGGAGCTCAATTCTGAAAGATCGATTCTTGTGCCATCTCTCTACTACTTGATGCTGTGAAGTAGGAGCATAGATCATATCAAATTGGAATAAATACGCTTGAATATTGACAAACATGCACATATTAAATATTTAAACACTAATTATTTCTGACAATAAATATCAGACCAATATTGCAGGAATGATAATTGTTTAGCGCATTCAAAAACACGATTTATTTTAGGGTGTCAACATAACTTATTTCAAGGTATGACAACACTCGCAATTCTTCACAAGTCTTGTACATTATTTTTTAAACAGAAAGTTACAACTGCATACTTTACAGGGGATTTTTACTAATATTGTATTTGACTATACTTTTTTGTACTACAGCCCAAAAGCGATCACAAAAATTCTAACTTATTTACTGTAACTAAATTTCTTTTTGTTGTTGATTTGATTTATTTATGGACGCTATTTAACAGCTCAGGTCATCAGCGTCCCATTCAATTCAGGGCTTGAAAAGGTCAACAAATTTTGCTCAGAGGCCTCTTCTTTCACATTTGAGGTCCTTTATCGTGCCTTAAATGTACGACATGGGACTTCCCTTCCGAAGGAAGCCATACTTAGGATTTTTACGTTCCGAAAAAATCCATCGATCCTGGCCGGCTTTGAACCCGCGATCTTGGGTTTAGAAGGCAAGTTTGGTTACCACTACACCACCAGGACCGACCTCAATTTCTGTGTGGCTCCATTGCTATTGACTATGTGAGTCCAAATGGGAAATTTTTTTGGGAATGAGAATTCCTCCCAGAGGTGCCCCTCATTCTGAAAAAGTTAATGCCAAGCGCAGTCTGATTCTGGACTCATTAGTCCATCATTAAATACTTTTTCCATTCTCTACTCCTAAGAACTTTGACATTAGGACTGAGACGATAAAACCGTAAAAAAAAGATTTTGAATCTGATGTCATTAAAGCAAAATATTCCGAAATGTTACTGCACTTTAATCGTACATATGAAAGTTGTTGAAAATATTCTCTGCCAAGATTATATTCTATAATATGCTAAGACAGTTTTCTCTTTTGAAACTTTGGTTTATAGATCATAATCATGGGCACATAACAGCTCTTTCATCTAACCGCATTAGGTTAAAGCACTTAAATAAATTCTAAGCTCCAGATATTTGTTATAAATTAAATTAAATTGATTTTTTAAAGTTTACATTTTGATATTTTAGACGCCATATTCACAATAAGTAAATGAGTAGATATATTTTTATTGTTGTGAAATTCTATATACAACTTACAAATGTATTTTATGCATGGTTCGTAGACTATACATGCTTAAGTATGATATACAATTTGAAAAAAGAACAAACATAAATAAAAGTAAGACAATATTAATAATATTTTTGAAAACATTCAAAAATATGAAGAACGGTATTTACAGATATAAGAGTTAAACAGCTTTCTACCCAGAAAATAAATTGCTTTTAGCTTCGCACACTTTGGTTAGAAAACGGTCATATTCAACCAATTAGCGTGGTTTGTAAACGGGCCCCAGCATGCCAATCAACCTCTCATTGCCTTTAAAAATATTTCTGGGAACAGCGTTTTTCTTAGGTGTTTCCAGTGGGTACATTCTGCCAGAACATGTACCTATTCCTTCTCCCCTCCACAAAATTGGCAGATTCTCCTGGCAAAACTATCCGTTATTTTTGAGCCTTCTAACCTCCCAGTCTAAACCAGGCCATTCCGGATCTCGGCTTTCTCCCTAGAACAAACATATACACCTCGTTATCCCAGTTAATTTATTTTCATTTTATAGGCTTGAGAAGCCCTTCGTGTTACATTCTCGATTTCCTGCCTGCTGATATCCTCTAGCCTTCTTTTAACCTTCTTCCATACATGTTTTATTATTTTCACTGCCTCGTTACCACATTGAACCCAAGCCAATTCCTCTAGTTCTCTTTCTACTTCTGCAACCCAAAACGTTGGTGTTATATTTTGCATCTGGTGTCTATAGCATTTAGCGCGAAGTGTTGACTGGTCTTCCTGCATTAGTCTAAGTTAGTAATAGCAACCCACCTCTCTCACGACCCCACAGTTTGAAGTTCCTTTGGAGAGCCCGAAAATCCTTTTCCAAAAATTGACTTGAATTTTATTTACATGTTCAGCCATTCCCATATTTCGTTATCATTTAGCAGAATAGATTTAATTATGACATTGTATATCCCCTTTAGTGTATCTACTGGTATATCTGGAATGTGAGCCAGGACACCCAGTAATTCATTTAGTTGACTCATGCTTTATAATTAATAACAGAGAAGTGCTTATTCCACTTCCCACTCTATTAAAAGTTACTTCCAAATAATGCAAAAAAAAAAAAAAAAAAAAAAGGAAAAAGATGATTTTATTTTTGTTTCGTTTCTGCCATACATATGATCATTTTAAACGTCAGCATTTTGGTTTTGTTAACATTTACTACCATATCCCATTTCAGGTAGTCATCTTAGAATGTGAATGCCTTTCTATAAACCATCTTTTGATAGAGATAAAAAATTAGATCAACATAAAAGTACAGGAATGCATGTATACTGTACAATTCAGGGCCATTCATTTCCTCCGCTAACAGAGCACCCTATATATATATATACTGTTTTGGTGCATCTTAATACCGAATTTCAAATTGCTGTATATCTGCAACAAAACCTTTATTATTTTGTTACAGAAACCTGTCTGACACAGTTTTATCCACACAACCTCTCTCTGAACACTGTAGAAGGCTATTTTTAAAATGAACAAATACGCTGTATTTGTATCCGTTTTCTTTTTAAGTTTATATATATTAGCGTTTTTAAAACGAATATGTTATCCACTGGAAAAAAATGTTTCCCATAAAACCTACTTGGTACGTAGATAATTCATTGTATTCGTTAACCCATCCCTTTAGTCGAGCATATAGAATCTTGCAGTATACTTTACCTAACACGTAAATAATGATATACTCCTGTAGTTCTCCGGCGCGCGAAGGTTATCTTTACCTTTGAATATCGTGTATCATCGCCATTGACCATGCTTCTGGACACCTTTCTCCATTAAATAATTTATTAAATACGATTCGCAGGACGCTGATTACTTCCGGCACTAGTGAAGCGAATTTTATGAATTCAGCTGAAAACCCTTCGATTCCGATTGCTTTCCATTTTTTAAGCTTTTAATCACTAATATAATTTAATAGTTACTTCTCCGTTTAATATTAGTACAGGGAGAATTAAAGGCAGTTCTGTAAGAGAATGTTGCGGCCCTCCTACTGCTCCACTCCATTTTCACGCTATTAAAATACGCTAACCATCTTCCAAGTTCGAAGTTTATTTGCCCTCTTTTTCGTACATAAATTTTTCTGACTAAATTCCATGTTTATCGTGTCCTTCCGATAGACTTCAGTTCTTAGGTCCCTGGCTATTTTGTTTTGTACTATCTGTGATGCCTCAGTAGTTAAACACCACTAAAAAAAAGTTTTTCCATTCCAGTTTGACACTTTCTAATGTGTTTTTATATTATTTTCCTTATTGGACGCAAGAAAGACGGCCTTTCTCATCTCCCTCCCTTCTGTAAGACTGTAAGGTATAACTACGAAAATTATAATAAAGGCGTGGGCTGTTACGAAACATTGTAGATTTGATCATCCCCGATTAAAAGCTGTCTCAGCTGTTTTAAGATCCTACTTTTATATATTTACTTGCATTATTTTGGATTTTCATATGTCTGCTTGCAACTACATGTTTTCTGTTAATCTTCTAACAATAAATATCTGCCCCGCTGACTTCCTCCACCCCGCCCCAATAAATCTATTGCTGAGTCTCCCAATATTCCCACAAATTTCTTCATTCTCTCTGAGATCCATGGGTACCGCAACAACGGTGCACAAAGTGAACACTACTTGCTGAAGCTAGATGATGATTTAGCGTGAGTAAGATACGTGTATGGTGCGATTTCACTCCGTTCACAATGTTGAAGTCCTCTATAACAGCCAATATCTCCTGTGAGCATACTACATAATCAATAGTACTTCCTCCGTTGCAGTTTATAAATGTTAACTCTCCCGCCGCATTCATATTTCCCGTTCAAACATCCAGCTGAAAGGCGTCGCAAAAGGATAGTAACTCCTTCTCGTCCGAAATTAGTATTGCGTCTTTAACTGGTATAAAAACACTTAACAAATATGGCGTATAATTTTCTTGTAAAAGTATACGCTAATAAAATGCCTCCACAACAAAGCGCAGTGGATGCTGAACTGTATCGTTAACATGTATTGCAAATAAAAAGTTTTAGGATAATTTGAACTGCACTTCTACCACTGCGAGATACGCCTAACTGAAAAAATAATTTTCAGACACTTTTTTGTTGTTCTCTATTTCCTTTCTACAATAGTAAGCAGACTAGATTGACAAACATTACATATAATTATAATTACTTTTTAATTTTTCTAATTTTTTATATTTAGTTCTTGAATCATAATTTTTCTGCATATTGGCTAGCAGTTTTATTTACATTTGAAAGTAGTTTTTGAAGCTAAAATAATAAATAAACAAGTCGCACTATAATGAATCAATGATAGAAAATATTTTCATATTTTAATTCGTTTTACATTACAATATATCTGAAATACTAACGCTTTGTTGGAAGGAATCATGACAATGAAAACACAAACAACCACGAATCATTCCTAAATGATAAGGGGTTTCTGGTATTGCTGGGGACACTGAAGAAAACCTTCACATAGAAGCAGGCCGCCAGGTATTTTCTAGGTATTTCTTAGTTCTCATAAATGGCAAATGCCCAGGAAACTCAGATCTGAAACACTTCCTTCCTTAAAAAAAAATGCTTTCCCATTTTATCGTTTCATTTCAAGTATCATCAGTGTCCACGCCTGTGATGCCTCAGCAGTAAAAACGGGCGTTAAACACTATAAAAAATAGAGGCAGACAGCGAGCGGTAACTGTCAAGTCCAATGACACTGTTCTGGCCCTAAGACAAGCAAAAGTTTTAGAAAGATGTCTGGAAACAAACGCATTCGCTCGTTGACTGTAATGCTACTCGTGCAGAATATCGATTTTCCAGTCGCTTCTCCTTTTAGTAATTCCTAAATATATATTAAAGGAAATTACATTTTAACCCCCAAAAATACCAATTTTCTTTGGAATTTTCCATTCACTTTATTTGGCTTTAATTATTATTAAGATAATACGTAAACAACAGCAACAACAACAACAATAATAATAATAATAATAATAATAATAATAACAATAATAAAACAGTTTTTCGAAAAGCGGATATGAAATATATGCGAGATTAATCCTTAAATAAGAACGAAGACTATCCAATTTCAAAAATGCTTTATAAATTGACATAGCCGATGCAGCAGGTGTTTTTTTTTTTTCAAAATAATAACACACGGAAAATATACAGAGTATCCATAAAGCCACAACCCATGAATATTAATTAAAAATATTTTTCCACGTTGTATTCCCTCTGTGCTGATGTATTGCCTTGGCCGATGTTGAAAATAAACTGTTTTTTTTATGAAAATAACGAGGGTGCCAAAAAATGTTAGCACACTTTCACAGTAGATATTGAATATATTTCAAAGTTGAACGAAAAAACAACAGTAATGTGGGTACGATGTTCTGTAATCAGATGTAACCCACATACACTATGATAACGTTGCTAGGTACAGTAAATCAACAATGAAAAAATGACGCCCAGATTATCGTATGATGTTCTGTAAACAGATGTGACTCACATTACGTTATGCTAGCGTTGCTCAACTAGTAGTTCAACTTATACAGAAGTTGTATACAGTATTGACGCCAATGGTGGGCAGTTTGCACAACCGTTGTAACTGTAAAAGTCTAAGATGATTAGAAAGTGCGCATTATTTTCTGTTTGTGTGAATTCAGTTTTGTTATGTTAACACAGTTTTTTTCAGATTTTTAGAAATATAAAAGTAAACTTTTTGCAGGCCATCAATTCATTGTATACATTATATTGTACATCAAGAGCTATGCAAGGTGCACACATTTTGGATGTTGTGCAGATTGCATATTTTAAGAGATAAAGGAAACCATAAGGTCACTTAAGTCAGAGAATATTTCTGTACCCTGTTTCCTTTAGATTATGTGGTCAAATTGTAGACCAATGCTGGATTCTTATTATTTAAGAAAATATATTTATTCTTCTTATGAAGGAGAAAATATCTTTATATAACCCACTTAAATTTCATTATAAATATTATAAATCATACCCAATAAACTGAATCTAACTAATAGAACACATTGTCCAGAGTAATCCATTTAAAATTAATGTTTTTTTTTTTCATTTGAACAGTTACATTTAATAACGGCGATTCATTGACTTCTAGTAGCAAACCAGCGATTTTTAGTTATTATGCACTTAAATAGAATATGTCCAGCTGAACCACAGTTTCCACTGGAACCAAAGGATATGAAATGTAACTATTTTTTGGCAGATATATTCAAAATAAGTGATAGTATAGTTAAATTATATGTTTATGACTGACATTTCTTCAGTGGCATATAAAGCGTTTGGTACAACTTTCTATAGGATTTTCTGATCTAAAAGAGTAAAAAGCTCAAAATTATGATTAAATGACAGAAACTTGAATTCAGTAATATGGCTGTGTTACATATATATGTATGTATGACTTATTACACCATGCAAGCACATAATATTCACTCACATAAGTTTACATTAGGTACAATGAAATTGTACAATTCGTAATATGATATGAGTGCTCAGAATTTATCGTGTGCATTTGAAGAGAGACAAGTTACTACTTGGAGTTAAAATTAATTGTATTTCATTTTACTGTGGCATTCAATTTCCCCCATGCCCGCTCAAAGAGTTGTACCTACGAAATAACTTCAAGATAAAAAAAGGTTTAGTCATGCACTCAATGCAATCATTTGGGTATAAATCTCTAAAATCTGCAGTTTCTTCCAACAGGCCTGCGTTAAATGGAATCTATATTATGACCACATTTGGCTCTCGAGTATTTCTGGTTCAAAATCAACCACAATAGCTGACAGGTGTACTTAATGTTTTAATATCGTAAGTGATTTATAATATTTATAGCAGTAAACAAAGAAGATAATTTCTACTAAAGCAATATCCTCACAGAACCGTGATAGAAGCTTCAGATGCAAATTGCAACAAGTGTTGCCATTATTCAGAAGCAAGTTTTATTTTGCATACCGCAAATAATCACCTTTTAATTATATTTTTTGTGGTTCATCTAAAGGGTTTGTTATTACAGTAAAATATATCTTTTGACATAATTAACAATTTATTGTAAGGAAATGTGGAAATAAAAGGCAATTATTTTGAAGAACTATTGCATGGAAATTGTGGATCATATTTTCCGAAAGCAACATACTATTTTCGTAAAACTGCTTATATACGGAGAGTTAAAAACAATGTATGCTAACCTGAAACTTATCTTAAAATATAACAAAACACAAAAAAGTTCATAAATTACCTCAATATTCCTGAAGATGTCTTATCCACGTAAACAACATGGTAGACAAACTCACTCTAAAAGAAGTAAAAGTTCAAAACAATTCTTGCACTAATTAGAAATGTTTCCTGCAAATGTTCCTGGAGAGATGGTAATAAGAACTCGGCCTGAATAACACACACACACGCACAGCTCCACAGAAACTAACCACCAACTGACAAAAGAAAGAACGAAAACCTGAGAACACTGCTACACCACAGAAAGGAATTATGGGTATCACTATTAAACCAGCACCAATCACAAAACCCTCAACACGACAGCTGTGACTGACATATTACATTTTTTTTTCTAAAATGAGCATCATAAAACTTTATAGTTCATCCTAAATTTCAGTCGCTGAAAAATACACCAACTATGAATTAACTCAGCAAACATAGCACAACTGTATCAATCAAATTATTTCGGAAAGCAAATATCCCTTATATAAATAATTTCCAAATAAAATTTTAGCCTCTACATTCACAATATGTTATAATCAACTTTAAAGATTTTTTATTTACTGCTGTGCGCTATACATTATTTTAGATAGCTTGCTTGATTGTGACTTATTTCTAAACAAAGTTTGTTATCATTTAAATAAATAGTAACTATTGCATAAGGACCAATAATTTTATTTGGTTAATTTGCCAAAATTTAATTTTTTTATATTATCTAATTTACGTTATTCAAGATAACGTACATGAGTGTCCTCATAAATGCTCAATAACATTAAACATAGATACGTAACTGTAATAACCCAGTGTTTTATAATGTTAAGGATTGAAATACTTAATACATTTTTAATGTCAAGTTTAGAGTTTTTGATAGTTTTTAATAAAACAGATTTACCTTGTTTATTATTTTTCTTCATCTTCGAACATTTCTAGTTTCTGCTCGTTAATATATGTAGACTTTTTCGGCATAGCCAGATATAACTAATACACGCCTTAGTACTAGTTCGTTGTACCTATTAGAACTAAGTAATTTTGCACGAATGTTAAAGCGGTTTCGGTTTTTAGAATTTTTATTCCAAGGTTTAATGCAAAAATGTCGCTAACTACTTCCTTCATCACTACACTACATAAACTAACGGTTATTCAAAAGTAGGCAAGTTATTCAAAAGTTGCCAGTGCACAAAACGCCATCTGTTGAGTAGATTTCAACAACTTCTTTTAAAAAATATTGTTTAGATTATCGATCTGGTTCCTAATATGTTCTGATATTCAATTTGTACAGAAGAATAAAGGTGACGAATAATAGTTTGAATCGTATGTACGTAAATAAAATTGCAATAGTTAATTACCTTAATTATTCCAAGAAATATAAGAATAAAAAAGAGTAAATCAATGTATAAGTTGTGTATTTGTTTGTATTTCAGAAATGACAAATTGGCGATGTCATCGATTACGAATCAATTTCCCAAATCCAAATTTCCCCCTATCACGTTTGTTTCGGGAGCAGCAGTCTAGGCAATAATAATTTTTTTCCTCCATATATTTATTGGGTAGTTGTTTGCCTGAGATTTTGATTTTAATACCTCTTATTGTATTCGAAATTAAACGGTTATTATGTAACACGGATGCATTTTGACAGTATCCGTGATATATTCGCCTAACCTAACATAGCGTATTTCGTATACTTGTAAATTAATTGTAACGTCATCGGTTATTTGTTATGTGAATCATTAAATGTTGTATTTGTCAATTATGTCAAATATTCATTATGGTTGTAACAATTTTTATGCATAAATCCAAGATGAAGCGTTGCATACAAAAGTTACCGTAAGAACTCATGTGTATCTTGGCACCTAAATGGCTAAGTTTTGTGGGTGGACGACTGTCGCGTATGTTTTGAATCTACGGTACGGAAAGGTTAGGTTAATTAGTAAAGGTAATTTTAGTTCTATAAATAGGATAACATGTTTAATATACCACAAGCAATGATGTTTCGGGTATTTGTAATACGCTGAGAAGTATATGAAAAGTGACAAATGTCGTTTTCGAGCCATAAGCTTTTAATTTGCAAGTTATAAAGCTTAGCAACAGATATTAAATAAATTTCGACTTACATGTTTTAACAATACACCTATACGACACTCCCCATAGTATTCCTCTTCATGTATATTCATTTATAACGAACTAATAGTCAAACTCTGGCATTTTCCTTAGGAATGAGTTGTTGACGAGGGCAGCAATCCACTAGTAAAACAAGGAACAAACAACCCCACAATCCAACGCGCTGTTCTTACACTTGTAACAACTGAATAACGTACTAGGGGTTACCATTTGTTTCTTGTTTTTGTGTCGCCACACGCATTGCATTACATTTCCTTTCCCTTTCTTTCCCTTGACTTGTTTACACAGTCATACCAAGTCTCAAAGTAAGCAGGCAAGAAGATATATAACTAATTTGCTACGGCATTGACAAGGTGCTATACTCGCATTAAAACATAGCCAACTATGAGCACACACATTAAACAGTACTTTTCCTTCTTCTTTGCAGTATCTAAGTAGGCAATTATGGATTGCGTATTTGTATTTCATTCGCATATAGAAAAAAAAAATGTTGTAAGTAGGAAATATGTGTTTAGGCTTTAATTAACATATGCGACCTAAGTTTTATTTCCAGCCTTTTGTTAACAAGCTTATAACATAGGAAATAAACTTAGCCATTAGCGTTAGTTTTTCTTAATGGAACAATAAAATTGAACGGTGTATACTTAGTGTATATAAAAGAATGTTTTATGTAAGTTTTCAATAAGTTGTGCAGATTATCGTGTTATTTATTTTATATAAATTTGATTTTCAATTTTATATTTTGCTGTGGACAGATTTTTATTTCCCGATATTGACTGTTACAAGACGTCCATAAATTGCGAATATAGAGTAGAATAGTGTAGGAAATGTCACGACAAAGTGCAGACCATCAAGTAAACATAAAATTAACGCGCGATTCCACATGTAAACGAACGACTGTTATGTTTGCTCGTGTACCAGGTAGGTAACCTTACAAAAAGGTTTTTGTAGTACAATGGTAAAACTTCTGCTTTCTATTTCATAATTTGTGAATTCGCCTCTGGGTCAATTTTAAAATTATTGTTATTTTTTATTTTAAATGTTAAATAATATTTGTTTATAAACTTCATTATGGCAGTCATGAAAAAATATTAGTTTACGAACTTTTTTTTAATTTATTTACGG